>JAKSZP010004077.1:0-177769 GCA_022478985.1 Massospora cicadina | reverse complement strand
ACTTTCTACCAACTAATTGTTGCTGAATTGGGACAATGTCATCATTAAAATAGATTGATGAAGTTGTTTCTCCAATTCAGTAGAGCTTCACCATCCTTCTGATATACCAATGATAACATCTGACCCAATATGGGCAACATATTATCCTTGAAGTTACATTTAACTCTGTGTTTTCATAGAAATTCCGTTCCAATCAGAATATCATAGTTTTGGTTTGCTAAAACTATTGCTGGCGCAGATACCACCAATGACCCAAATTGTAGTGGCAACGCACTATACGCTCCACAGGAGATGATGTTTGGCCCAGCTGTCCCATATTCTTTCCTATGTTCCAAGTCCAGCGAGATCTTCATCCTTTTTACCAGCTTAGTTGATACAATATTGATGGGTGCTCCACTGTCAACAATTGCCCTCACCCTCACTCGATTCACTTGTATGTCTATATACATATACTCAGAGTATTGTAATATAGTGTTTAATGAGGGAATTGCGGCGTTATTGTCCGAATCTAGGGTGTGAATAATTTGTGCCAATAAATCAGGAAATGATTCTCTTTTTTTCACGCTGAGGGGGATTGACAAGTTAACCTCATCTAATTGGACGTCAGATATTTCTTTAGGATTCTCAGCGGTTCAAATTTTGTCTGCTAGTCTTTGGGTGTATGTCCAGGTAACTTCCTTGATTAGCCTGGGGTCATTTCTATTCACCCCGGCTCTGGTCACGTCATGTACATCCAAATTGACCACTTGATACAGCTGATACTGCTCGTCATCTATTAACAGATCACTGATATCAATTTCTTCATTCATAATGTCAGGAGGAACAGGCTTCTCCCCAGCTCTAGACTGTTCCCCATCTAGGCTGCGGGCCCTTTTCTTGAATCCTTGGTGGCTGCTGACTCTTTGGCCTGAACCACATTGATCTTATCCTTTGGCTTCTTACAGTGCACGGCAAATGTCCTTTCCTGCCACATTGGTACAGACTTTTTTCTTCTTTTTTGTAGGAAACCAGCTTAATTGTGCTCGATGATGCTTTCGCCAGCTTAATTCCACAAATAATTTTTAAGAAGATAAAAATTTAAAATGAAAAGTGCTAGTAGAAATGTGATATTATGATTTTTTAACAGGCGTGCAATAAAGGTGAAATGATACTCCTCGACCTTTGACTATCTAGTATTTAAAGTAATTTTGAAGGCTGAGGGGGAATTTAAGAACATATTCAGAATAGCTTGCATGAGTCCAAATTAGGAAATATGCAGAAATAGCATCTCATGGCTTGGGAACTTGCATCAGGGCAATGGAGCGAAGGAAGAGGAATTCTGATTGGCCCAAATGTACCCATGAGGTAATGTCTTTATAAACTTGAGCCAATCACGGCCAAGAAAATTCTTGCATCTTGGGGACCTTCGCCAAGCCTATAAAAAGGGGGGGGGTCCCCATGCAGGTGCATTGAAGGAATTTTTTGGGGTCAGGGGAGTGCCTTCCAATGATTCTCCCAAAGTCTGTGGTGAGGTCAGAGTAATTTGACAAGCAGATTTTATTAGTTTGTCAGTAAAGGTTTTGAACTGGTGTTTCCCCAATTAATGGGGTTCCACCAAGGATTGGCCAGGGACTTTTGGCCAATTTCCTCGATATTTTAATTATTAATTTTATTAAACGAGCTCTTAATGACATCAGAATATTGCAAATGGCTGACATATCCCTTTTTTGGCAGAACTTGACCTACAGCATTATTATCTTTAGTCTTCAAAGGCAAATATCCAAGATTGTTTAACCATCTGAATTCTTTGGGCTTATTTACCAGCACAGTTCAGTTGGTCACCTCTTTAGCTCCCTTGTTTTTCTTCATGGGATTTGGATTTTGTACTGGATTGTATTTGAAGCTTCTAGTTGAGGCATCAAATTTCGCTCCTAAAATCTTCAAGTTATCTACCATTTGCGAGTAGTTATTTTCATCATAAACATGGAAGACATCATGTAATGCAAATTGCAATAGGGCCAAAGGGCTGCTTGAAAGGCGATTCTAGAATCAAATTCATCCAATACTTTCACTCTGGCCAGGATCTATGACTCCTGGTAAAATCAATCCGTGAAGCTAGCTTGAGACTTGTCTTTATGAAACTGGATTCTCAAAAATTCCTTCTTGCATTTTGACATGTATGTCAGACTCCCAAACTCTTTCATGATGGATGCCTTTACCTCAGCATACAAACAGCTGTACCCCTCCAAGTGAGATAACACTAAGCTTTGACAGTCGGTGACTAGGCAATTCATGACCGTCAAAGACTTTTGACAATCCCCATAGCCATTCATGGTCATGTAAAAAAGTCAGTAAAGCGCTGAAGTGTTATCCCAATAGAACGTTGGCAATTTTGGCATTGCCCTAAATTCCTTTGAGTTATTTCTAGCCGATTCTCTCAGTTCAGCCACTCAGCTAACTTGAGAGGTGACTTTGGGTGTCATCTCTGAAATTACAGCAAAAGGGGGCGGCATGTTTTTTAAGGTATTTGACTTCTCAATTATTGTGCAAGGACTTCTTTCTTTGGCATTGCTTGCCATATTGGGCTCACAAGCACAATTGTGAGCTTTATGTTCCTCCACTTGTTTGATCAGTTACTCTATATCCACTCCAGAATTTCTTAAATAAATGTGATCTGCTTCTCACTCCGTTTTAAGGTATAAGACCTCTCAAATGGGATCCCCTTCTTTCTTCTCCAATGAAGTTATTTTCCCTAGTAACTCATTCTCAAAGCTTGCTACATTCTCTATTCCCTCCTACACCTTGGCGACTTGTTCTTCCAAAGCTGAGAACTCCCGATGATCCACTGAGTTTAAAGCATTCTAATTTAAAGTGGCTAATTCAGTCCACAGTTTGCGTATCTCATCTTTGTACAACATTCTTATAGATTCTTCACTCAACTGCCCCTGTAGTGAGCACCAACTTGTAAGAGTTACTTTGGTTGTTATTGGCAAGCAACCTAGTAACCTTTTTACTGCACAGGTTCAGTTTCCTCGTGTACTTCGTCATATTGTATAATAGAATGAATTATTAATTGATAATAGTTTGGAGACTATTATTTGTAGTTGAGTATGAATTATATATTGACCAACGCTCAGCCAGTATTCCTGATTATAAAATTGTGATGTTGTACTTGTAGGGATTCGTTCCCTTGCCCTGTTCAACATGATCTTCGCTGAAATACCCCAGTGACAATCTCTTCAGTCCAACACACAGTCAGCAGCTATCCCCCAATTGTGGCTCTTTCTTCTCTAGATCCCCGCTCAGCTCTTTACTCTTATCTCTAAGAGTCTTATAAATTATTGCCCACAGCAATAATATCCTTGAGACAGAACATCACAATGGGAGCTGATTATAGTTTAGCTATATACTGATTGGATAACTTAGAACTAAATAACTCTTATTATCTAACTATAACTATTACTGTGTTCTATTATAGTGAACCATAGGGAATATATTTAGTAGGGAATTCAGCTGTCTATCCCTTGGTTGATCCTCCTCGATGAAACGGCAGCTGTTGCCATTGAATCACCCATACTCATCTCAGCAGCAATGGTCTTCCCTATCCTGGCTAGGATTTCGTCATAGGACATCCTTGAGACCTAAATGGAAAGAGTCAGAAAACGTGACCCTAACGTTTTCCTCTTGATCCAGGCGAGCCAACTATATTTGGCTAGTGACCTGCTTAGGTAATGGGACTTGATACCCATTAAGGCAGGTCACTCACCAACTGATCAATTTGCTAGTTGCA
Source organism: Massospora cicadina (assembly GCA_022478985.1). Taxonomy (NCBI): domain Eukaryota; kingdom Fungi; phylum Entomophthoromycota; class Entomophthoromycetes; order Entomophthorales; family Entomophthoraceae; genus Massospora; species Massospora cicadina. The sequence goes on along the minus strand of JAKSZP010004077.1, from coordinate 174,000 downwards.
GGCAGCATCACTCGCCTCACAACTTGCTATTCATTCCCAATCAGTTGGTGATGAAAACCAACCAATTTCAATCAGTACACCTGATAGTTAAATATTATCAGATGCCTTATTTTGTCAGTAACTCCACCTGATGAGATCTTAAGTATTCATCCAGATTGATCCCCAATGGATATGACCAGAAGAATATCTCCAAAGCCCCCAAACATATTACATTGAAACTTGGGCCAACTGATTTCTGATTCACTTCGCCTTAGGGAATTTTCCCCTAGCAATACCAGGTAATCTAGCAGGATGGGAATATGGGCAAAAATCCCAACAAGAGCCCACTGTCCAACCCCCACTCTGCTTATGATGGAGCCTTTGGAAGGGAATGCTGACATTTCTGCCCGCATTAGGTTGTCTCAACCTCTGTCAGCTTATTACAATAAGAATAAGTAGGCCTGCCATAGAAATGTCAAACCCCTGAACAAAATCTATTAGTTTCTGGATGGGGGAAGACTCCATCAAGGCAAGTGGTGGGTACCACCTGGACCCCTGCATGAGGAAGTGACTGCAAAAGCTCATTACTTAAAGCTGGTCACCCTGTCAAGGACAAGACGCTTGAGCTGGCCCGCCGCTCCTACAGTTGAAAGGGAAATGCCACATGTTAAAATTTAGGAGTTTTCAATGATTGTTAAGAATGATAGGTTCTCAAATTATTAACTGCACAGGTTAGGTATGTGCATTATCATGTTGTCTGATAGTAGTTGATAGTTGATTGATAATAGTATGAAGACTAATATATGTATCTGAATAGATAACCCATTCTAGTCCAACGCTAGACCTGTACTTCTACTAGAAATAGTCTTGATGTCAACTGTAGAGAATTCTTCCCTTATCCGCCTAACTTGAACCATGTTAAGATCCCTAAGTTTATGGCCTTTCATCTCATCTCACGTTAGTCTACAGCAATTCCCATCTAAGCTCAGATTCTCTTCTAAAGATCCTCAATCCTTACTATTTATCCTACTAAAGAGCTTCAAATTAAAGAACAAAGCAATAGATTCCTGAAGATGAATAGATCTAAGACCTATATGAATTCTGCTAAATTAGACTTTTTATTAAAATGAATTATGAGGGGAATTTATAAAGGTAATTTGGCGCCCAACCCTCAGTTGGCGCCTCAGCCATGAAATGCAGTCATTTCTGTTGAACTTCCTTTTGACGCCTCACCAGCAATGGTCTTCACAATCAGGTTATGATTCCTTCACCAGACATCCTTGAGACCTAAAATGGAAAGGGTCAGAAAACGTGTCCCTAACATTTTACACTTGATCCCAGCAAAACGACCATATTTGGTAAGCAACCTGCTTAGGTAATGGGATTTTTTACCCATTATGGTAGGTCACAAACCAACTGATTGGTTTGTTAGTTTCAAGTGCATCACTCGCCTCACAAATTTCTCATCAAATTCCCAATTGTCAAGTGATGAAACCCAATTGATCCCAATTGATGTTTAATAGTTAATCATTGATCAACTATCATATGTTCCCATTTCGTTGGCAACTCTGACCAACAAGATCTTAAGTATTCACCTGGATCTATCCCCAACAAATCTGATACTGGCAAATTACTTCAAATCCCTTAAACTTTGTTAGCTAAAAATTGGGTTCAACGATATCCAATTCACTCATCATAGAAAATTATCCCCTAGCGATCCATGGTAATCTAGGAGGCTGAAAAGGTGGGAAAAAATCCCAACACATCCCCCTCCTGCTAAATTTCTAGCAAGAATAGGATCAGGACAGGTGAATACACCTCAGACACCAGGTCATATATCTACTGGTTTCTAGTGGAGCACAGTCAATCTGCACTCAACGCTGCTCAGGACAACCTTCAGCATGCGGTTCTCTTCCTCCTTTTCTTTGCTACCGCCACCTCAGAGCGTGGTCCCCACAACCCACTGTCATGCCGGGCTGATTGATTTACTTGTGATGATACTAGTCCTGGGAAGCCAGTTTCCACCCATTAGGGCATATGCCCTACTGTCATATTCATGATCTTTTCCGGTGTCCTCAATCTCCTGATCTTCCTCATTGTCTTGAACAGGATGTTACTGCCATCAATGTTCATTTTGCAGCACAAAAGATAATGTTCAATTATATTCACTCTTGTTATTTTCTCATATTAACTTTTTGCTCATATCATTCTTAAAATTTTTTCTAAAGAGCTTATCTCATTAATTTTAAGATTAATTTCTCTGAAATTAAAGCTTAATTGATACAAAAGTGAATAATGTTGACTATTATAAAAAGTCTGACATCCTCCTCTCGTCCAGCTCATATGTCAAATTTGGAATCTATTTACCAGCAACTGCTCAACTATAGGTCTGATAAAGATTCTCAGCTCTTTCAACTGATGAGTCAATATGCGTGACGAAATCTCTTCTATGGTCCACTTAGGACTCATACTCCAAGTCAAGTAACCGTACCCAGTCCTTCTTCAGAACTACCAGAAACGGTCTCCAACACTAATTAAAACAGATTAGAGACCATCTTATATGACTTGCGGCCAATCCTCTCCTCTATCGTCAATTCCAAATTAGATTTCAATACTTTACTGTATTTGGCTTCTTTTGCAGATACTCCTACTATCATCATCAAACCTTCTGAAGCAATGACCTCAGCTATTGATTGATCATTCCTTACCAGATCTGAATTGCTTCCATAGTTCCTTTTGCAACTCAGCCAATTCTATAACCCAGCTTTTGTGACAACCAACTAGCCTTTGTAAATTGTGAACATTTCTGAAACTCTTCTATGCAGAATTAAGGACCCAAGTAATTGAGGCTCTTTCCATAGCTCTGAACCCCTCCATTCTCAAAAATATTCTAGATTGAGATCTTGAAGCCTAAGCCCTTCATTTTGCCAGCCAAGTTCCTTAAAATTGGGCCATTAAGCTTCCAGCCACTCCCAGATTCCATTGCTCATTCTGACTCTTGGATTCAAGAAGCTTGTAGTCATCATCTGCAGGATGCCGTCTACTCCCTGAACAACTATCTCATTTCTGGCTCATCCCATTGGTATCTTACTCTAATGGCTTTAATTGGGTGCACGGTTCAGAAACCCCCACCTAGTATCACTTGCACAATACCATCTCATATGTCCAATGTTCTTGATGAAGCCCATTAACAAGCGCTCAAGACCAACCTTCTGGCTCTGTTGACATATTAGGGCTACTAAGATTTATTTGCCAATTACCTCTCTTTGGTCTGTTGTTTCCCTCCCATATCTGGGGCATCACATTTGGCAAGTACAATTATCCTCATCGCATTGAGGGTCCCATAATTAAGGAATTTCCCAAAATTCCGCCATCAGGATCAGATAAACAAATGTGATGATTTGATTCTTCTTAATGTTCATTAGTTTTCACTCAAGCTTTGCCAGGAGAATTTTAACTTCTCCATGGCCCAGCATAACTATCCAGGAGCCACCCAAGGCTCTGCTCTGGACTTCTTCCAGGGGCTACTGGCTTCTCCACACAACAGCTCAGGTATCTCCGCCATCAATCCTATATTGACTATGATTTGTGATCCTGGCAGTATGGTCCTATAATCTTGATCCTTAACACAATTCCCCAATTTTCCAGAATTTTTGTCGCATTTCTCTTTGTTTTCGCCCAACCAATTGGTAACAAATTGGGACAATGTCATCATTGTAGATCAGATTAATGAAATTATTCCTCCTGTTCAGTGGAGCTTTCCTATCCTTATGATAAACTAGTGGTAACGTCTGAACCAATATGGCCAACATATTATTTTTGAAGTTACATTTAACTCCGTATTTTTGTAGAAACTCTTTACCAATCAGAATATCATAGTTTTGGTTGGCCAAAACTATTTATGGGCGGATACCACTAAAGATCCAAAGTGGAGTGGCAAAGCACTATATGCTCCCCAGGAGATAATTGTCTTTAGCCTGGCTATCCCATATTTTTTCTTGTTCTTCAAACCAGGAGAGATTCTCATTTTTTCTACCAGCTTGATTGAGATAATGTTAATAGTCGCTCCATTCTCAATCATCACCTGTACCTGTACTCAATTAGCCAGTATATCATATTATGTACACTTGGAGTATTTGGAAAATTGTATTTACTGTGTGTATAGCTACGTTATTTGCTTAATTTAAGGTGTGAATAATTTGAACTGATAGATCAGTAAATGCATTTTTAATTGTGCTAAGGAGATGGAAAGGTTTGCTCATCTAATTTGACCTCATTCAATTCTTCCAGAGTCTCAGTGGCCCAAATCTTGTCTGCTAGTTGTTGCACATAAGGCTGAGCAACTTCCTTGAAATTTTTGGGATTGATAAACTTTGCTCCAGATCTGGTTACTTCGTTAACATCCAAATTGGCCACTTGATACAGTTGATCCTGCATGTCGGACATTTGCCCTCCAGGCTTCAAGTTAAGGATGTTTTGGGGAAAAATTAGCCAAAAAGGAGAAATAATAGACATTTACAAGTCCCTTATAATAATCTCAAATGCAACTATATATGATGATTTTATCGGCTAAAAGACCCTAGCTGATTCTCAGTGGAACCCTGCAAATTTGGTAACACAATTTTGAATATGTTACAAGCAACTTATTAATATCCAGCAGTCAGATTTCTCCAAGCACAATGCAGACCATGGGGCGTTCATCAGATGTATACCACAGCCATGAACAGGTCCATTTAAGCACCTAAGATGGGACCAACCCTTTTATAGGCAAGCGGGGGTCCCCTCAAGGTAAAAAGAATTTAATCTAATAGGGTTTGCCTAAGATTTATTATGTTCTTACCCCATGGGAGCGTCTTGATAGCCATAATTCCCCATCCATCGTTCAGCCTAAGTGAAGCAAGATTTCTGAGCTTCAATAGGCTGAAATTACATTTTACCTAATTTGAAATTCCCCAAGCTATCCAAATGTCAAGCCTCAATGCCTTAAATACTATTATTAATTTATTATATATTCTCTTCTTACCCCCATGCAGCACATTGTAAAAAACCCTATAACCAGAGCCCCCTTTAGTATTTATTTATTTTCTTAACTTCATATAACTGGTGAGACCAGCCTCTTACATATATTGTTGGATTCGAGGCTAACAGCACCAGGGAGACTTTTTACAAAACCAAATTTAACAAGTTTTGCTCACTGCAGTGGTGCTTGTACATCACAAAAACGTTATAATAATGGAGGCTGTTGGGATTGGTAACCCTTCTAGCCTTTCCAACGACATTAACCCTAGGCTAGCACCTATGGAACAACAGCTATCCAGTGCTTTGTATCATCTTAAACGGAATGAGCAGCATTCATCTCAACGGCCATTTATATAAAAACCCCTCTTCAAGACAAGTTCACACCTGGTGAGGGCATTATTGCCTCCTTCCTCTATGGTTATGAATCTGTGATGGAAGGAGCAACTGACCAACAAAAAATCCGTACATTCATCGCTGCTTAAACCATTTATCTTAAAAAAGTTATGGTCCCTTCATTGTCAACTTCAGAACTTGGGAGGAGGTTAAGCAAGCGCTTCTTGATGTATTTGGCTCTAAGAAGAGTTTGCAACGGCAAAAACAGGCCTTAATGTGTCTTAGTATGAAAGAGGGAGAATTAATTACCTCTTTTGTTGAGCGCTTCTATACTAAAGCTAAACCTCTGTTGCTTGCCCAAGTGCTTACTCTTGATAATGCAATTGCAGCTATCTTGGCTAGCTTAGCACTTCATCCTTCCTTGGAGATGCATCTCTCTTCTATAAAGCGCACTTTCACACTTTATGAGATATCAAGGAGGCCTTATTAGCAGTTGCTGATATCTATGAGCTTGACCCTACACAAGGATCTTTAAGTCAAGCATCTACGCTGACTAATTTAACTTCTATTACGGCTGTTTCCCTCTGGAAACCTGCTCTTGCGGAGTTGCCAGCACAAACTGCTACTTATTCTCTAACTATAAGCAGATGGTACTGGCTGTGACAGGGCAGTTCTCCCTTTCATCTTCATTTCAAAGAGCTTAGTTGATGAAAGAAGTTGTCCCTTTGCCTTGCCCATCTTCTTCTTCAGAGCGGCCTTCCCAAGTGGTCCCAAAGCCGGCCCCCAAGCTTAAACCCCTCTCTGGGGTCCCAATATCTCCCACAAACAACAGGTTAAATGACCAGGTCACAAAGGCTAAACTATCTGTTTCACAAAACCCAGACATTAAATTACCTAAAGTTGTTGAAGTTGAAGCATCCAGCTCCACGGTGCTATCCCCCTCAACCTTTCATTCAGCTTACTCTAGTCTGAAGCCTATCTCCATAAGGCAGCACCAACCCCCAGCTTTAAAGGTCGAAACTCAAGCTGTGGCAAGTCCAACGCCTCTCCCAAAAGTTAATAAGGTGGAGGAACAACCCCAGGACCTATTATCCTATTGGGAAGTCCTGAACCTACCCCACCTCCTATGGACTCCCCAACCTGAATTTATAACCCCTCTGACAACAAATCTGCAGGGGTTGATGAAAATGTTAGTCATTACGTTCTAGGAGCCCCAGGTGAATTGGAGGTGCCTGACTTATTGAACCCAATGAGAGTGAAATGGGCTAAGATCCCTTGTAAAACTTATCTTTGGTGAGTGATAAGGGGTCTCAAGATTATTGACACCCCTAGTGATGCAGACAAGCTCATTGCTACATTTTTCCGATCTACCAAGTATGTGCTTACCCTGCAGAAAATCCAGGAAAAATACCCTGAAACTGCAAATTTTCCTTACCTCCACTCTTCATCTAAAAGTGATCTTCGCTCTCCCCCCACCTTGGGTAGTACTTTAACTAAAGTTGAGGTCATTATTAATGGAGTGCGGGTTAAAGATATCCTTGACACCAGGTCCCCAGTGAACGTTGTGTCAACTAAGCTCATTAATAATATTAAGCTGGCGTCTGACCTTGACTACACTCACAAGTTGGACCAGAGGGACCAAACAACACCCGCGCTATTAAGGCCTACTATTCTCTGCCCATTCAGTTTGGGAAGCTTTTCTTGTCAGCTCCAGCAGGGGCTTCGACCAATAATACCTACGATTTACTCTTTGAAACCCAATTTATGCTTGAATATGAAGGTGTTATTAATTTAAAGCAGGGCTATCTCTCCCTTCTTAACTATGAGGTTCCTCTGATTCTGTCTAATAATGAACTCAATAAAAAGGATTATGTTTGCACAGTTGAGTATCCCTCCTCCGCTTTATCCATGCATTACACCACGGTAGGACGGCATACAAAACTATTGCCTCCCTCAGTGGATGCCCTGAAGGGTATCCATTTCTATGCTTCTGAAGAGGTGGTCATTAAGGCTGGGGAACAAAGGGTAGTTGACAAGAAGATTACAATGCAAAGCCCACATAAATGATTACTGCACCTCATTAGCATAAATGGAGTTAATCCTTTTAAACCCAAATTTTTTCCAGGCATTTTAGACCCCACCTATTATCAGCCTATTAAACTTTTGCTGGGGAGTCTCACCAAGAAGGATATGGTGGTAAAAAAGCATCATGAGATCGGAAGAGGCCTGCTGATACCCATTGAGGACATCAAGCAAGCGCACTGTATTGGGTCTATGGCAGATATGGGCTACCTGACGACCGCTCCATATGTATACTACCTTATGTTCAGATCTCCGATGAACTAACCCCAACTGAGATTGATAAAGTCCACACCTTACTTGAGGCCTACAGCGACATTTTCTCTAAATCTGACAATGACTATGGGCATATGAAGGGGTGGATGCATATTATTGACGTTGGTGATGCTAAACCCATATGCTTCGAGCTCTATTGCAAATCAAAAGTTAAGGAGATACAGATGCAGACGGAGTTCAAACAGCTTTTGGATGCTGAATTGCTGGTGCCGTCACAAAGACCTTGGTCATCCCCACTTTTATTAATAAGAAAAATGGAGGTCATCAGGTAGTTATGGACTAACACAGATTAAACAACCTCACCAAGGAGGATAGTTATACTTTCCCTCACATTGATGACGCTCTGGCCCAACTCTCTTGGTCTAAATACTTCTCCGCCATGGACCTGGCTAGCGGCTATTGGCAAATGGACCTTTCTCCACAAGACCAGGAGAAATGTGCTCTTATTTGAAGTGAGGGTCTCTTCCAACCTAACTGACTGCCGCAAGGGTTGTGCAATGCACCTGCAACTTTCCAGAGAGTAATGGATCAAATCTTTCAGGATCTAAAATAAAGTTGTGTCATTGTCTATCTTAATATCACAGTTTATTCTAAGACTTTTAATGAACACCTTGCACATTTAAAGGGAGGTGTTTCAACGCTTTCAGGCTTCTAATATCAAATTAAAGCCCTCTAAATGCACGTTCTTCCAGAGGAAGCTGGATTTCCTTGGACACGCTATCTCACAAGATGGGATACAACCGTTTCAAGATAAATTAAAAGCAATATCCAAGATGCCTGCGCCCAAAACCCTTTGTGACATCTAGGTATTCTTAGGTATGATAGGGTATTAACATCAATTTATCCCAAAATTCGCTCAGCTCAGAGAGCCCCTCTTCCACCTTCAAACTAAGAACACCCCCTTCCATTGGGGTGCTGAACAAAAAGACGCATTAGAGACCCTGAAGGCGTTACTACAAAAAACCAATACTTAGCCACCATGACTACAGAAAATCCTTCATGTTGTTCACGGATGCCTCTGACTACGCTGTTGGAGCTATTATGGCTCAATTGGATGATCATGGAGTCAATACTTCTTGTCTTACTTTAACAAAATGCTTTAAAAAGCTGAGCATAACTATAGTGTCACAGATAAGGAGTGCTTGGATGTCCTGCTCGCCATCACAGACTACTGCCCATTCCTATATGGGACTTTCTTCAAAGTAATCACAGACCACGCCTCTCTAAAGTAGTTGCATAATATTTAGGACCTTACAGGAGGTTGGTTCGCTGGGCTCTAAAGCTCCAGCATTATGATATGACTATTGAGCATCAGGCAGGAATGTGCTCATTTATGTAGATGGGGTACACGGGTGCCCATTCTTCACTTAGACAATAGTGAAGCTGAGAGGTTACACTATCTCCTCATGACTTCAGATGCATGGGCTGATGAAGATGAACCAGTACAAAAATGCTTGCTTGACACTCCTGCTACATAAGGTGGAAAATGGGAAGCTATATAAGAAAATAAGGAGTAAGTTTCCCTATCTTGGCCGCCAGAGAGAGTTCCTGTCATCTTGGAGTCCCACGCTATCATGGGGCATGGTGGAGTACGCAAAATATATTAGTGGGTGAAAGAGCGGTACATTAGGAGGGCATCTTGGAGACCATTCTGAAGTCTTGGATGTATGCCTGACCTGTAAGAAAAAATCCAGCTTCAAGGCCCAATGTCAATATCAACCTATGACGCCTCAACAACCTTTCCACACCATAAGTTTAAATGTGGTAGGTCCTCTCCCTCAGACAACTGATGGCAATCGCTATATCTTAGTTGTAAAAATCATTTCACAAAATGTGTTTAAGCTGTAGCTCTCCCCGATTAAACTGCTAAAGCTATGGCCAACTTCTTACACCAATACATTTATCACTCGGAATAGATGTCTCCACATCCTCTTATGTGATAATGAAAATTTTGCCTCCCAAGTGGTGAAGCTCATTGCCACCTCCATGGGAGTGCAACAACTCTTCTCAGATCCATATACCCATTCACAAATGGTGCTGTAGAAAGAGTTAACAGAACTCTGCTTTTTCATACTCTGCAAAATAGCCAATTCAGACCCTCTCCACTGGGAACTTTAATTACCCAGTACCCTCATGGCCTATCAAATTAGCTATCATCGCATCCTAAAGATGTCCCCTTTCCGTGTGTTGTATGGCTGAGAACCTGGAGTAACATCTCTACTAGCAAAAGATATTTTCACTATCAGAACTGATCCAGAGAAAGCCATGAAAAAGTTGGCCCAACACATCATTCAACTACAAGGAGAAGCTATAACTAACTTGGGTAATATGGTCATAAAAGAAGCTGAAGCAGCTAATGCGCTCTGTGTATCTCTCCTTTCCTTCCAAGTAACTGACTTGATATTATATTATCACAACTGCAGAACTCCAGGAAGTGATAAGCTTGGTTCAATATGGGAAGGGTTATTTTCAACTTGCATACAAGCGAGGGGATGATTACTTAATCAAATCCCTCATTTCTGGAGTCACCATCAATCGTGTACATGGCTGCTTCCTATGGCCTTATTCTCCCCTAATATTTTTGGGGTGAGAATGTCAGACTTTTTCCTCCAGGTTTAAGATAAGAATGATTTGGGGCAAAATCAGCTAAAAAAGGGAAAGGCAGACATTTACAAGTCCCCAATAATAAGCTCAATTTATCTATAAATGATGATTTTATCAGCCAAAAAACCCTGGCTGATTCTCAGTGAAACCCTACAATTTGGGATAACACAATTTCGAATATGTTACAGGCAACTAAACCATTATCCAGCAGTTAAATTACTCCAACCACAATGCAGACCATGGGGCATTCATCAGATGTATACCCTCAGCCATGACTGGGGCATTAAAGCACCTACATGGGGACCACCCCATTTTATAGGTGTGGCGGGGGTCCCTTAAGATGAGATAAGTTTTATTAAATGGGGATTGGCTGAAAAGAAATAAATTGTTACCCCATGGGAGCATCTTAGCTAACCATAATTCCCCATTCATCGTTCAGCCTAATTGAAGCGAGTTTTCTGAGCTTCAATAGGATAAAATTTCATTTTACCTAATTTAAAATTCTCCAAGCTATCCAAATGTCAAGACTCAACGCCTTAAATGCTATTATTAATTTATTATATATATTCTCTTTTTAACCCTATGCAGCACATAATAAAAAACCCTATAACCAAAGCCCCCTTTTGGTGAATATTTATTTCCTTTATTTTCATATAACTGGTGATAAAAACCTCTCACATATAATGTTAAATTAGAGGCTAATAGCGCCAGCAAGCCTTTTTCCAGCCTCAAATTCAACACTGCGCATCATCATTGGCAAACAGTTCACTAATATCAATTTCTTCATGCAAGATATTGGGGGGAATGGGTTTATCAACATCTTTAGAATGTTCCTTGTCTAGGTCGTGGGTCTTTTTCCCAACTCCTGTGCATGTTTAGCTTCTTTTGCCTGGACCACATTGAACTGTTCCTTTGGCTTCTTGCATTGAACAACGAATTGTCATTTTCCTCCACAATGAAACAGCGTTTGTCTTTCTTATCAGTCCACTTGAACTCCTCAAGCTTATTTCCAGGCAAGAGTTGATTACTGGACTCCTTATTGCTCACTGTCCTATTTGTAGGATTAAATTTTGCATTGGACTCAGTTTAAAAATTCCATTACGGACATTGTATGTAGCTCCTAATATATTAAAATGACCCACCATCTGCTAGGTGGTAATCTCACTTGAAATATGAAAAACATCATCTGATGTAAATCATGATAGGGCTAAAGGGCCACTTGCAATGCGATCCATGCATCAAAATCATCCAGTATTTTTTCTCCAACCAAAATCTGCAGTTCTTGGTAGAATTAATCATGAAACTCTCTAAGGATTCGTCCTTCTAGAATTGGATTCCTATGAATTCCTGTTTGCGCTTTGACATATGCATGGAACTTCCAAATTTTTTCATGATGGCCTCCTTGGCCTCTGAGTATGACCATCTGTCTCCCTCTAGATGGGATAACATTAAGTTCTGAAAGTCAGTGTCTAAACAGTTCATTGTCAAAGATTTTTGACGATTGCCATACCCAAACATTGTCATGTCAAACAATTATAAAAATGTAAGGGCGTTTCCCAATGTAATTTGGGTAATTTCAGTATATCTTTAAATTCCTCCAAAGTTTCTCTAGCTTACACTCTTGGTTTTGCTACTTGACTGACTTGAGGAGTGATTTCAGGAGTCATTCACAAAATGGCTGCTTATGCAGTCAGCATATTTTGTGGAATAGTTGACTTTCTTCTGAAGTCCTTGTGTCCTTTCTTCAGAGTCAGTCACCACATAGGACTCACACTTGATAAATGAGTCTTCAACTCTTTAACTTGTTACATTAACCGCTCTATGTCTGCAATGAATGAACACAATCAAACACGACCCAATTTGTGTTCAGTTTTCAAGAATAAAAACTCAAACTAGATCTCCTTCTTTTTTCTTTAATGACATTTTTCCCTAGAAACTCATTGCCAAGATTGGAGACATATAACTTCTTCCTCAAACTTGGTAACTCTCTTCTCATAGGAAGCATAACTTGATGGTCAGTGGAATTCAAGGCGATTTTATTAATGAATGTCAATTCCATCCAGAGTTTTCTTAACTCATCCTTGCATAAAATCTTGTAATGGTGTATACTACTCAATTGCCCCCTGTATTAAGCACTAATTATTAAGATTTAGGGGTTTTCAATGATTGTTAAAAACAGATAGCTTCCAAATAAAACGGCATAGGTTTGGTATGTGCACAATTAATGTTGTCTGATAATATAATGATAGTTGATTGATAATATTATGAAGACAATTATCCATAGTTGAATAGAAAACCCATTCTGGTCTGATAATAGACCTGTACTTCTACTTGAAATACTCTTGATGTCAACTGTAGGGACTTCTTCCAAAATTCGCCTAACTCTATCCAATCTCAGATCCTATTTATATTGCCTTTCATATTATCTTGCAGAGACTACAGCACTTTTGATCTAGATTTTTTAGTACTATATGGTAACTTTTGATCTAGATTAAGCTTCTCTTCTAAGGATCCTTAATCCTTACTCTTTATCTTACAAGAGAGCCACCAATAAATGCACATGCAATAATTTCCTGAAGATGAATAAAACTAAAACCAATAATGAATTATACTAAATTAGACTTTTTATTAAAAATGAATTACTAGGGGGACTTATAGTGGTAATTTGGCGCCCAACCCTCAAGTAGCCCCAAAGCCATGAAACATCAGACATTGCCGTTGAGCTTCCCTTTGACGCCTCATCTTTGATTGTTTTCTCCATATGGTTAGGATTTATTTATCAGACATTCTTGAGGCCTAAAACAGAACGAGTCATAAACTTGTCTCTAACATTTTCCACCTGATCCCAGCAAAACAGTCATATTGGTGAAAAACCTGCTTAGGTAATGGGACTTATTGCCCATTATGGCTGGTCACAAACAAACTGATTGATTTAATATTTGCAGGCAGCATCACTCGTGTTGAAACTTGCTCATTAATTTTCAATTGGTCAGAGATGAAACCTGACTGATCCCAATTAGTACACCTGATAGTTAATCATTGATCAACTATCAAATGCCCTCTTTTTGTTGGTAACTCTTCCCCAAAAGATTTTAAGCATTCACCTGGATTAATCCCATGATGGATCAGAACATGGCAATATATATAATCCCCCAGACAATATATGCCCAAAAACCAGGGTCAACTTTATACAATTTCCTCGCCATAGTGAATTATCCCCTAGCAATACATGGTAATCTAGGAGCCTGGAAAGGTGAGTAAAAATCCCAACACCACGGATGTGGCAAAATTCACAAAGTCCTTATTGACGTGTAACCAGTTAAAGCCAAGCCGCCTGAAGAGTGCTGGGTTTCTTGTTCCCCTTAAGCTGCTGAGTGCCCTTGGACATTGGTGTCTGTCAATTTTATTGTAGACTCCCCTTTTCACAGGGCTATGATGCAGTAATAGTTGTTGTGGATCATTTTACAAAGATGGCCCACTTCATCCCCTGCAACACCACCATTACTTCAGTTGAGACAGCCGCCTCTTTGTAGACCACATCTATTGCTTACATGGTCTCCCCAAAGAGATTATCAGTGATCAGGGCCCATAATTCACAGCTCAGTTCTGAAAAAGCCCTTCTTCCCATCCTCAGCATCCACACCTTCCACTCCACAGCCTTCCGCCCCCAGTCTGATGGACAGACGAAGAGGGTGAAACAAGGTTTGGAGCAATTCTTGCCTAGTTTTTCCAATACTGAACAAAACAATTAGTCCTCTCACCTCCCACTGGCGTAATTCACCTATCATAACCTTACCCATAACTCTACAAGCACTCCCCTTCTTTGCAAACTATGGTTACAACCTCAGTTTCAACCTAGGTCTACGGATTGAGTCCACCGTTGTTGCTACCAATGAGCGCGCTAAGGAGCTCAGAGACATATATCAGGTAGTGAAGGACCATCTTGTGGATGCTGTGAAAATCTTTAATTCATATGCTGATCAAAAGCGTCGTTAAGGACCTGAGTAAAAGCCTGGCAACTTGGTCATGGTCAATGCCAAGAATCTCCACCTGAAGCAACACTGCCACAAGTTAGGATCCAAGCGTGTTGGACCATTCAAGATCCTCAAGAAAGTAAATATCAGATTATCAGGTTGACTTACCATCCTCAATCAAAGTGTTCAGCACCTTACACGAGTGCCTCTTGACCCCTTTGATGGTCTCATGTCACCCCTTGCAGAAACCATCATAGTGAATGGAAAACCTAATATGAGATTAATGCCGTTCTTGCTTCTCGCATATCCTGATGCCACCTACAATACTTGGCGTCCTGGAAAGAATATGATGAGATGGAGAACAGCTGGGTATCCTATCAGGACATGATCAATGCTAAGAACCTAATTTGTGACTTCCACTCTATATTCCCAGATGCCGCAGGTCCCACCATCTAAGCCTACTTAACTGCCATGAAGCTACCTGCTCCCCACAAGAACTTTGCTTTGGCCAATTTCCCCTCAGGTGGTGTAGAACTCCAGTCAATAGCGGAGGGTGATGTCACAGCTAGCGATATGGTTCCTGTACTAACCTCCCCTCCACAGCTAAGTTCAACAAGCCCTTGGAGCAAATAAAACCCCCCAAAAGTCACTGATGACCTCTCTAAGGTCATTGACAGAAAAAGGGTTCTGGCTTTGCCAGCCAGGGCTGAGGAAAAGGGCCCATCTGAGGCGAAAAATCTCTGGGATTCAAACCTAAAATCTGGAAATTACACAATACAAGGTTAAGGATTTTTGCTAAATTTGTAAAATTTTGATTTTATTGAAGACCAAAGAATTTACAGCTCAGATTAGATTTTGATAAACATTTGGAACATTTGTAACTATTCTCCTTTTAAATTAAGTCCCAAGCTGAAAAAGGCTTTACTTATCTCAGATAATCTAATCAATCTAATAAAGGGTAAGAATTTTTAGCAAGTTTCTGTAAATTTTATTTTGTTTATTTTTTGACAAAAATGCACCTCTCAGAAGTTCTGTGATATCCGTAGTCTGTTTTCCACTCTAATTTGCCTCTACAACTGTATGAGAGCCCTCTGCCCACACCGCTGACTACTCTATCAACTCCGCCACTTCCTAATTTGCTGCCCTTTATCCTGGATCTTACGCCACCTTTCCCAGCTTCCAGGGCCTCTTGTCCCTGATGGTTGTGGCCAATTTGGTGTGCGTTTTGCTCCACAGATTTATATGGAAACACAATAAAGACATTATTGGACGTCTCTTCATTTTGTTGAGTCACTTGGCCTTGTTACATCTTTGGAAAATGTCTTACCTCTCAAAGTATTCCTGTGCTCCAGTTTCCCTGACATACCAAGGGGCTTCCCATAGAAGCTCCATTGTCACGTCCCTCCAAGTCTCAGTCCATAACTTTCTCAGCATCTTCCCTGGCGTTTTCATCTAAAGCCCTGCACCTAAGTGGCGGCCAAAACCAGCCCTAAAGAGCTCAAGTTAAAAGCTGTAGAAACAAAAACGCCTTCTCTGACGGCTAGAATGATATTTATGCGCCCTAAGGGCATCCCCTGCAATAAGGAAGGACCTTGTTGGATTTAGGATTTTAGATGCTCTTTAGGTGTTTAACTCCCCAAAATCCAACAATGGGGAATTATACCACAAAAATAATAAGCTTTATAAACTTGTAAACCTAGTAAAATAAGGATTTTTGAGGTTTATTGGTGCCACGTGGGGGTAACAGAGAAATGATCCCTCCCCAACTTTCAACAATTAGTATTTATATTATTTTTGAAGGTCGGAGGGATTTGGGGATAGGTTTGAAATAGCTTTGAAGCTTTTCAATTTAGGTAATATGGGTGTTGATCCTATCAGATCATGGAGGAAAGTTAGGCAAATTTTGGGAAATGGACGTTGATGTTTTGGGGTAGAATATAACCATGCGGCAGAGTTTTTATGTAACCCAACCAATCGCCGCTTGAGAAGTATTTCTCATCTTGGGGGCCTGCCACCATGCCTATAAAAGGGGGTGGTCCCCGCGCAGGTGTGAAGGCCTCAGTACCGGTTGGGGGAGCACCTTCCACTGGTTTCTCCGGAGTCTGTGGTGAGATCAGCGAAATCTGATCATTAGATTTTCTTAAATGTTCCCGTGCAGGTTTCAAACTTGTGTTGCCCCAATTAATGGGGTTCCACTGAGAATTGGCCAGGGTCTTCAGCCATTCTCCTCGACATTATTATATAAATCATTTTCAAGGGCATTAGAGAATCACAAAGGGCCGACATTTCCCCTTTTCAGCTGAATTCAGCCCACCACATTCTTATTTTTCAGTGGCAAGGCCAAATGTCTGACAGACCTATTGACAGAGTATGTCACATTAAGAAAGATGCCAAATCTGACATTCCTGGCTCTAACATCCTGTCTATCGCTTTTCTGACTTTCATAGACAAGCCCTCTGATGACAAATCTGAAGGGGGTTATGAAGAAGCTGGATACTATGTTTTAGGAGCTCCTGTTGAAGTAGGGATACTGGAGAATTGAACTTGGAAGGAGTAAATAAGGCACTTACCAGATGAAGCCTAGATTATTCAAGTTCTGGAGTGTTTTGAGGTTATCAATAACATTAGTGATGCCGAAAAGTTCATTGCCTTGTTAATCTAACCTATTTAGCATGCTTATATTCTACAAATACACTAAAGATAAATATCCAGAGACAGCTAAAAAATTTTACCTCTACTTTCCATCTTGAGGTGATTTTAGATCCACCTCCTAACTTTGGTGAAACTATAACCAAGGAAGAGATTGTCATCAATAAGATATGGAATATGGATATATTTGACACTGTCTTACTATTTATGTGATGTTCTAAAAACATGTCAAGAAGATTAAGTTGGCGCCCAACTTCAACTACTCCCAAGAGTATGGAGATGTAAGTGCAAATAATACTCATGCTACTAGGGCATAATCCTATTTACCACATTTGGACTTGAAATCTTATTATGTCAGCACCCGCTGTGACATTGTATAACAACAACTATGATATGCGCATTGTCTCTCAATTTATTCTTGAGTATGAGAGAGTCATCAACATGAAACAGGGTTATCACTCCTTGCTCAATTATTAGGTTCCTTTGGTTTTAACAAATAAAGAACCTAACAATAAAGAATACTCTTGCTTGGCTGAGTACCCTTCCTCTGCATTATCATTGCATTATGCAACATCTATGCAGAATACAAAGAGGTTTTCTGATTCTGTGGAAGCTTTAGAAGGCATTCCGTTTTATGTTTCTGAAGAGATATTAATCAATTTCGGTGAACAACAGGTGATTGACACCAAGTATACTTTACAAATCCTCCAATAATGCTTATTACACCTAACATGCATTGATATATTAAGAACCTTATAGCCCCGAGTATTGCCTGGCATGCTAAACCCAGCTTACCAGCTACCTATTAATATTCTATTGGGATTTCTTACCAACTAGGATTCTATTGTGAAAAAAATCAACTGGAGATTGGAAAATCCTGATGATCTAATATAAGGATAATGAAAATTCCTTTCAAAACTCTCTGTTGGATATAAATTTACCTGTTGATAGATTATTATGTACTTTGCATAACATTCATAATTCAGAAAAACTAACCCTATTTAAGCTTAAAAATCACTCCTTATTAGAGGCCTACAGTGACATATTCTCTAAATCTGATGTCAATTATGGGCACATGAAGAATTGGAGCAACACAATTGATGTTGTTAATGCCAGCCCTATCTGATTTAAACCTTACCAAAAAGTCAAAGGTCAAAGAACATCGGATGAGGACAGAGCTAAACAGTTATAAGACGCTAAGTTGCTAGTACCTTCCCAAAGCCCTGGGCGCCTCAACTCTTGATTATTAAAAAGAAAATGGCGGTAATTAGGTAGTTATGGACTACCAAAAATTGAAAAACCTCACTAAGAAAGATAGTTATTCTATACAACACATTTGATGCTCTTGCACTACTCTCTGTATCCAAATACATTTTTGCTATGAATTTGCCAGCGTATACTAACAAATGTACCTTTCCCCACAAGATCAGGATATATGTGCTCTCATTTGTAGAGAAGGCTAATTTCGGCCCACCTAATTCCCTAAAGGGTTGTGAAATGCTCCCGCATCATTCCTGTGAGCAATGGTATATCTTGCGGGATCTTAAGTTAATCTGCTTGATAGTCCATATAGATGACATCACGGTTTATCTAAAGCTTTCAACGAACATCTTACTAATCCAAAGGATGTTTTTTCAACGCCTGCGTGAGCCCAACATTAAGTTGAAGCCATCAAAATGTACTTTCTTCCAAATAAATTTGATTTCATCAGACATGCTACTTCCCAAGAAGGGATTCAACCCTACAAGATAAGGTAAAAGCTACTTCTAAAATGCCTGCGCCTCAAAACCTTATGTATACAGGTGTTTCTGGGAATGATGGGTTTTTACCATCAATCATCCCAAAGTTCGCCCATCTTAGTGAGCCTTTTGTAAGACTACTGGCTAAGAACACTCCTTATCTATTGGGGTGCTGAACAAAAGGCAGCATTTAAGTTGCTAAAAGTCCTTGCTGCAAAAACTTCCTATTCTGCTCCACCCAGACGATGGTAACCTTTCATATATTTACCAATGATTATGATTATGCTGTTGGGACATCCTGGCTCAATTGAATAATAACGGTTTGGATCATTCCATTTCCTACTTCAGCAAGATGCTTCTAAAAGTTGAACGCAACTAGTGTCACATAAAAGGAGTGACTTACTGTCTTACTCTCTGTGAAACACTACCATCCCTTCTTGTATAGAACTTCCTTTATCATGATTACCAACCACGCCTCTTTGAGGTGGCTAGAAAATATGAAGAATTTTGACAGACGGTTGACACGTTAGGCCTTGAAGCTCCAAAATTATGACATGAAGATTAAACACTGATCTGGAACTCATCATATGAATGATGAGGGATGACTTAGTTGATTGTCCTTCACTTTAGTACTAGTGATGCTGATAAACTATATGGTCTTCTAATGACCCCTGATGCTTAGGATGATGAGGACAACCCTGTTATGAAAATATGTTAGTGAGACGCTTTGTAACGCGAAGGAAACTCAAGTTTCCAAACATTGAATTGGTAAACTAACCACACGCTCAAAAGAGTTTTGCCTCAATCTAATGGTGATCTAAATAATTTACTGATTTAAAGGAATAGATCCAGCTTTGAACACGTTTGGAAGAACTCAGCATTGCTCAGGTAACTCTGGTGTCCCGCTTGGATGAGGTATTATCCAATCCAATACCATTGCTTTTAGGGTCTCTGGAGTAACCTACATACTACTTAGTAACCCAAGGCATCAGAAAAGATTTCTTCATTAATCACACTATTAAATAAACCTAACTTCTTTGTAAATATAAATTAAAACGAGCTAATATATTCAAGCAAATAGGTAGGTTTATTGTTTGTATTGTGACGTGGGGTGTATTCATATTAGAACTCCAAACTTGGATTTGGACGCTGCTAACTGCAGGATATAAAGAAAACCACAAAGTTAAATTTTTTTAAAATGATTTAGGTGTTAAAAAGTCTTCAATCCCAGCGCCAATGGCTGGCTGTAAACTAAATTGATTCATAATTAACTCAACTAAAAATAAAGGTTGACTTAATTTTATAATCAAAAATTGAAACCCAAAATCTACTATGCAACAATTGCGTGAGATGGAGTTCCTTATGTGTCAGTTATTGGAAACCATATCATTCAAAACCAATTGTTATATTACCCTTAACTAAAAGGAAAGCCCCTTTGGATCTTCCAGCATGAGTGCAACTCACAACCCCAAATACAATGAGTAAACTTTTTATTTTAAAGGCAGGAGAAATACTAATAAAAAATCCAGGGGGTCATGGAAAGCGTCAATGCTTACCCTGGAGATCTCCTAATGGCGCAAGAGGCCTCAAACGCCAGCAGTTCAAATAGCATCCCCCATCCTCCCCCTACCCCAATGGAGGGAGATGAAACTGGTGGAATAGGCGACAGAGTTAGGTATGTTTAGATAATGGCCTTCCCCTTTTTAAACAAAAATGAGTTTGGAGCAAAGTAACGTGAAGAATAACCCAAATTTCCAAACTTTGAGTTAGTAACAACCACATGTCTAAAGAGAGTTGCCTTGATATAATGGCGATCTAGTTAATTACCAATTTGAAAAAGTTCCCACTCCAAATGCGCTTGGAAAAACTCAAAAGTTTCTATGGGTATTCTGTTGTTCCACTTGGCTGAGGTACAGGGGCCAAGCCAATTTATTGCCTTAAGGGTCTCTGGAGTAACCTACATGCTACTTAGTAACCCAAGGCGTCAGAAAAGGCTTCTTCAAAAGTCACACTATTAAACAAAACTAATTTTATTGGAAATATAGAATTAAAATGAATTAACATACTTAAACAAATAGGTAGGCTTTTTGTTAGTAGCGAGGTGTGAGGCGCATTTATTTTAGAACTCCAACCTGGGATTTGGATACTGCTATCTGAAGATTATAAAGAGAACCTTGATGTAATTTATTAAAATGGTTTAGGCGTGGAAGCCCCTTGATCTCAGCGTCACAAACTGACCAAAAACTAAATTCAATCTCAATAAATTCAACTAAAAAGGAAGATTGACTAAATTTTGGAAGCAAAAATTGAATCCTGAAATCTGCTAAGTAACCATCATGTGTGATGAATTTCCTATAGTTTTGCAATTTGGAAACCATCTCACACGAAACCAATTATTACACACTCCCAGAACACCAAGGTGGAGAGTGGGATTTTATACAAAAGGTAGAAGAAAATTGGCTTCCCTATATTTGACCCTCAGAATGATTACCTGTCAATATGGAGGCCCGTTCCACCCATGAGAACAGCGGAGTGAAAAAACTCATGAGTGGATCAAAGATTTGTGATATTATAAGGGAAACATAGAATCTATCATTAAGGTCTTGTATGCCTTCTTAACCTGAAAAAAGCATTCCATTATCAAGACCAAAATATCAGTATCACCCTACTACCCCTTAGCGAATCTTCTACATGATAAATTTAGATGTGGTAGGTCCTCTAAAAAAGATGCCAGTGGAAATCGCTACATACTTATAGGTATTGATCACTTCATGAAATGGATTGAAGTAGTGTCTCTCCAAGACCAAGCTGCTAAAGCTACCACCACTTTCCTTCATCAGTATATCATCACCCACCATGATTGCCCAGGTTTTACTCTGCAACAACGGTAAAGATTTCACCTTCAGAGTGGACAAGTTCCAGATTACCTCCATGTGAGAACAACAACTCTTCTCATCTCCCTATAACCCTTCAATGAATGTTACTGTAGAAAGAGCAAAAGTAACATTAGTAATCACATTATGGAAACTGGCCACATCAGACACTCTACACTGGGATCAGTTCTTGCCTAGTTCCCTGATGGCATATTGGATCAAGTATTACCAGATCCTCAAGATGTCCCTTTCCACATCTTTTATGTTTTGAGAACTAAGGGTACCCGCTCTCCTAGATAGATAATGGGACACCAAGGAGTCTGAAGAACATTCTTTAAAAACTGACTAAATTGGACAAGAGAGAGTAAATATTTAGTTGGAACTTGGTTAGATAAAGTTCAGATGTTTCAAGAGAGAATAATGATAATTAGTCCTGCTGGTCAGAGCAAAGAGGGAGATCTGGAAAGCATTAGAGATTTACAGTAGCTAATTTAAATAAGGATTTAACCTAAACAGGGTAGAGTCCCAAGAGTAAGAGATCTTTTATTAAAGAGCCAAAAATGTTAGAGGCGTAAAAGCTATTTTATTGAATAATTCATTTGCACCTTAAATGGTGCTAGTAAAAAAGAAATAAAAAAGGGATAATAGGAATGGTCAGCGCAAGCCCTGTTGGAACTGGGAGCAGATTTGGGAATATTATACTAAATATTTTAGAGGTTAAATGGAAGTAGATAACAGATAAAGTTATTTATAAGATAAGGTAAAGTTTTTATAAGGTTAGATAAAGCTGAAATAAGGGTTTAATTTCCTCCATGGTAGAATAATAGTTGAGATGGGGATTTTCAGCCTAGAGTATCAACTAGTGGAGCAATTTGATATTGATTTATCCTGAGTTTGTCAGTTATATAATTTAGTGATATAAATTATATTTGACCGATGCTAGATAACCTACAATAAATAATATTTTTGGCCATTCAACCCAACAAAGCGTTGACAGGTACATTTATTATATAAAGGTTAGTTGAGATTAAACAATGAAAATAATAAGTTGGAAGCCCCTAAGATGAGGCTTCACCCAAACTTTTTGACAAAATTGACATTAAAGATGTTTTTATGGCTAAGATTGATGATCCTGACAAGGCCAAGAAGGGGTTAGACTAAAACATCATTAAGCTACTTATAATGTTATGATTAACTTAGCTATCACAGTCATTAAAGAGGGCAAGGTGCTAATAAGATCAGACCCCATCAACCCTCATTTCAAAAATCTGAATTATTTTTACACTACCATAATTGGATCACGCCAGAAGCAAGAAGCTTGGGTCCCTTGTTGAAAGGACTTTCTTTATCACATCTAAGAGGGGTGATGAACATTCTATCAAGTCTCTTACTTCTTGAGTGACTATCAGCAGAGTACATGGGCAGTTTTTACGTCTCTATAAGCCACTTAAAATTCTTAAAGGGAATAATGTCAGACAATTAAATGTACAACTAGTTAGTAAGAATATTTTGGTGTTTAGTAGTTTAAAAATCTTTAAAACTCCGTACTTAAACTTTAGCAGAATTTTCTCAATAAGAGTAATGATTTTACTCATAGTATTCAGCCATATAGCTCTGATTGAGCTGATTAGGTTACTTTAAGCCCCCAGCAGAATAAGAAAACTGACGTGGGAGTCCGCCAATGCACCAGCAGGAATTAGTTCAAATTCCGATGAGAAAACAACCCTTTTTTATAAACCAGATGGGGGTTCTGGGGATGAAAATATTTTATCCACCAATCACCCACTAGGACATCTGGTAATTGGACGAGATAAATTTTTTTTAAATATGTCTGATTGGGTCATATACATAAAATCATTATTGCATGTATTTGTCATGCCTGCTGTTGAATCAACCTCCAACAACTAAGCCCAATGAGGTGAAAAGGTTTTCAAGAGTCCTGATAGGCTATAATATCACTTATCCAAGTCAAAGTACTTTCCACCTAATCCATATCACCTTGCCCCTTTCATTTCTAGCCTTGGAGGACCATAACTTATTGAGAGGTTTATTTTAATAAGGGTTATTTTTTTATCTCAACTTTAATATTAATAAAAATTTAGAATAGCATATTTGTGGTCTATATGCCCCTATTAAACTTTACGTAGCTGTTGAGAGTATTAATTATCCTGCAACTGCTTTATTGTTTAAAACTGCGTCAAAGCACCTGCGAGCACCTAAAAGTCCAAGATTTTAACATTAGGGTTAACATAGTTGAGCACTCAATCCTATACACTGAGACAGGGTAAAGGATGGTAATTTTGGGTATTGAGCTCTCTACATCTTGGTAAATGGTCCACTGTAAGAGATCAAGTCTCAATTTGTAGATTAATTAACGGTTGAGTGAGGTTCTCTAGATTTTTAGAGGGCTTTGCTAGGTTCTTCTCTCTCAATTCACCCACTTTTGGCGAATCTTAGTTTTTGAATTAGAAAAGTCACTCATCTCAGCCTGCAACAGTTCACCTATATCAATGAGCTTGATGCCCGCTGTCGCCTCATGGGCAGTGGTGCTTTACCACCTAGTGTTTTAGCCATTGCTAAAAATGTTCAAGGTTAGTTATGCTAGCCCTCCCACTGATTCAGGTCACTCTTCCCTACCTAAGGACCTAGCATAACACCACGCCCGCACTCAAGCAGTGCCTCATTGCCCCTTGTGCTCCCCTGGAACAACATGTAATTTGACCTTTTGGTTGAATATGGCAAGTTGTTCTTGTATCACAACAAACCTACTATTGAATTAGTCCATTCTGTTTTGCAGCCTGCCCATATCATTGGATTGCGCCCCTTCAAGGTGTATTTTGACCTTGGCTTTTTGTGTATATCTGATACTTTAGTAGCAGCAGCTATTCCCCTTGTGTTCAAGGGTATCCCCCTCCCAACTACTTGTACCCAGTTGCCCACTGATGCTACCCTTGTGGTTCAGTTCGTGGGCCTCCCTGCTCATCTACCCCCTGAAATCCTGCACAATGAACTGTTAGATAGCTTGTCAGCATATGTTAGGACCTCATCCTGCAATTTATGGCGCCTAATGAAGCCACTTACCTCAAATGCCATTAAGCCTTCGTGCTGATATGCCCAAATTCACTGGAGATTGCTTCTTAGTTCCCCCTCAGACCAATATCCCTTATGCCCCAGACCATCCTTTCTGGGCCTGAGTGGAAAGCAGGTGCACCATCTGCCCTGCCTTCTTAATATTGGATCATTTAAAATGCCACTGCCCCTTCATCACCCGTTTTATGGTACCCATGCCTGATTTTTCTTAGGATCTCCCCATAACTAAAACCCGTTACTTTCTTTGAATGGGGCACCTTCCTCCCCCTCATACACCCAATCTGGATGCTGAAGCTGGGCTGGCTTCACCCAATCAGGAGCCTTGTCACCAAGTTCCTTTCCTATTAGCCAACCAATCAGGTGTCAGATTGGATCCCAGTTAAATACAAAACATCTATAGCCACCCCGCCGCTCAACTAATCCTGATTGTCCAATTAACTTCAAATTAAAATTTATGGGATTATTTGGAGTAAATAGATGATTTGGGTAATATTGTCTCTGAATTGGTCA
Source organism: Massospora cicadina (assembly GCA_022478985.1). Lineage (NCBI taxonomy): Eukaryota > Fungi > Entomophthoromycota > Entomophthoromycetes > Entomophthorales > Entomophthoraceae > Massospora > Massospora cicadina. The sequence goes on along the minus strand of JAKSZP010004077.1, from coordinate 148,875 downwards.
AAGCTCCTTGCTTCAAAGAGTACCTCAATGCCGGATATGTAGCCCAACACACTTGTCGCCATTTAATTGCCTCACCCTAATGCCCTACATTTACAAAGTTCTCATCAATTCTTTTAAAGAGGCTATTACCTCCTCTTATAATCACCCACTCCAGATAGACATAGCACAATCTGTCGCTGTATTGGCTAAGGGCCTATATCCTCCTTTTGTTAGCCCCAAGCTGACCCACCACCAAAAAAGTCCACCTCCACTACTACTCCATGGACAATCTTAGGCTTTAATCTTATCATTGACTGTGAAGTTTGGACCAAAAACCTGCTTCACCGCCCAAAATTTTAATATGATTAACAAAACAACCAGATCCCGCATTAGAGCTGAGATACAACTTGCTGCATATATCTATGACTGCCTCAAGAGTGAGATCCCAGTGCCAGCTTTACTTACCTCCCTGGACCCCCCAATTCCATGATGTGCCCATGCCCCTGCTTTCAACTTTGTGCCGCTGCTTGTCCACCCTCAGAAGGGCATGACCAACCTCCCAATCCCCCTTCCCCCTCCACCATAGCCTTAAAGTGGTTTCGCTTCTTAATTTGATAGGTGTGTATTTCTTGATTTTTTTTACATTTTTAAAGTGGATCCATTCATCTCATTTTCATTGCTTTAGTTTTTGTTTTTCGCTTTTGAGCTCTAGTAATGTCTGTCCTCTGGTCGTTGTACCACAGAAATAAAATTATACATTAAAGGGCCCCATTAATCGAGTTCCCTAAACCATCAGGGCCAGGATTGTCAATGTAGAGCACTGAATCTCCCAAGGTAGGCAGAGTAGCTATATTCATATTTTCTTAATTCTTCCTTGAGTACTCATTTTTTTGTTGTATTATCTAGAGAATTACGTTGGAGGTTTTTGGGTTGTTAATCCCTTTGAAATCTTACTAGTAACCCTAAAACTGCGGGCTCATCATTATCAGATTCTACTCTACTAGCCATGGAGTAATTCTGATGGCACGTCCCTTAAAGCTGCTCTATCATAAGGAAAAATGGCTGCCAACCCTCCTCTAGGGCTGTGTATGCAGAGTATAACCTTTGTTCCCTTCCTCAAAGTCATCTTTATAAAAAAGAGACGTCGGGCAGCATCAACAGAATACACATTAACTAATTAAAAGACTTTTTGTAGAAGTCTATAATATGTCTCTGCTCCTTACTAAGGCTCTCCTCTCTTACTTGGATCCTTATGAATCTAACATTTTTTGCAATGTGAACAATAGTATATTGACGTCTTCATAATAGCATGGTTAAGTATCTTCTTAATTACAGATCTCACTTCCTCTAGCATATTGCTTATATTGTATTATCCTGGGTTGGTGGTCATATCAATGGTGCACCCCCTGTAGTAATACCAACTGTTGCAAATTGGGTTGCAACTGGGCGAGTTTTGCAAATATAAATCGGCACTTATACATGTATAACTTTATAAAGACAAATAGCTTAAAAATAAATTTAAAGTCAGGATTAAGCTTTACTAATAAGTATCAAAAAACGCTGTAGTCTTGTTTTATACTTCCAGCATTGGGGATCTTGTTTAAGATAAACTGATTTTTCTAAAATAATATTTCCACACAGCTGCAGTATTTTTGGGTACTTCCAGGGTTGGAGAGCTGGTGTGGTGCTATCATGGTACTTCAGTCAGAAAAGATACCAGCTTGTGTGTTGTCGTGTTCATCCCTATTTTAATACAAGGCCAATAAATTTTAGCCTGGCCTTTAGGAAGACAGAATTACTTGTAACTCTTGAATAATCTAGCTTTTCTAATTTAAGAGTTTCTACTGGGATAGGGATAAATGTTACTGAAATTTTATGGTCATCTGTACAACGTTAAGCACATTTTGATGGTGATCTGTTTAACATTGAAGCATCCTGGTAAATATCTGTTCAACGTCAAGGATATTATAGGGCTTCAATTGACAGAGATAATTGACACATCTACTAGAGATTTTGGTAGATTCACCTGGTGGGAATGGTACTGATTTAGGGAACTGGTCATTTAGTTAAAGTGAATAATGAAATTGATCCATTGGAAGTGAAGATTTTATACAGCTTTAATTAATTTACATTTTGGATGGGAGAAAAATGATAGTGCAATATCTGATGACAGATTGATAGGTATCGATTTGCTGTCCACAGATATTTGGGATGAGTGGTTCAAATTCATAAATCTGTAGGTTCAGTCCAAAAAATGTTAGAAAATTATTTGACAAGGATAATTGGGATGAGGGTAAAGGTGAGGTCTAAAGGGAGTTAAGGGTATTATGCTGAAGTAAATATCCTATGTTTAGTCAATACCAAATAACAACATGGGGTTTGTTTTCCATATTCCAGGAATAAGGAGATAAGACTAAATGAATTTCTATAATGTGACGGATGGGGTCTTTTATGATGCCTATAAGACAATTGGAAGGAAGGCCAGGTGAGGGCCCACAAACAGGAGAGCGCTCCAGAGGTAAGATTCTGGGCCCATTGGCGTGTGAAATGGTTAACTATGTGGCCTTGAGCCATGATGAGGACAATGTTGAAGGTGAGCAGGAGGGTTTGACCTTCTTACTAGGTGTAGAGGGACTTAATCTCTTTCTCAAAGTCAAAATGATATTCCATATCTGTTTCAACGCTAATTATTTACTACAATTAAAATAGAAAAGATGATCCTATAATTTCAATTTTTTAATTTTAGAGCTTAAATTTGTAAACACTAGAAGGTTATTTTATAAATGCATCTTTGCCTAAGTAAATATATACATAATCTATGGGTATTACTTTGAAATTGTTGGCGTTGTTCCAATGTAGTCAGTAGATAGCTTGTTTTTTTTGGTGGGCCTAATATGAAATTAGTCTCAGCTCTTCTCATCTTTGTAATGATTGAGATTCATCTCAATTGTACATTTCAACTCAGATTCGAATTTTCTGAATTTGAGTCTAATCTTTTATAAAACATTTTTAGTTTGGACATTTTGGGCTCTGGGTTGTACCTTTCCCAAGTCGTAGATTAGGCTTGTGCGAGCCTAATCAATAACTCAGGTGAGGCCCTCAAAGCGCTGCCTTTATGAGGCGCGCCTGTCCATTCTGAAGTTTACTTCAGAATTTTCACCCTAGCATGTCCCTTCCTGAGGAGCATTGTTGGTTGCTCCTCAGACGAGCCCTGGTCAGCATACACCTTCATTTTTATGGTCCAAAATAAAAATATAAGATGTTTTGGGGTTTTCATACTTTGCATATCTGTGGTCTTTTTCAGGTGTTTCCATTTTGAGGAGGCTTTCACGTGGTTGAGTTGGACCAACCACTATTCAATCTTTATATAGCCAACCAATGAGAGGTGAATGTTTGGGTGCTTGTTGGTGCCCCAAACCTCTCCCTACTCGGTTAAACCACTTTGGTTGCTTGTTGGTGCACCAAATGAATATGTAAAAAATCATTTGGCAATTGGAACTAGAGTTTTTCTGATTTGTTACATGATTCTGAAGTCAATATGCGCTGCACGCCCCAATCCCCAAATTTACTAACCTCAGTGGTCACTTGGTCCCAGTTGTCAAGTAACCAGCACCAATGGGAGCTGGTGACTGATGGCCAACCCTGGACCTGAAGTGACCATCAGTTAATTTCCCGGTGGGGCCTCCCGCTCACCAGGGATTGGTGGCACCAAGGGGACCTATCCCAACAGGGCTCCCTCACCCATGGATGGTCTGCCCGGAAAGGGGTCAAACGTCCAGCCATGATGCACTGTGCATTACTCTCGCATTTTCAGTGGCAAAAGCACCTTCCCAATTGGGATGGGAAGACCATCGCCAACAGGAGCTCAGGAGGGGGGGTGCAACGCAGCCAAGTGCTGGGCGTGCAGCCTTGGGCAGGGGCCATTCAGCTGCGCTGGACCGCGTGCCCCTCTCAAATTTCCAGTGGCAAAAGCGCCTTCACAGTCAGGATGGGAAGACCATAACCAATGGAAGCCTGAGAGGGGGGCGCAACACAGCCATGAGCTGAGCGTGCATCTTCCCGCTGGGTGGGCTGATTCTGAAAGCCCAGTCCCAAGTTGCTCTCTCTATTTGTGTTTCCTTCAAGGGGCCCAGAGTGCATCTGGGCTAATTTTCCTGGGGCTCAAGGTAGCTCGCCCCAGGAAGCCCTTGTTGTGGAGGCCTTCCACTGTGGGGCCCCTCTTTGTGGAGGGGCCCTCCTCTAGCAGGGGGTAATGTAATGATTGAGATTCATCTCAATTATACATTTCAACTTGGATTCAGATTTTCTGAATTTAAGTCAAATCATTTTAAAACATTTTTAGTTTGGACGTTTTAGGCGCTAGGTTGTGCATTGCCCAAGTCATAGATTAGGGTTGTGCAAGCCTAATCAATAACTTTGGTGAGGCCCCCAAAGTGCTGTCTTTATAAGGCGCGCCTGCCCATTACAAAGTCTACTTCAGAATTTTCACCCTATCATGTCCCTTCCTGGGAAGCACTGTTGGTTGCTCTTCAGACGAGCTCTGGTCAGTGGACGCCTCCGTTTTTATGGTCCAAAATTAAAATAAAGGATGTTTTGGGGTTTGCATATCTCGCATATCTGTGGGCTTTTTTGGGTGTTTCCATTTCAAGGAGGCTTTGTGTGGTTGGGTTGGACCAACCACTATTCAACCTTTACATAGCCAACCAATGAGAGGTGAATGTTAGGATGCTTGTTGGTGTCTCAAACCTCTTCCTACTCGGATAGACCACTTTGGTTGCTTGTTGGTGCACCAAATGAATATGTAAAAAATCATATGGCAATTGGAACTGGAGTTTTTCTGATTTGTTACAATCTTGGCTCGTTATCAAACTTTGGATGAACACCCTAATCAATATCATAGCTTTTTTGCATTTAATGTTGCGCTTCAATTTGTTCTCAAAGTAAGTTTCTCTTTATTTATAATTAATACAAAATTTTGATTTTATTGAAGAAGTTTTATCATCATCTTATTCATCAGATTGCTATCTACATATCTAAGCTTTTCTTTAAAACCATTACAATAAATGTTTTTTATTTGTGTCATATGATTTGTCAGATTGATATTTCCAAAAGTTGTTGCCTTTATAACTCACTTTTTTTGCCTCAATCATACTTGTAGGTAAGATTAATTCTACGTGGTATCTAGGCAGCGCTTGACCATTACATCAACCTTTTTTATATTTTTATGACTATAAAAGCCTCATCCAGATGGTATTGTTAAATGGATAGGCAAATTATTTTTGTGACAAAGTATGGGTTTCCTCTTCCATACATTACCACATCATAAGGGAAAATCATGATCCCTTACTATGGTTTTCCTGACTTGAGTATATGCATCAACATTATAAAGCTTGGTATGCATTAAGGTCCCACAATTGAATTCTATGCTTGACTAGAAAGTTGTTGACGTGTTTCCGCTCCAATAGACAGAATAAGGCGGCATGGTCTCATCCACTAAATTTGATAGGCATAAGGGTCATCTACCCCAATTTGATGGACTTCATTTTGGGTATAACATTGTTTAGTGGTATGAAGCAGTTATAGTGATAATGAATCTCCTCACAAAATGTGCCATCTTTATCACCTGATTGAAAGCCTATTTTACTGAAGAGATGGCGCAGATGTTTGTGTCCCATGTTTTTACTTTGTTTAGATTGCCCTGGAAAGTAACCAGTAATAGAGGGCCTTAGCTTACCTCAAGTTATGGTAGGCATTGTACAACATGCTGAAAAACAAACCCTGAATTTCCCCAGCGTACCTCCCTCAATCTTATGGCAAGGCAGAAAGAACAATCCAGTCATTGGAGTAATATCTTTGATGGTATGCTACCGCCTCCCAGGACACACGAGTAGCAGACTTTCTTTGGCCATCATTTGTACAATAACTTCTTACTCGCCTCGACAGGGCCATCACAAATGTACGCCAACTTAGGCACAATCCAAATTCAACAATAGCACTTATATTCGCAGTTTTATTCCAGAGGTGGAAAAATTTATTTAGTACATAGAAGACAGTGAATCATAATGTCTGGCAACAAACTATTAAGTCAATCTAACAACTCTAAGTAGCTTTCAAACACAAAACTTATGCGGCTTCAGAATATGAAGTAGTTTATTTTATTATGGTTGATACCAAGAATATGCGCCTCAAATTGAACTGCCATAAGTTGTGTTGTAAATGATCAGGTTACTTCCCACTTTACAAAGTGTTACTTAATGGAAGCTTACCATTTAAAGCTTCATTTACACTGGAATATTCCCACCTACTTTGTGCCTCATCCCTTTCCCCGTTTAAGGGCAAAGTCTAGCGGATAGAGAGCCTGATATGGTACAAGGAGCACCTGAGCACAAAGTAAAAATTATCTTGCAATCTCGACAATTTAAGCGCAGGATACTTTACTTAGTGTCCTGGAAAGGGTACTCTGCATATGAGAGAAGCCAGGTACCTTCTAAAAATTTATGCTAACTTCCAGAAGTTGATAACTGATTTCCATACAAAAGCCTCTAAGCTCCTACTCCTTTCCTACACAAGCCACCTGCTATAGAGGCCTCAATTTACCAAAATCACATAAGAACTGAGCTTTTTCATAGGCCCAGAGGTGGTTGTGGACCAGGTCATTAAAGGGAAAGGATAATATAAGGTTTTAGGACCCAGCAATCAAGCCATATAGGACCTTACATTCCTTTATAACTAAGAAGGGCGCTAATCAAGAGGCTCTCACTCTTATCCACTTACTGATATGCATAGCCTAGTTAAGAGATGGTAGAAATAATACCATCCTGTTTTTCCCCTAACTCTTTAATACTATCATTAAGCCTAAACCAAACATTAGCTGAGATATAGCTTTTATAAAGAAGAAATTCACCCTATTTTAAAAGATTCATGATGTTTTATAGGATAGTAGTTGTAAAGATTAAACCTCTCACCTAACAAAAGGGATTCATTAGGGTTGCCCTCAATTTAAAAGGTATCTAAAATTGGGGTACCTAAGTTGTAAATATTATATCAGCTAAAATGCATATATATATATACTATTTTGAACAAAAACGTAAGTAGCAGAAATCTGTCAAGTCAAATTCAGGTAATGCTGAAATGAAAGATGATGTTTTAGAACTGGAAATGAAACTTCTCGCACTAATCAAGTTGATTAAACTTATGGTGACTAATTCATAAAGTGGTCATTAACCCCCATGCAGTTTTGTCTATAATGATTATAAATTTAAATTTTTCATCCTAGCCACTCCCCACATGCTTAACTCTAAAAGCCAGCAAGTCACTATTGGTAGAGTGCTAAGTTATTGTTTTATCTTTTTTTCCTTACAAAAAATCGCTTAAATAACTTCAGTTTATTTATTCATACTAACAAAATCGCTGCTTATTTAAAGTTTAAGTTTAAAGCTATAAAATGGTTATATTATTAATCTCAAATAAAGGTAATTATTAGGTGACAATTTAACCCAAATTGCCAAAAACTGCTCTCCAATATGGTAATTTACCCCATCCCAAACTCACTGATTCTTGATAAGGCGCCGCTTAGAAGTCTGTGCTTGATATTGAAGTCAATGAAGTCTGCGTTCAAAAATTCAGTTTATATTGTCATGCGATTATTCTAATATTGATAGAAGACAAGATGTACAAACGGCTGGTGATAAGGCCTTTTTGTGATACCCACACTTCTGGACTTTTAGAAAATATCTGTTATATACAGATTTATAGTTTGTTAGTTTCCCTAGATAAGTGGATTTAAAAAGTCCATCTTAGATGCTATAAACTCCCATATTTTAAAGCTTTTTACTATTATAAAATTTTTTAAAACTAGAAGATCCCACACTCAAGAGGATTTATCACTAGTATTGAATTAAGGCTGGGCTCCTAAGAGCTTGGGATATGGAATGGATGGGTGATACATCAACAGATGGAGGAGTATTAGTGTGATAGAGCTGTGCTGCAGTTGAGACCAAGTAGTAGAGAGTTAGCAACATGAAATAGAACTTTAAGGCCATCTAATTAAATACATGAAACTGGGAGATCATGTGTGGTAGGGTCCAGACCTGCAAGTCAGGGGCCGCACTAAGAGAGGAATTGTGAATAGCTAGAGGGTGATGGCATAGGCAAGGACATGGAGGGGTTGGTAGCAGCCAGGTAGGATCTACTTAAAGAATAGGTCTTAAATAGGATGTCCATACAAGGGCTGAGGTTAGAGGAGCATGTGGACTTTTGGCCAGACTCTGGTGACACCAGGACAGGTAGAGATTGATGGAGGTTGGAGTTGATAGGGTATAAGAAGTGTGATCAGCTTTAGTGCTGGAATATATGACTAGTTTGATCCCCTGCCCTATATAAATAGTGGATCGCCTTAAATAAGTGTTGGACACCTTTGCTGACATAATGGGGTGGTACATGTCCTGCTAAAAAAACTTGAGATCAAACCTCACAGGGGATAGAGGAAATTTGAGAAGGCGTGGGAGGGTAGGAGGTCTTACTGAGGTTTGAGCCAAGTTATGACAACTTACTCATTGCGCAAAATTGCATGGTGACGGGAGCTGAAGTCAAGTCTTATTTTCTGTATGGAAGGCATGGTATACCCTCGACTTATATCTTTCAGGGCAAGGAGGGCCTATTTCCATATGGGGAAGAGGAGGGTTTCAGGAAAGGACCAAGATGGTTCTTGAGACATTTTTCTAAAGAAATCAGCAATGCTCTATGAAGAGCAATAGTTGCTGATATGGCCTGGTGGAGGGTAAGCGCCCATTGGAGCATAGGGGTCACATCTCAGCAGAAAATCAACCATATGAGTTTAAAGTAGATTTTGGTGGCGTGGGATAGGGTATCCAGAAGCCTGATAGCAACTAATTATTAAGGCTGGGCAATTGTAGACAGTAACTTAAGTGGATTTTAAGCATTATCTAAATTAATGATGAGAGTATGTTGAGCTGCGTAAAATGCATCTTTGAATGGACCGATTTGTGAGAGTAAACACAGTTTATAAAGGAAAAACATGTTGGTTGACAAAGGCCAAAGTTTGGGTTATGTTTCACTAGTTCCGTTTTGCAATCCTGGAGTTCACAGCCTGAAAGATCAAGCCATCACTGTTTTTGAGTGCAACTTCATGGCAGTCAGGACATTGGGTGAAGAAAGGTGCCATGCGTGGGTTAAATACCAAATGGTTGGGAAAGTAGGGGAGACCACATAGAATACTGCTATCTTGGATGTATTGACCTTGGCTTTGGACGTCTTGGTGTACATACTAAGAGTCACAACAGCGAGGGTTACATCCTCAGGGAATTTAGAAGCAATTACAGTGTCTTCTGTTAATGATATGGTACTGTGGGGTCTTACCTGGGACCAAGATTGCCATTAGCTTATATTGCAAGGAGGCCATGAGGGGTCAAGGGAGAAGTCAAATATGATTGGTCTCAGGAATCCGCTACTGGAGATTTTAATTGAACAGTACTGTCTCTGCAAAGGCCATTGTTGCAAGTACTCTAGTATGGAGTTGGTCGTAGAGTACTAAATCCAGCGCTGAGATTTGAGGGGGAGGTGGAAGCAGGGTAGCGAAGCATTGATGTACTTCCAAGCAGCCAAATTGTAAGCCTTCTCCATATTCAGGAGAGGCACAAAGCAATGTCCTACATGAGTTATCTATCAAGGTCTCGTGAAGGTCATTATAGTTATACCATAGCGCTTCCCAAGAGTAAACCCATGCTGGGAGGGATTGAGCCGGGGTGACACTCATGCAATGATGCAGTTGGTGAGAAGCTTTGTGAAAAGGTTTTGATTTGCACTGAGAAGGGCTAAAGGACGCCAGTTGGCCTGGTTCCCGCGGTCTAACTTTATCATAAATAAGGGCCTCAAGAGACCCTTGATTAGGGTAAACCTCATCATATGTTATTAGCGTCATTTAGAGGTGGAAAAAAGTTTTGTCTATCACCACTGGTTCTAAAAGATACACCACGAAGGTTATGACATCAGGTCCAAAGCTTTAAGTCACAGAGACTTAAGAAGGATTTTATAATTTTTTTAACAGAAAATTAGGACAGGATAGCTTCATCAGCCCATTAGTCATTAAACAGTGCCAACGTCTGCCACAGGAAATCCTGGATTTTTGACAGGTCCATTTGTCAGCGTAAAAAAGTTAGAATAGAAGTGACTTAGCTCCTTCCCAGTTGCTTCCCTATTCGTTGTTGCAGTGGTGCCAATTTTTAGTGCTGTGTTTTCAGTTCTGATGATCAGGATTTTGTTTATGATAAAGGAAGAAAATGGGGCAATCACACTGGGTATAATAGCAACACCGTAAAGTTAGTTTCCCACTCTTCCTGCATTAATGTCTAGACAATGACTCTCTTAAGCAGCTTCCCAGTTTTTAATCCAAATGTGGAGAGAAAGAAGACTTGCATTTCCAATCAAGGTGATTAAGTCTGTATTTGAATTTTTTGACTCTGGTGCGAGCTGAGGTCATCTGAGTATAGGCACATGTGTAAGATACATGAGTAATTTCTACCTTAATCGCCAATAACTAGTTCTGGGGCTGTTAAAGTGGGTGATGTGTGGAAAAGGTTGTCCTGATGGTTGCAGACAACGTTCTTTGTAAAGGGGTTTTTAAGAAGAGCTGAAGCAACCCTTGTAAGAATCTGCGCTATGGTCTGATAGTGGTGATGAGGATAGCTGTGATTGACCTGTAATCACTCTGATAATTATATTAAGAAAAGGGAGATGAGATGCGGCCCTCCAAAATGGGACCAATTATTCACACGTCAATTCTCAGCACTGAACAGAAAACCTCCATCATACTGGATCTAATCATATAATTAAGTCTAGATGTGAAGGGGAGCATTGCATCTGTGAAGCAACTCAAACGAAGGCAGTCCTAAAATCAACTAGACCAAGGCGTTCTCTTGTCATAGGAGTTGTCAGAATTTGCAATGGAAAACTATCCAAACGTATTAAAGATCATAACTAAGAATCATTTGAACGCTCCGTATTAAATTTAGCTCTCTGAATCAAATCTTTTGTTCTAATAGGTCTATGCATACAATTGGGCACAAGTATTTTATGAGGTTAAAGTCTCATCTCAATATATTATTCTGATTAGCCTATCCATTGCTGTACTGGGCAAAGTCGCATTCTAGATCCCAGAGTTTCAAACAAGGAGCTTCAGAACAATGATAACAACAATCCAAATGTCAACGTAGGGAGATGGCTGATGTATGACCCTCATAGTGGATGAAAATTAGAGCCTTATCAAAGAGAACCCAGTTTCTCACTCTTCCACAAGGCCCCCTTGCACCCTATAAATATTAATGAATACTAATCTTTGAAAGTTAGTTTCTAATTTTTTCATAGTTTTGTTAAGCGTATACCTTTACATTCATTGCATAGTCTGATAATAGCATTAGAGGTCATGACTCAGGATAATTGATATATATTCAGACCCTATCAAAGTTAAATTGCTTAGCCATTGCCTCTCAGAAGCCATTCTTCTAGGAAGTGTCATCTTAAAGAAAATTAGAATTTCCTAACAGGACATCTAAGGCAACTGAAAAATCAATATTTGGCTTTAATAGAAAAGCAAAGCTGATATTGGTGATCAAAATTTGGGTCCTCAATTTGTAATCAATAAAATAAATAATCACAAAAGTCAGGAAAAATATATGACTAGACAATAAGTCTGAATAACTAATGACAGATCATTGATTATCCAGTGAGATTGGGTCAAGGGTAATGATTATCTATCAATTTGATATAAAGTGATGCTAAGCGAGTTGACCTTGGCTAAAATTTGGGAATGCACCTCAAATACCCAATGATGAGGAGAGCATGATAGAAGGACAGTGAAGCTGAGTATCTTGAGAATGATCTGAAGAATGTCCAAAGAGATGAGTGAAAAAGGGTTAGAACAAAGAATGAAAGGGAGTTCTTTGGGGTGGATACTTTAGTGGGGCTACGTTGTAAGATTGAGGAGGAACGCTAGTAGATTATGCAGTTTAAACCTATAAAGAGAGTGTTAGCTGGAGCCTTTAGTTTCATTCTATAAGTTCATTACAAATTTTCGAAGAACAAAAATCCCCATATAGTCATTCCTTTGCTTCAGTGGAAAAAACCATGTGCAACCCTTTGGCGGATTACAACCTATTCCGTCAAATTTTATAACAGTATTGCTCACTACAAGGGGCTGCTAATTAAACCAAAAATCCAACTTACCCAGACCATGGCGCAACCTGTTAACAATAGTGAGAAACCAATCCAGTCTACCATTATGGCGCAGTTCATCAATATTAAGATAGTTTTAAATACAATATGTAACCTCAAGATGAGCTCCTTCATTTAGAAAGAAGTGGCGATGGATCAGTTTAACAAAAATATGTCAGTTGCGTGTTCTTGAATGACAGAATACACTGTTATCAAACCGTCTTAATGACATTATTGAGCAGTTACACGGTGTGGAGCAAAATATAACAACTACCTCATATACCCAAAGTTCCTGTGGGGAAGTTGACGAGCAAACAGGGGATGATAGTAAAGGACAATGGCATTATGGTAGCTACTAAATAGAGGAAGATGTAGCAGAGCTGTTTGCAGATCAAGCAGAAGTATGAGTCAGTTTACATCTAGTGGGATCTCAGAGGATGATTACTCCTTGCGAAATAGAATTCCTCATATTTTTTGTTGTGGTGCAGGTGGAATAGGGCCAATCTGCCTCCCATCCTGCAGACAGACTTGGGACCGCTATTCCTACCATGCCCTCCTCTCACCAAGAAGTAAGTTACGTCCCCCAAGCAGTTTCCCATGTTGCTTTAGAGCTTTTATATTTGAAAGAAAATGAGGAAGTTTGCATTGACAAGTTGCCTTCGTTAAATTGAAAAGATGATATGCATGTCTTTTTTAAAAGTTTTAAGTTTGCAGTAGAAGAAGCATAAGATTGTCAAAAGGACAATTTATTGATATTTGCTTTTAATGTTGAGAGTGCTGACCAAGTCACCTGTTATCTTACGGATACCTCTGTTAACTACCAGGAGATTGAGAATACCGTGCTGAGATTTTCCAAGAGCATAGAAAAGATGTCCCAGCGGAAAGCGCATTTTTAACAATTAGGTTCCAGCAGAACAAGACGTTAGAGCATTCTCTGATTAGTTCACCTCAGAGGCGCATGTCTTGGTGGGAGAAGGAATGCTATATGAGGCTGATGTGAAAATCTCTATGATCTCATCAGTAAAGCCTCACAAAGAGTTATTTGAAACAATGTCCATGTCCTAAAAGGGGATGATCATTACTCAAAATCGTCAATTATCTACGCTGTCTAGCTGTAACCTTCAACCCTCATAACTCTGAATGGAAGCTTGCAATAGGGGCCGTAGGGCCTTTTTCTTGAATAACACGAACCAGCCTTCTTTGATTATGCTGAACAACCCCCAGCCCATTTATAACTATTCTCCGTGTCCTTGTCCAAATTACAACCCTACAGCTAAGAATCAACATGGTCCTTCTACTGATATTTGGGGCCAAGTTCTTTTTGAAGTAACCTGCTACAGTTGTGGTCATCTGGGGTATGTTGCGTTTCACCGGCCTACTATGTGACAAGTTTATATAGTGCAGCTGGACCAGCACGAGAAGGGAAAAGATCATGTGGAGTAGAGAGGGGAACCTCTACTTCCACTAGTCTAACTACAACTGTCCTTATTCAACCCAAATGAGTCATTCTCCGCCGCCTTTTTCCAATATAACGATGAACTGTTATATCAACAACTGGGTAACAATGTTTATGTGTTGACTAAAGCTCAAGACAAAGAAGTCAGCATAGAGGAGGGTTGCAAAAAACCTCAAAGCCTTACGCTTGTCATGTTCTATAAAAAGCCATCCCTGATAAACCTCAATCATTATTGGATGTGCCCTCGCTGAAAGGGGTCAACGCCACAATCCTGGTAGATGCAATTATTAAGGAGTCTTCCAATGTTGGTGTAGGTATTGTGCAATTTTCTTGAAAAACGAGATTTTTGGATGTCCATAGATTAAAGAAAAAAATCTTCTTATTCTAAATGTACGTATTGTGACATTTTTGTTGCAAAAAACAAAGTTCGCATAATCATAGACATCAGCACCCCAGTTAATATGATGTAAAAATTTACTGTTTCAGTTTTTTATTGGCAAACAACCCCAGTAAACTTATTACTGCACAGGTTCAGTTCATTGCGCACTTTGTTTACATTGTATAGTATATTAGGTTATTAATTAATAATAGTATGAAGATTATTAACCATAGTTGAGTAGAATTCTTATATCTCAGCCCAAAGCTCAGCCAGTATTCTCAATTAAAATACTTGAGATGTCATTATATAGGGATTTGTTCCCTCATTCTGCCCAACCCGATCTTCTCTGAGATTCCCTGGTGAAAGTCTCTTTGGCCCAACACACAGTTGGAAGCAAAACCCAATCGTTTCTCCTTCTTCTCTATATCCTTGCTCAGAACTTTACTCTTTTCACTAAGAGTCTTCCATTTATCGCACACAGCAATAATATCCTTGAGAAGAATAGAAAAAGAAAGATGATAATAGTTTACTAATTAAACTATATACCAGATGAACAACTATAGAACTATAAGTAATATGATCTAACTATCTGTTTTTTATTATAAGTGAATTATAGGGAATTTATAGTGGGGATTCAGTCATCTAACCCTCAGTTGACACCACTTCAATAAAACAGTAGCCGTTGCCATTGAAACACCCATCCTCATCTCGGCAGTGATGGTCTTCCCCATCCTGGCTAGGATTCCATCGTTGGACATCCTTGTGACCTAAATGGAAAGAGTTGGAAAACGTGTTGCTAACATTTTCTCTCGATCCAAGTGAACCAACCATATTTAGCTAGCAACCTGCTTAGGTAATGGGACTTGAAACGCATTAAGGCAGGTCACAAACCAACTTATTGATTTGCTAATTGCATACTGCATCACCCACCTTGCAACTTAATCCTTATATTCCCAATCAGTAAGTGATGAAACCCAACTGATCCCAATCGTTACACCTGATAGTTAATCACTATCAGATGCCCCTATTTCGTCAGCAACTCTGCCCAACAAGATATTAAGTATTCATCTGGATAGATCCCCGATGGATACAACCAGGAGAATATCTCAAAATCCCCCAAACATGATTACTATGAAATTCAGGCCAACTGATTTACAATTCACCTTGCCTTAGAGAATTATCCCCTAGCAATTCCTGATAATCTAGCAGGCTGGGAATATGGGCAAAAATCCCAACACATCCCCCTTTTGCCTAGATTTCCAGCAAGAAAAATACTGGGGCATGAGAATATGCTTTGGACACTTGGTTAAATTCTTCATTTACTCAAGTGGTTTATGATCATCAATACTCAACACTGCTCAGGATGACCTTTGGCATGCGGCGCTCTTCCTCTTCCTCCTCGCTACTGTCTACTCAGAGTCCAGTCCCCATGATCTACTATTGTGCTGGGCTGATCAATTTACTCATGACAATATTAGTCCCAGGATCCAGTTTTCCCCTCGTCAGGGCATATGACCCACTTTCATATTCAGGATTTCATGATCCAGCGTCCTTGATTTCCTGGTTTTCTACTCATCCTAGACAGGAGACTCTGGCTGTCAATGTTTGTCTTGTGGCTTAATCAAGTTTACTTATATATATCCGCCCTTGTTACTTCTCTCAAAACCTCTTGGCTCAAATCATTCCTAATTCCTCTCTTGGAGAGCTTATACCATTAGTTTGAGATTAATGTCTCCGAAATTGGAGCTTAATGGATTGTAGAGTGCATAATTTCAACTTCCATATAAGTTTGACATCCCCCCTCTTGTCCAGATCATATGTCAAATTCTGAGTCACAGTACAAGCAGCTTTTAAATAGATTGTCTGATCAAATCTTTAACTCTTCCAGCAGATGAGTCAGGATGTGCAAAGGAGCCTTTTCTATAGTCCTTCCAGGACTTATATGCCTAGTCTGGCACCAGCAGCTAGTCCTTCCATTGAATTATCGGAAACAGTAACCAATCTCTCCAAAACCAGACTTGCAATCGTTTCTATTAATTCTCAGCCAATTCTTCCTCTGTCATCAATTCCAGAGTTGGATTTTGAAACTCTCCTGGATTCAGGTCCTTTTGCAGATGCAACAACTATCATCATGGATGCTCCTGAGATTATGCCTTTTGCTTTTGATCGATCTTTTCTTGCCAGGTTGGACCTGCTTACTGAGTTCCTCTTCCAACTAGGGAAAACTACAAACCTGCTGTCCTGGCTATCGAGCTCACTACCAGTAACAGTATTCATTTTGAGCTCCCCTATGCTGAATTCCAAGATAAAGTCACCGAGGCTTTGTCCCTAGAACTGAATCCATCCAATCTTGAGAACATCCTAGATTGGGATAATAGCCACTTATGCTCCTCGCTTTGCTGGCCAGGTTCTTAGAAGTTGATCCACGAAGCTTCCAGCCTCTCCCAGGTTTCACCGCTCCTTCAGCTTCATCTTCCAAGAATCCCATAGTCATCACTTGAAGGATGCCATTTGCTCCCTGCACGACTATATCATCTCTGGCACTTCCCATCAGTATCTTCCACTGATGGCGTTAGTAGGGGTCATGATTTGGCAACCCCCATCAACAACCATTATTTGCTGCCAGCCCATATGTCCAGTGTTCTTGATGAAGCCCACCGTCAGGCACTCAATATTAAATTTCCAGCTCTGGTACCATAATGGAATTACTCGGAATTATTCACTGACTGCCTCTTTTTATACTGTTGCTTTCCTCCCCATTCTGGGGTTTTGTGATTGGCTTATTCTGACATTTCAATTTCCCTTCCACTAGTCGCTTTCTCAAAGGGCTCTACATCCACTCAATGAACGTGGTTTGTGTAGGCCTATCCCTCGCTAGCATCTGATCTCACATCATTTTAAAGGGCTGTTCATTCCTACCACAATCCATCCTACCTCCTCAAGAGGCGGCATAGGCGGAATCATCCCCGTCTCAAGGACAATTAATTAGAAAATAGAAGTTATAAAACTATATCAGTTTTTTTTCTATGCGGTTTATAATCTTTTCTAATAAAAATCATCAATCTTTTTTCTTTTTTTCCCATGGGACTTGACCTTGTTTTGGTTCAGAGGTCCATCTTTTTATTTTTTCCCCCAAACTGGGTCCTGGGTACTTAAACCTGCCATTTTTCTATGGTTCAGAGGTTCTTTTTTGGACTTGACCTAATCATCAGGACATGACCAACTTAATGGTTCATCAGTCCTTTGAACTCTTTTAATTTTTTCATTGATCCATCGCTTCAAATACTTACCATGGCCATGATTCACAACTCTCCCATCTAAGATATTCTTGACGGAGTAGGCATCAGTTGCCATCTCGGTTATCACTTCAAACGAACCTGACTACAACACATCTAATCTGTTTCTTCTTTTGAAACCATGCATATCGCCATAGGCAACTCTTTCCCCTATTTGATTTTTGCTAAGGCCTGTCAGTTCTTATTGTCCGTTAATTTTGCTCATATACTTTTCTTCAATGTTGTATTGAATGCTTGCAATTGCATGTTGATCAGGATATTCATCAGTTGGTTCAAATATTGCTCAGTACTCATCCCTGACGTTGCTTCCACCACCAAATATAAAAATAGGTGGCAACGTGGCCTTTCTTCCAATTAACAATTAAAACGGCATTTTTTCCATTGCCGTATGATGACTAATATTGTAGGCAAATGTCACTGAACTCAGGTATGTTCACCATGCGGAAATTTCTCCCTGCGACTCGCTTCCTCAGCGTCATGGCCAGCGTTCCATTCACTCATTCTACCAGTCCATTCGTCTCCAGCCAGTAGGACACTGATATGACTCCCTTGATCCCCATCATCTCATTCAATCATGGGATCACATGAAACATGAAGTTTGTCCCATTATTGCCAAGCAGGACCTGCGGACATCCATGTCTATATACTACTTGATCCAGGATGAACCTCGCATTGCTGGCAGCGTCTACTTTCGCCAGGGCCTTCATCTTGACCCATCACATCAGATGGTCGATGGCAACTATCATGTACTTGACTCCCCCTGTGCTCATCATCAGCGGTCCCATTCCATCAGTGGACACCATATGCCAGGCAAATCCAGGATGGACCAGTCAGTATCCAGTTGTATCCTTATGTGGCTTATACAGCTGGCACTCCACGCAACAAGCTAGATAATCCATGACATTGTAGTTGATGGATTCCCAGTAATAGTACTGGCGAATATGGTCAGTTGTTTTTCTCAGGCCTCTATGCCCAACAACCTTGTGAGCTGCTTGTACTATTGCTGCTCTTTACAACATTTTCAAACATAATAAATGCTTCCAGTTTATTGTCTTGAATATTTGTCCATCCATAGTCTTGATGTTTTCCATTGCTTTTCAAAGTGCACCTGTGATTTCTTGGGGATAGTTCCTAATTTCTCCATCAATTTTTCTCTGGAATAGATCATCTGCCTGTGGGTATACCATCTGGACCATTGGTAACCACAATAAGCCATCCACATTCTGATGAAAATGCCTCCACTTGGTGAACAATCCCATAATTGTAAGCCTGTAGCTTAAGTGCCCATAAGACCAGTTGTCCTTCTGGTTCTCTTAGATTATGGAGCCAATGCAATGAAGAGTGGTCCGTCACCACTTTAAAGTGCTTTCCATGGATGTACACTTAAAACTGCTTAAATGCGTAAATGACTGCAAGGCATTCACACTCAGTTATGGTGTAGTTCCTCTCAGTGGCTGAGAGTGTTCAGCTCACATATGCCACCGGATGTTCATACCCAAGTCATCTACCTGGATTAGTATGGCGCCAATTGCTGTCAACAAAGCATCCGTTTGTATAATAAACTCTCAATCAAAATTCTGATATTTCAGTATCAAAGAATCTATTAGATACCGGCATAGCTCATTGAAGGATTCCTGCACTTCTTCATTCCATAAGAATCCTTTTTTGGATCCTTTAACAGATGGAATAAGCTTGAGTATTCGGGAAAAGTCCTGAATACATCTTCTGTAGTATCTGACCATCCCAAGGAACACTTGGATGTCTCAGACACTCTTTGGCACAGCCATCCGTTCTATGGATTCTATCTTCTGAGCTTGCAGCAGCAATACACTAGAGTTGATCTTGAATCCCAGATATTCCAACTCTTTTTTGAAGAAGTGACACTTCCTCAGCTTTATCTTCAGATTAGCTGCGGATAGTCGCTTAAATACTTCATCCAAGTGGTGTAGGTGATCAGTAAACGTCCTACTAAACACATTGATATCGTCCAAGTATACCAGGATTCATGACAAATTCAGTCGCTCAGTATAGCGTCCTTAGCCCTCTGGAACTTTGCAGGCGCATTACATAGTCAATGGGGCATCCTCATTGGTTGGTATAGCCTCTGCACAGTAATAATTGCATATTTTTCCTGGTCTTCTTTTGGAAAGTCAATTTTGCCAATATCCTGAGATCAGATCCATTGCGGAGAAATACTTCACTTCTCCCAATTATTCTAGCACATAATCAATCCTTGGTAGGGGATAAAAATCCTTCTTCATAATTTTATTCAGCTTTTAGTAGTCAATCACCACCTGGTTGGAGTCTTCCTTTTTCTTCATGATTAGAATTGGACTTGCTCAGGGAATTGATGACAGAACTAGAAGCCCATGCTTCACTAGTTTGCTGATTTCATCTTCCACTACCACTTCAGCTGCTTTTGATAATCAGATCTGTCTCATCCTGATTGGCAAATTTTCAACAGTGTCGACCTTGTAATCACATTGCTTGCGCATCCCAAATTGTGGTCATCATGAGCGAATACTTCCCAATACTTTCCGAATAAACTGAGCACCTCCTCTTGCTGGCCTTCTGACAAATCAGCGAGTTACTCTTGATCAACCAATAGGTTGATGCTCTCAGTTGCCCCGGCTGGTAATCACATCTCATCAAGAGTCCCAAAATTGTGGAATCTACTTTTTTTGTCCATTAAAATCAGATGAACAAATCTGATGATCTTATTCTTTCTGATCTTCATTGGTTTTTCACTTAAATTCTCCAGGAGAACTCGAATTTCTCCATGGCCCAGCATTACCCCAGGAGCCACCCAAGGCTCCACGCTGAATTTCTTCCAGGGGCTTCTGGCCTCCCCATACAGTAGCTCAGGTATCTCCAATGTCAGACTGTGTCAACTATCATCTGTGATCCCGGCGGTAAGTTTTTTTTGATCTTGATCCTCAGTGGAATTCCCCCAGTTTTATAGGATTCCGTCGGCATTTCTCATCACTTCCTACCAACTAATTGGTAAAAATCGGGACAACGCCATCATTCTATATTATATTGATGAAGTTGTTTCTCCTACTCAGCGGAGCTTCACCATCCTTCTGATATACCAATAATAACGTATGACGCAATATGGTCAACATATTATCCTCAAAGGTACATCTAACTTCATATTTTCATAGAAACTCCATTCTGATCAGAATGTCATAGTTTTGGTTGGCCAAAACTATTGCTGGCTCAGATACCACCAAAGTCCTGGATTTTAGTAGTGCACTATATGCTCCACAGGAGATGGTGGTGTTCATCCCAACTGTCCCATATTCCTTATTATGTTCTAAGTCCAGTGAGATCTTCATCCTCTTTACTAGCTCGGTCAAGACAATGTTGATGGGTGCTCCGCTGTTGACAATCGCCCTTGCTTGCACTAAATTCACTTGTATATTTATATATGTACACTCAGAGTATTGTAATATAGTGTTTACTGAATTATACCGGCGTTATTAGCTGAACCAAGGGTGTGAATAATTTGCGCAGATAAATCAGGAAATGATCCCTTTATCACACTGAGGGGGATCGACAAATTAGCCTCATCTAATTGGACATCAGATAATTCTTCAGGATTCTCAGCGGTTCAAATCTTGTCTGCTAGTTTTTGGGTGTATGGCCAGGCAACTTCCTTGATTATCTCAGGGTCAATTCTCTTCGCCCCAGATCTGCTCACTGCATTTACATCCAAATTGACCAAGTTGATACAGCTGATCCTGTACGTCATCATCCACGAACAGATTGCTGATATCATTTCCTCAGTCATGATGTCAGGAGGAATAGGCTTATACGCAGCTCTAGACTTTTTCTCATCTAGGCTGTGGACCCTTTTACCGATTCCTTGGTGGCATCTGACTCTTTCACCTGGGCCACGTTGATTTTATCCATTGGCTTCTTACAGTGCATGACGAAATTTCCTTTCCCATAACATTGGTAGCAGACCTTTTCCTTCTTAATCAACCATCTGAATTCTGTGGGCTTATTCCCCAACACAGTTCATTTGTGTCTCTTTAGCTCCTTCGTTCCCCTTTGTGAAATTCAGATTACATACCAAATTAGATGTGAAATTTTTATTTGGGGAATCAAATGTTTCTCTAAAGTCTTTAAATTATCTACTTGAGAGGTAGTTATCTCCGTCATGAACACAGAAGACGTCATGTGATGCAAATCATGATATGGCTGAAGGTCCTCTTGTAAGGTAATTTTAGCAACAAAGTCGCCCAGTACTTTTGCTTTAACCAGGATCTGCGACTCCTGGTAGAACTGATCCACAAAGTTTGCTAGAGACTCATCTGTATGGAACTGGATTCCCATAAACTCCTGTTTGTGCTTCAACATGTGCATCAGACTCCTGAATTCCTTCATGATGGCCACCTTTGCCTCTGTATATGACCAGCTGTTCCCCTCCAGGTGAGGTAACACTAAGTTCTGATAGTTGGTGTTTAGGCAATTAAAGACCGTCAAGGCCTTTTGACAATCCCCATAGCCATATATGGTCTTAAAGAACAATTGGAAAAATTCTGGGGCATTATACAATGGAATATTGGCAATTTCAGCGTTGCCTTAAATTCCTCTGTGTTATCTCTAGCCGTTTCTCTAGGTTCAGCCACTCGACTCAATTGAGGAGTGACTTTGGGCATCATCTCCAGAATGGCAGCTAAAGCGGGTGGCATGTTCCTTGGGGTATTTGACTTCCCAAGTATTGTGCAAGGACTTCTTTACTTTGGGATCGCTTTGGTGTATCTGTCTCACAACTAAAGTTATGAGTTTTAAGATCCTTCACCTGTTTGATCAGTCACTATATATCCACACTAAATTTTCTCAAATGAACGCAATCTGCTTCTTGCTCCATTTTCAGATATTAGACCTCTAAAATGAGGTCCCCTTCTTTCTTCTTCAAAGAGGTTACTTTCCCAAGTATTTTGTTCCTGAAACTTGCAACATTATTGATCCCTTCCTCCATCTTGGTAACAAGTACTTCCAAGGGTGCAAATTCCAATGATCCACTGAGTTTAGGGCATTCTGATACAGAGTGGATAATTCCATCCACAGCTTTTATAACCGTCTTTGTATGACATTCTTATAAATTCTTCTACTTAACTACCCCTGCAGTGAACACCAACTTGTAAAGTTTTACTGTTTTGGGTAATTATCAGCAAACAACCCCAGTAAGCTTATTATTGTACAGGTTAAGTTTCTTGTGCACTTTGTCTGCATTGTATAGTATATTAGATTATTGGTTGATAGTAGTATGATGACTATTATTTGTAGTTGAGTAAAATTCTTATATCTCAACTCAACGCACGGCCATTTTCCCAATTAAAATACTTGAGATGTCATTATCTAGGGATTTGTTCCCTCATTCTGTCCAACACGATCTTCTATGAGATTCCCTGGTGACAGTCTCTTTACTCCAACATACAGTTGGCAGTAATCTCCAATTGTTTCTCCTTCTTCTCAAGATCCCCACTAAGATCTTTACTCTTTTCCCTAAGAGTCTCCCAATTATTACACAGCAATAATATCTTTGAGAAGAATAGAACAATTGAAAGCTGATAATAGTTTACTATCTAAACTATATACCATATGAACAACTATAGAACTATATATTTAATATGATCTAATTATCTGTTTTTAATTTTAAGTGAATTCTAAGGAATTTATAGTGGGGATTCAGTCATCTAACCATCAGTTGACACTTCTTCAATGAAACGGCAGCTGTTGTCATTGAATCACTTATCCTCATCTCAGCAGCGAAGGTCTTCCCCATCCTGGCTAGGATTCTGTCATTGGACATCCTTGAGACCTAATTGGAAAGAGTTGGAAAACGTGTTGCTAACATTTTCTCTCGATCCAAGTGAACCAACCATATTTGGCTAGTGACCTGCTTAGGTAATAGGACTTATTACCAATTAAGGTAGGTCAAGCACCAAATGATCAATATTTCTAGTTGCAGGTGGCATCACTCGCCTCGCAACTTGTTATTTATTACTAATCAGTCATTGATGAAACCCAACAAATCCCAATCAGTACACCTGATAGTTAATCGCTATCAGATGCCCCATTTGTTAGAAACTTCACCTAATGAGTTCTTAAGTATTCATCCAGATCAATCTCTGATGGATATGACCAGGCATATCACAAAATCCCCTAGACATAGTTACTCCAGAATTTGGGCCATCCTATTTCTAATTCACCTTGCCTTAGGGAATTATCCCCTAGCAATCTCTGGTAATCAAGCAGGTTGGGAATATGGGCAAAATCCCAACATATAGTATTAAAAGGTTAGTAGCTAAATTTACCGATGAAACCTGACTAAAAGTATCAGATAGTATATGGGACTGCTGGAATGGCATGTACAGTCTAGAAAGAAGCTTAAAGTGTGCTGCCTTTGTGTTTTAAGTCAATCTCCATTTCAGCACCTGCGATTGTATTGCCCATTATTAACTATGATATATCGATAGGATTGGCCTTCATGCGCACTTTTGTTGTGGTAGTCAATATGGTGGAGGAGCTTTTAAAACCTTGATCTAATGGATCCCAGTTTATTTTACCTCTAACGGGGTGCCCAAGGATTCCAGCCGCTTGAGAAAAGTCTATCTCGCGTACAGTGACAGGGTATCCCTGTCCACTATCATTGAATGAAAAATAAAATTAAGGGTTATCCCACAAGATAAATGAGTATCAAGAATTACCGCTTTGATTTGCTGCTGCCATAATGATCCCTTTTGGCCACCAAGTTATTGTGGGCACAGAGCTAGAGATTGAGATACCAACTGGGATTTATAGTGAGATCCTTGGCCCTTATCAGCAATCACTCTTTGAGACTCATTTGGCCCTGAGTATAACCTTACCTGAACATAGAGAAATCAAAGTTTTGCTAGCAAATTTACAATAAGGATTGCTGAGGATCCAGAGAAGCCAGTTAGTGGCTTATTTTCATCTGATTCTCGTGGATAAGGTCCTGCAGTTCCACAAGTTTGGCTCGTTGGATGTATTTGGTCTTCCCAATGGACCTCAGTCTATTGTAATGGCGTTGAATCCACATGAAGGTTTAACAGGGCTATCAGAAGAGCAGAAGAATTGGGCCATAGCTTTATTAAAAAAATACTGAGACATTTTTGTGGCCAATGATCACAACTTTGGTTGCGCTCATGGCATTATTCATTGGGTGGATACCAGAGATCACCTTCCAATTTTATCTCGGCCAGCCTGTCATTTGTAAGTTGCAGAAGAGGTGGTTATGGATAATGTATTGAAGCTGTTGAAGCAGGGTATTTTAGAGCCGTATAAGAGCATTGGGATTTGCCTGTATTAATTAATAATTGAAAGGTGAATGTAATGGTATTAGTTGACTTATGAAAGCTGAGCTCTGTCACCAAAAAAGTTCTATATCCGCTGACAAATATCAAAGATTCTTTGGACCGACTAGGTGAAGCTTTCTATTTTTCAACTATGGACCTTGTCAGAATTTTAACCAGATGGATTTATATAATGATTTATTGAGATATGGGAAGAAATAGGTAAATCACAGCGAAATGGCTTATTAAGTAAATTTTTATGGTTCAATAATCGTGTGGTGAGTTGCTCCAAAAATTGGGTTGAGCTGAATCTGTATTCCGCCAAGTTGGGATTTTAGGACTGAGTGGGGCCAATTGATGGCCCTAAATCAGTATATGGATCACTGGTGACAAGTAGCTGATGATGATCTATTTATATTAATTAAGTAATATTAGTGAAACCCAAAATTTTGAATTTGGGCGTCTGAGGTTGTTTCAAGCGCCTAATATATAATAATTGAGCTTTCTCCTAAATAAGAAAAAACCTCAAGTAATCCACTAGAAGAGTCAAAGCATGTGTCAGTGAGAAGCTGAAAAATCCTGAGTTACCAAGCGGCTGATGATGTTTCTGGCGTAAAACATTAAGCCAAACCCTATTTTGATATTTATTTATATTATTATTTACAAGGCTCACCAGTGAAAGAATGCTGAAAATGAGCCAAAACTAATATTTGGACATTGGGAAGGACAGGGAGAGAGGGTCAACACCAGGGAAGAGAGAAGTGCAGTGAGAGACAAAAGAGTGGTTGGTTGGAAGAACCAGCATTGAGCTGATAGGTCTGCAATGGGCGCAGTAGCCCTTTTTTACATATAGATACCTGGTGCTACCTCTCAATAAAGAACTTTTGCCTATTCTCCATTTTTTAATTTATGTTCATTTTTGATGGTTGAGGTTTAAGCTTAGAAATCTATGAATGGCATGGGTGACATGCCAAGGGGTCAGCTGGTGCTTCTGGTTCCGCTGCCTAAGGCAAAATGGCAAGGGTCCATCAGTCTTCATAATGGTTTACCTGCTGACTGACAGAGCCCACTGTAGCTGGAAAGTCAATTTTCAGACAGATCTCATATTTAAGTACTAGCTGATTGAGTTGCCCGCGGTGGAATGAGAAAAGTGTGCTATGATCACCTCCAAGGGGTTATTTTAGCCCACTCATAAGCCACAGGGGCTGTGTAACACCCTGGCTACATTTCAGAGGGCTAGGATACTATTCTGAGCGACCTCAAGCTTTCATGTGTTTTGGTTACCTTGATGATAATAACATACTTTTGCGGATGTTCTCAGAGCACCTCAATCATTTTGAAGAGGACACTCTGACTTGCAGCAGCCAACATGAAAATAAAGCCCCATAAATGTCACTTCTTGAATAATTGATTTGAAATAAAAGTTTTTATGTTAGATGCTGCAGTACATATACTAAAACCAGCCAAGAGATAAGATATCTAAAAAATGACCCAACCCACTACTAAGGAGGATAAAAGTGTTTTTAAGCATGATTGGCCATTATATATGGTTCGACCCAATTCAAGCTGCATAGGAGCCTCTCTCTTTGATCTTTTACGTAAAGATGCTGACTTTGAATGGACGGAATGGTGGCAGAGTGCCTTTGATCTTTTTGGAAAGCATTGTTTAGCACCCCAGCGTTGCAATATCTTAACTTTTTGAAAGAGTTTATCAATCAAACAGACGCCTCTCTTTCTGCTGTGGGAGCAGTATTGTCTCAACTAGACGAACAGATGGAACACCCTGTCCCTTACTGTAGTTATAGTTTGAAATGCCATGAGAAAAATTACACTGTGATGAGTGGGAGTGCTTGCTGTGATCTATGCATATAAGCAGTTCAGAGTATAACTATATGAAGTAAATTTAAAGGTTGTGACTGATCACGTGTCAGTGCATTGGTTACAGAATTTTTGTGAGCCAGAGGGACGCCTTTATAGATGGGCCCTCAAGCTTCAGGCCTACAATTTTAAAATATTTCACCATCCTGGTGCAAACCATCAAATTGCAGACTGCCTATCTTAGCTACCGTTCATTGGACATATGCCCCAGCTGCAAAAATAAGATATTTTGGGTCAAAACCTACCGAAAAGGGGAAATGTCGGCCATTTTCAAGTTTTTGATATTAATATAAAGGATTTAAATGATATTAATGATGATATCAGCCAAAAGACCTTGCCTGATCCTTGGTGGAACCCCACAAATCGGGGTAACATGATTGCAAATACTCAACAGGCAATAAAGCTAGATCAAGCAGTCAGATTACACCAACAACACGGCGGGCCTTGGGGTGTCCATCAGATGGTTCTCCAGCCAAAACCAGGCCCATTCAAGCACCAAAGCAGGTACCACCTTTTATAGGCGTGGCATGGGTCCAAAGGTGCAATGTTAGCTAATGGGGATTGGCTAAAATATATTAAATCATTACCACACGGGTATGTATTGCATATCTCTAATTCGCCATCCGTTGTTCAACTAAATTGAAGTAAGCTTTCCGAGCTTTGATAGGCTGAGCTTGCATATTACCTTTCTTAGGATGATAATAAGCCATCCAAAAACTTACCAATGCATTCCCCTCGATCCTCAATACTATTTTAAATACTGAATGGTTGGATATCAAAGGGGTTAATCTTCTTTCTTATCCCACGCTTCTTAATAAAAATCTTATAAAAACTAGCTTTTTATTAGTATTTTCATTTTAATTTAAATAGCAATTGTGGAGTCCAGCGGCGTGAAGCACCAGAAAGCGAAAACTCAACTGGATTACTACAGTGTGGTGCTCACTACAGGGGGCTACCATTTACACCAAAAAAAACCAAAAAATGGAGTCTTTTAAAGTGAGTAACTCTCAAACCCTTCCCATTATACTGACTTACAAATAGTTGCTTTGGAAAAGCAACTCTCCAGCGCCTTATCCCGTCTTAAAGAGCTGGAGCAGCGCTTTTAAAACTCCCTTTTACCGACAAGTACTCTCTTTGTGAAGATAGTATTGCTTCCTTTTTGTATATATAAGGATCTGCTATGCATGGCGCCATTGATAAGCAAAAATTATGACACATCCTTCCATGCTAATTTTCTTGTCACAAGAAATGATATATCCTTACATGGACAATCTGCATACCTGGGCAGAGGTGAAAGAGCCTCTCTTAGCTGAATTTGGTTCAAAGCAGAGCATTAACAGGGACAAACAGTCCTTTATGCGCCTTAGCATGAATGAGGGAAAACACTAATGCCTTTTCTAAGCGATTTTAACTTGCGGCATAAAGGTTGTCAATGGCTAACATGCTAACCCTGGAAGATGCCATCTCTGCCATGTTAATTAGGTTAGCTTCTCAACCCTCTCTAGACAGGCATATCATTTCATTGGAACGTTACTTCAGAAACGTCCACGACATAAAGGAGGCTCTGTTAGACGTTACTGATTTTCATTGCTGTGCAACAATAAAGGAGCTGAGGTGAACCCTTCAGCTCTAACCAATGAGGAGATTTCTCCTGTAGAACAATTAGGGTGAGCACAACTGTACCTACCCTTGTGATACCTGCTTCATCAGTGCGACTAAAAAAAGATATAACTCCTTCCTATAATTCAGAGCCATGTAAAGTAGGTAGTATCATACTCCCGCACAAGATCACCAAAGCCGCTGTGTCTTCCCCTTCAGCCAAGCTGTTAAATGCGCGCCCCAATGTTATCTAATCTCCTGTGGCCATCTTCTCTACCTCAATCGCTGCCTTGCCAGTTGTGGATAATACCCTTAGAGATGAATCTGAGTGGGGTGACGATAATGTATGCTACTATTTATTGGGGCTCCTGCGGAATTAAAGGTCCCTGATCAATTGAATGCTGAAGGAGTAGATGAAACCACCATACCTTAGGAAACGTACCTAAGCAAATATTAGGGTGCCCAAAAATTTATTGAAACTTCCAGCAATGGTGATGAGCTCTTGGCTGGTTTGATTCGACCTCTTCTTTGGATCTGTTGAATATTTAGGCTGTAGATGGATGGCTGGTCCTTCTTTGTTCGTGGGGCAGAGTTTCAGGCGTCTGTTGTATGAGGAAAACAGATAGGATGGTGATTTAGAATTTAATTTAAAGCTTATTGTTGGTACTTCAATAGTATACATTGTCATTTCACTTGGATGATGGCACGCCGCCCTGATCTTACTGATCCGAAGTGAAAATTGACTAATATAAAAAATGAATGTACTAAACAAAAAAGTTTATAAATTAAATTATAAATAAATCCAGTAGTGAAAGGATATTTTATTAGTGTAAATGCAAAGTTATTTATAGGGTCCGATGTTAACCACATCTTACCCATGATGCCTTACTTTTCAGTGACCCTTGGCCACATAAAAAGTTTGTAATGACATCTACAAATACTTTGACTCAGGGCATCATGCTCAGCCTCAGAGTTAGAGTAAACACCATCATCATCCTTGAAATGGCGTTTTGTCATACCTTCAAAATAGCTGAACTGATTCACTTTCACATGCAATTGGCAGCACATACAAGGCGATTCATATCACTAATTAGTAATTGATTTGATTGAAAACTCGACTGACATTAAGAACTAATTTTAACATAAACCAACAAAGCCCATGTGCCCAAGTCATTAAATCAAAGCTTAAATTTAAGTTTGACCTAACCAACAAAGCTCTCAGGCCCATGTCATCATAGTTGAATATAATTAAGTGAAATTGCTAGGCTGCGAATTCTAAGCTTTGCATAAGCTTAGAATATACCTGGTCCATAATCGCTTATATCTGATATGATCCATAATAAGTTTCTAAACAGCTAACCTTATTATGTCCTTATTGAATATCCAACGATTAGGTCTAGTCAATTACTCAACAGGGCCATACCATGAAATCCATCCTGGATAAATACCTGAGACTGCTTCATAAACATACCTCCACTTTATGGCTCAAGGAGGTCTTACCTTTGTCTCCTAATATTGGAGGAACACTCACCAAGGTTGAAGTGGTCATTCAGAAAAGTCCAGGTAATGGTCATCCTGGATACTGGCTCCCCAATTAATGTGATCTTCACTAAGCTTTTAATAAGGATAAAGCTCGCGCCTGATTTGGAGTACACTCAAGAATTTGGAACTGCAGGCCAAAAAATACTCTTGCTATTGGGACATTCTCTTCCCATCCCGTTAAAATTGGAAAGCATATATCTTTGGCCCCTGCTGTGGCTTTTGACAACAACGCCTATGATATACTCATAGTACCAAAATTTATGGTTGATTACGAGGGAATAATTAACATGAAGCAAGGTTTCAACTCACTATTCAACTATGAAGTCCCTTTAGTCTTATCCAATAATGAACCCAGCAAGAACAAATACTCTTTCCTGGTTGAATATCCTTTTCCACTATGACTTTACATTATTCCACCTCTGGGCGCAACACCAAAAAAATTGCCTGATTCAGTGGATGCTAGGGACGAAATTTCTTTCTATGCTGCAGATGAAGTCTTGATTAAGTCAGGTGAACAACGAGTGGTGGACACAAAAATCACCTCTTCAAATCCCACACCACTGCTTGTTGCACCTCATAAGTCTTGAGGGCGTTAGTCACTTGGACCTTTGGGTATTACCTGGGATACTAGACTCAGCCCACCAGAGGCCTATTACTATTCTGCTGGGAAACCTCACCAGAAAAGTCATGATCATAAGAAAACACCAGGAAATTGGCAGAGGTTTTTAATCCCCATGGAGGACATTGAACGTATCCACTACATTGGCTCAATGATAGATTTGGGCTTGCCAATGGATAACTTAGTATGTACCTTGCTCAACGTTCATATTTTGGATGACTTAACCCCAGATGAGCTAGTAAAACTTTATACTTTATTAGACGACTATAGCGACATACACTCCAAATCTGATAATGACTATGGCCACATGAAGGTCTGGTGTTAATCCATTGATGTGGATGGTGCCCGTCCTATTAGGTTCAAACCTTATCGTAAGTCAAAGGTGGAGGAACAATAAATGGGGACGGAGCTCCAGCACTTAATAGATGTGGGGTTACTAGTTCCTTCACAAAGCCCTTGGTCTTCCCCCTCTTGCTAATTAAAAAGAAAAATGGAGGTCATCGGATAGTCATGGACTACTGCAAGTTTAATAACTTTAAAAAAAGGATAGATATCCTATACCTCGCATTGATGACACCCTAGCACAGCTATCAAGCTCTAAATTCTTCTCTGCAATGGATTTGGCTAGTGGCTATTGGTAAATGGACCTTTTTCCTCAGGATCAAGAGAAATGCGCCCTTATCTGTAGCGAGGGTC
Source organism: Massospora cicadina (assembly GCA_022478985.1). Lineage (NCBI taxonomy): Eukaryota > Fungi > Entomophthoromycota > Entomophthoromycetes > Entomophthorales > Entomophthoraceae > Massospora > Massospora cicadina. The sequence continues at coordinate 117,875 of JAKSZP010004077.1, read as the reverse complement.
TCTTCCAACACACACGATTACCTCAAGGGTTGTACAACGCACCTGCATCTTTCTAGCGTGCAATGGATCACATTTTGCAGGACCTAAAGTTAACTTTTGTCATAGTCTATCTTGATGACATCAAGGTGTTCTCAAGAACTTTCAACGAACACTTGATCACTTGAAGGAGGTGTTTCAATGATTATGTAAGTCTAATATTAAGTTGAAACCCTCGAAGTGTATTTTCTTTAAAAAATAATTGGAATTCCTTGGCCACTACATATCCCATGAAGGAATTTAACACATACAGGACAAGGTCAAAGCATAAAAAAATGCCTCCCCCTAAAAATCAATGAGGTATTCAGGTATTTCTAGGGATGATGGGGTATTACCATCAGTTCATCTTAAGTTTGCCCAACTCAGTGAGCCCCTTGTCCGCCTATTAACCAAGATTATCCTTCTCAGTGGGGGTGATAAACAAAAGGCCGTTTTTGAAACGTTGAAGCAGCTACTACAACAATGTCCTATTCTGAGGCATCCCTTTTATAACAAGCCGTTTATCTTGTTTATGGACGCCTCAGACTATGCCATTGGGGCCATCTTAACCCAACTGGATATAAACGGTTTAAATCATTCTGTATCCTATTTTAGTATGATACTTTCAAAAACGAAAACACAAACTCAGCGTTACAGAGAAGGAGTGCCTTGCTAAATTGTTAGCTGTATAACACTACCGCCCATTTCTATATTTGGGACCACCTTCACTGTAGTTACAGACCACGCTTCATTGAAGTGTTTAAAGAATATGAAGAATTTTAGTGTCCAGTTAGCTCGCTGGGTACCAAAGCTCCATCATCATGATATGAAGATTGAACACCGTTCTGGGACCCGTCACATGAACGTTAATGGGTTAACTCAGCTTCCAGTCCTCCCCTTAGATAATTGTGAGATGGAGAGGTTAGATGGCCTCTTAATGACCCCAAATGAATGACAGGATGTGATGAGCCTGTCCAGAAGATGTTAGCCTGGCATTCCCATAACACCAAAGCGGAGAACAGGAAGTTGTATAAGCAGGTGGGGGAAAAATGGCTGCCTTACCTTTGGCCCTTTGAACGCATGCCTGCTATCCTGGAAGCTCACTCCACTCTAGGTCATGGAGGGGCAAAGTAAACATATGAGTGGATTAAGAATCGGTTTTATTGTGATGGAATTATGGAATCTATTGTTGACGTCTTGGAAGCCTGCCTGACGTGTAGGAAGCAATCTGGTTTCAAGACTTGATACCAGTATCTACAAAATACCCTCAACAACCGTTCCACACCATCAATTTTGGATGTAATAGGTCCCCTTCCTCAGACTACTAGTGAAAACATATTTACCCTAGTAGCTATTGACCACTTCACTGAATGGTTGAAAGCCGTGGCTCTTCCTGCCCAAACGACCAAGGCCACAGCCGCCTTTTTAAATCAAAACAATTTAATCATCACGGCTGTCCCCTAGTACTATTCTGCGATAATGGAAAGAACTTCACCTGCAGAGTAGTCAAAATCCTGGCCACATCCATGGGAGCCTAACAACTTTTCTCATCTCCATATAATCCCTCCACAAATGGGACCGTGGAAAGAGCAAATGGAAACTTGGTTTCCATTCTACAAAAAGGCTTCCTCTGATCCTCTTCACTGGGATAATACCTACACAGTGCTCTTATGGAATACCAGATTAGCTATCACCAGGTTTTAAAAATGTCTCCATTCCATGTCTTGTATAGGCGGAAACCAGGAATACCTGACCTCTTATCTAAAGACGTATTCTCTTCTAGAGCTGAGGAACCTGAGAAAGTCATGAGAAGATTGGCTTAGCGCATTATTCAACTACAATCTGAAGTTATGAACAATTTAGCAAAAACAGTGACAAAAGAAGGGCAGGCTGTCAATGAGCTCCAAACCCCCTACCTACATTCCAATTGTCTGACATGGTTCTATTTTACTATAACTGCATCACTCCTAGAAGTGGTAAGCTTGGATTAATTTAGGAGGGTGCTTTCACTATCATTTATAAAAAAGCCTATGAGTACTATATAAAATCCTTGGCTACTGGGATTACTATCATTTGGGTAAATTGCCAATTCCTATTGCCCTATTCTCCCCCCCAATATTCTTGAGTGGGGTGATGTCGGACATTTTCCCTCCCAGCTGCAAAAAAAATGCTTTGAGTTGAAATCTGCCAAAAAGGGTAGCTGTCACCATTTGCAAGTTTGTGATATTAATATAAAGGATTAAAATTATACTAACGATGATATCTGCCAAAAGACCCTGGCTGATTATCAACGGAACCCCACATATTGGGGTAACATGATTGAAAATACTCCAAGGGCAATAAAAACTAGATTGAGCAGTCAGATTACTCTGACCATGTGGCGGACCCTGGGGTGTCCATTAGGTGGTTCTCCTTCAGCTGAAACCAGGTCCATTCAAGCACTAATGTGGGGACCACCCCTTTTATAGGCATGGTGGGGGTCCTCAAAGGTGCAATGATTTTAGATAATGAGTATTGGCTAAAATATATAAAATCGTTGTCCCATAGTTACATAGTGTCTACCTCTAATTCCCCATCCATTTTTTAGCTAAATAGAAGTGAGCTTTCCAAGCTTTGATAGGCTGAACTCACATATTACCTTATTAGGATAACAACAAGCCATCCTGAACTTACCAATGCATTCCCTTCGATCTGTCAGGCAAACAGCAATCTAGAATTAGAGAGAATTGTCAACTAAAGTGCTGAAGCACCCAAACGGCAAACATAAATGACTAATGCACTGCTGCTGGTATGACAGTTATGGAACTAGAAAGGAGTTCCGCCAATAATTGCCTATGAGCCATAATCACATATAGACACTTAATGATTTACCAGATGAATATGACCATAAAACCCAATAAGTTTTGGAATACCAGCGGAAAAGGCAGTTTGTTTTTCAACATAAAAGACTAGAATTTGGGCAAAGGATTTTTTATTGGAAAAATAATGAAGAAAATTGGCCAACAATTTTCTCAGCGCAAGACAACTGGTAAAATAGTGTTCAATTGAGTTGAGTCAAAGCAGGTATCAGGTACCTCAAATTTACCTACCCTGGCGAATTTTTGGGGAGTGGGACAGATAATATCAATTGGAACTGACATCAAAGGATTTGGCAGCAGGCCGAGTCACTCTCAGTTCAGCCTCAAACGCCTGAACTGAGACTCAACTGCATTTCCATCAGTTAGAATGATGGCGTCTGGCCCAATTGAGCAACAGGAAATCCCCAGGGCCACCCCATGTAGGGGGCGGTCCCATTTGGTTGAAAACAGGTTCAGGATGCCCAACCCGCCTGTGCCTGGTCACTGGGCTGTTTGTTTGGTCAAATTAGTTCTGTCAGCCGCAATTCTCAATTTGATGGATTGGGGTTCTGAACTGTCAGCAATGGTTTCCAAAGATACCATCTGCAAATTGGGGATCATACTCAACAATTTTGTGAGGGGGTTGGCATCGACAATCATACTGGAGACTGAGTCAAAATTGTATACTCTTCCAGCCAATAATTTGACATTTGTCCCTTTTTTGGCATTCATTTTCCGATCATCCAGCTTTGATCCTATCAGTCTCAGATTCTTCAACATCAATTCAGTGATCTTGGTGCAGATTTCCTTAAGCCAGATTACCAGTTTAACCAAGGTGAGCGAGGGTACTGGGGGAGGAATCCAAAGAGGGAGGGCTGTTACCCAGCGCTCATCTACCATGTAGCGAGGTCGCCCTGGGAGACAAAAGGTACAGCCGCCCTCTTTGGCCCCTTTTTATTTGGAAATGTAAAGAGCACCTAATCTGCGCACAGGGGACGTTCCCCTGGACTTATATTACTTTTTTCTTTTTAAAGGAAGAACGCCACTGTCAGAAAACTGTATGAGGGCCACATTTTTGTGAGCCTTGGGCAATTTGATCGCCATTAAAGTCACAAGTTTTTTTGGGGGGACGGGGAGCGTCAGGGTGGAACTCATGGAACGCCTCAATCAGTTTTATGCAACTAGCACAATCCTGAGCCTTGATCCAACTGTTCTCATAGGCCAGTGCCCCCTCCACATGATGAGATACTGAACTGACTGCTGGGATTTCTTGGATGCTAAGATGTTTTCAACCTCAGCTTCTTCAGCATCCTCTATCACCATTGGTTCAGGTTAGGCGTGAACAATCCCCTTGGACGAGGACAACTGAGATATGTGAAAAAAGGGTGCTGTTTTTAATGAGCTGGCAGTTTTACCCAGAAAGCACCATTGCCCAAATCTTCCTCCACCAGGTGGGGACCCAAACACTTGCTTGCAAACTTCTGGGATGATATCAGATTTGCAGATGGCGAGTTACTAACATAACATGAGAGCCCACCGCTATATTGTGGTCAGGAAGCCGTTTTCAATCTTCAAACTGTTTATAATTGTCAATAGCCTTTGTGAGATGCTCCCACACTAAGGACTGGGTAGACCAAATGTGCTCAACGTGATCTGTGGTATCAGGAACTTCTGGACGTATACAGAGGGCAACTGAAAAAGAGGGATTATAACCCAACGTTGCTACATAGGAGAAAACCCGTAGAAGTGTGAGTACCATTATTGTAGGCAAATTGGGTGAGAGGGAGGTCATTGGCCCAGGTATCTTGTGTGGCCAATGTGTAACAATGCAAATACTGTTCCAAAATTTAGTTAACCCGCTCAATTTCTCCGTCAGATTGGGGATGGTATGTGGTGGAACGGCAGGGGGTGATTTTTAAGATGGCTTAAAGCTCATTCCAGAACTGCGCTGTAAATTGGGGCCCACGGTCACTGATGATCTCCTGCGGGATCCCAAACATAGAGAACATATGGCGCACAAAGAGATGAGCGGTTTTTTTTGGACGTAATCACGGAAGAACAGGGGATAAAAAGGGAAAACTTGTTGAAATGATCAACCACCACCATCACCGCCATAAACCCATTAGAAAAGGGGAGTTTGACAATAAAATTCACAGACACTGATGTCCATGACCCCTTCGCCTGTTGCAAGGGGTTTAGAAGGCCATTTCTTCCAGAGCAATCTGACTTAGCCTGAGCACAAATAATGCAATTGGCGATCCAGACTGGAACATCCTTAGTTAAACCCGCCCAATTGTACGTCTACTTGATCAAATCAATGCATTTTTATTGCCTGGATGGCCAAGTGTGGGAGGGTCATGACGCGCGTGAAATACCTTGGCTCTTAAGAGAGAGAACCCAAATTCGTGACCTAAAATAAACGAGGACCTCACCAAAAATACAGGGAGTGTTTTTGATTTTGGAGGACAATTGCTCGAATAACTCCACTCCATCAGGGCAGGTCATCTGGGCTGCTAAGACATGTGCAAATAGAGGGTCGTTGGAAGCAAGGGCGACTGAAGAAACAACGGAGGAACAATTGACAAGATTTGAGTGGCAGGGATCATGGTAATGAGGTCCACTTCATCTAAGTCTGAGGGACAGTGGGCTGGTTTATGGCTAAGGAAATTAGGAAGTACACTAAGAGAACCTTTTACAAATTCATATTTGAAATTAAAACTGCACAAGTCCCAATAGGTATGAGCTTGTCAATGTGCAAAATTCTGGGGATTAAGAAATACATAAAAGCTTGGTGATCCATGTGCAAAGTTAACCTATGCTGGACACCCTGTAACAGATACCTCCAATGAGTCAACGCCTATGCTACAGATGCCAACTCCTTATTGTAGATGGCCCAGAATTGCTCCATAGAGGAAATCTTTGGGAAAAGTAAGTGACCGGATGTTCTAAGCCATCATGCTCTGAGCAGAACCGCCCTCACTGCACTAAGAAGGCATTGTATGCAATGACATATGGTGTAAAAATTTACTTAAGTTGTTATCAGCAAGCAACCTAGTAATCTTTTTACTGCACAGGTTCAGTTTCCTCATGAACTTCGTCGTGTTGTATAGTAGAATGAATTTTTGATCAATAATAGTATGGAGACTATTATATGTAGTTGAGTATGAATTAGATTTTGGCCCAACGATCGGCCAGTATCCCCAATTAAATAATTGTGATGTTGTACTCGTAGGGATTAATTCCCTTGCCCTGTTCAACCTAATCTTCGCTGAGTTACCCCAGTGACAGTCTCTTTGGTCCAACACATAGTTGGCAGCTATCCCCAATAATGACTCCTTCTTCTCTAGATCCGCACTCAGATCTTTACTCTTTTCTCTAAGAGTCTTCCAATTAATCACACAGCAATAATATCCTTGAGATGGAACAGCACAATGGAAGCTGATGATAGTTTACTCCCTAAACTATATCCCAAATGGATAATCCTTCATTATCTAACTAACTGAGTTATTATCTGTTTTTTTATTATATTGAATCATAGGGAATATATATAGTGGAGAATTTGGTTGTCTAACCCTCAGTTGACACCTCTTCGATAAAACAGCAGCCATTACCATTGAAATACCCATCCTCATCTCAGCAGCGATGGTCTTCCCCATCCTGGCTAGGATTCCATCATTGGGCATCCTTGAGACCTAAAACGAAGAGAGTCAGAAAACATGTCCCTAACATTTTTCTCTAGATTCAAATGAACCAACCATATTTGGCTAGTGACCTGCTTAGGTAATGGGACTTATTACCCATTAAGGCAGGTCACTCACCAACTGATCGATTCACTAATTGCAGGTGGCATCACTTTCCTCAAAACTTGTTATTCATTCCCAATCAGTTGGTGATGAAACCTGCTTAATCCCAAAAGGTACACCTGATAGTTAATTATTATCAGATGCCCCTATTTCGTTGGCAACTCCGCCTGCTGAGATCTTAAAGATTCATCCGGATAGATCCCCAATGGATAAGACCAGGCGAATATCCCAAAATCCCCTGAATGTAGTTACTCCAAAATGCAGGCCAAATGATTTCCAAATTCACTTCACCTTAGGGAATTTTCCCCTAGCGAATCCAGGTAATCTAGCAGGCTTGGAATATGGGCAAAATTTCCAACACATCCCCCTCTTGCCTAGATTTTCAGCGAGAAAAGGACTGGGGCATGAGAACACCACCTCAGACACTTGGTCAAATACTTCATTGGTTCAAATTGGAGTACACTCATCAATAATCAACGCTGCTTGGAATGACCTTTGGCATACAGCGCTCTTCCTCTTCCTCCTCACTATCACCTTCTCATAGTGCAGTCCCCATGATCTACTGTCATGACGAGCTGATAGATATACTTGTAATGATATTAGTCCTGGGATCTGGTTTTTCCCCATCGGGGTATATGACCCAATGTCATATTATGGATTCTTGGTCCAGCGTCATTGATTTCCTGATTTTCTCCTCGTCTTAGATAGGAGACTCTGGATGTCATTGTTTGTTTTATGGCTCAATTAAGAATACTTATTTTTATTCGCCCTAGTTATTTTTTCATAACTTCTTTGCTCAAGTCATTCCTATTTCTTCCCTTAAAGAGCTTATCCATTAATTTTGTGATTAATTCTTCCAAAATTGGAGCATAATGGACTGTAGAGTGCATAATCTTAACTTCCATATAAGTCTGACATCCCCCTCTTGTCCAGCTCATATGCAAATTATGAGTCATGTTACCTCCAGCTTCTGAATAGTTTGTCTGATCATGACCTCCATCTCTTCCAGCAGATGAGTCGAGATGTGCAATGGAACCTCTTCTATGGTCCTTCCAGGACTCATATGCCTAGCCTGGTGCTAGCGGCTAGTCCTCCCATCAAACATCTGGAAACAGCAACTAATCCCTCCAAAACCAGTCTTGTGATTGTTTTGAATAACTCTCAGCTGATTCATCCTTTGCCATCAATTCCAGAGTTATATTTCAAACTCCCCTGGATTTGCTCCTTTTGCTGATGCTCCACCCATTGTTGTAGATTCTCCAGAGATTATGCCATTTTCTCTTGATCATTCATTTTTTGCCAGATCAGACCTGCTCCTCGGTTCCTCTTCTGACTCAGACATTATTAAAAACCCGCTGTTCTGGTATTCAAGTTCATCATTGGTAACAGTATTCACTTCAAGCTCCCGTATGCTGAACTCCAGGCCCAAGTCACCAAGTTTTTGACCCTAGCGCTGAATCCCTCTGATCTTAATAACATCCTGGATCAAAATCTCACCACTTATGCTCTTCGCTCTGCTGGCCAAGTTCTTTGAAATTGGTCCATAAAGCTTCCAGCCTCACCTGGGTTCCACCGTTCATTCAGCATTAGCTTCTGAGAAGCCCAGTATCTAGGCTTGCAGGATACAATCCACTCCCTGCATGACTATCTCTTCTCTGGCGCCTCCCATCAGTATCTTCAGCTGATGGCTTTGATAGGGGCATGATTCAGCAACCCTTGTCAAGCATCCCTTGTTCATTGCTGGCCCATATGTCTAGTGTTCTTGTTGAAGCCCATCGTTAGGCACTCAGAACTAATCTTCCATATCTGGTACCATATTGGGATTACTCAGGGTTATTTGCAGATTGCCTCTTCTCATACTGTTGCTTTCCTCCCTGCTCTGGTGTTCATGATTGGCTTCATCCAACATCTCAATTTTCTTCCCTAGTCACTTTCTCACAGGGCTCTGCATCCGCTCAATGAACGTGGTTTTAAGTAGGCCTATTCCTTGCTAGCATCCAATCTCATATCAATTTTGACGGGCTGTTCATTCCGATTGTGATCCATCCTCCATCCCCCAAGAGGCGACATAGGCGAAATCATCCCCATATTGAGGACAATTAATAAAAATAAAAATGTTAAAATTATATCAGTAATTTCTCTGTGCAGTTTATAATAATAATCTTTTTTTATTTTTTTATTTTAATTTTTTCCCATATATTTTATCAATTTTTATCTTTAACTTCTTTTTTCCTATGTGACTTGACCTTGTTTCAGTTCAGTGAACCATCTTTTTTATTTTTACCCAAGCTGGGTCCTGGGTACTTAAACCTGCCAGTTTTCTATAATTCAGAGGTCCTTTTTTGGACTTGACCTAATCATCAGGACATGACCAACTTAATGGTTCATCAGTCCTTTGAACTCTTTTAATTTTTTTATTGATCCATCGCTTCAAATACTTACCATGGCCATGATTCACAACTCTTCCATCTAAGATATTCTTGACGGAGTAGGCATCAGTTGCCATCTCGGTTATCACTTCAAATGAACCTGACTACAACACATCTAATCTGTTTCTTCTTTTGAAACCATGCATATCGCCATAGGCAACTCTTTCCCCTATTTGATTTTTGCTAAGGCCTGTCAGTTCTTATTGTCCGTTGATTTTGCTCATATACTTTTCTTCAATGTTGTATTGAATGCTTGCAATTGCATATTGATCAGGATATTCATTAGTTGGTTCAAATATTGCTCAGTACTCATCCCTGACGTTGCTTCCACCACCAAATATAAAAATAGGTGGCAACGTGGCCTTTCTTCCAATTAACAATTAAAATGACATTTTTTCCATTGCCATATGATGACTAATATTGTAGGCAAATGTCACTGAACTCAGGTATGATCACCATGCGGAAATTTCTCCCTGCGACTCGCTTCCTCAGCGTCATGGCCAGCGTTCCATTCACTCATTCTACCAGTCCATTCGTCTCCAGCCAGTAGGACACTGATATGACTCCCTTGATCCCCATCATCTCATTCAATCATGGGATCACATGAAACATGAAGTTTGTCCCATTATTGCCAAGCAGGACCTGCGGACATCCATGTCTATATACTACTTGATCCAGGATGAACCTCGCTTTGCTGGCAGCGTCTACTTTCGCCAGGGCCTTCATCTTGACCCATCACATCAGATGGTCGATGGCAACTATCATGTACTTGACTCCCCCTGTGCTCATCATCAGCGGTCCCATTCCATCAGTGGACACCATATGCCAGGCAAATCCAGGATGGACCAGTCAGTATCCAGTTGTATCCTTATGTGGCTTATACAGCTGGCACTCCACGCAACAAGCTAGATAATTCATGACATTGTAGTTGATGGATTCCCAGTAATAGTACTGGAGAATATGGTCAGTTGTTTTTCTCAGGCCTCTATGCCCAACAGCCTTGTGAGCTGCTTGTACTATTGCTGCTCTTTACGACAGTTTTAAACATAATAACTGCTTCCAGTTGATTGTCTTGAATACTTGTCCATCCATAGTCTTGGTGTTTTCCATTGCTTTTCAAAGTGTACCTGTGATTTCTTGGGGATAGTTCCTAATTTCTCCATCAATTTTTCTCTGGAATAGATCATCTGCCTGTGGGTATACCATCTGGACCATTGGTAACCACAATAAGCCATCCACATTCTGATGAAAATGCCTCCACTTGGTGAACAATCCCATAATTGTAAGCCTGTAGCTTAAGTGCCCATAAGACCAGTTGTCCTTCTGGTTCTTTTAAATTGTGCAGCCAACGCAACAAGGAGTGGTCCACCACTTTGAAGTGTATTCCATGTATTTACACCCAAAACTATTTACATGTGTAAATGAACACAAGGCATTAACACTCAGTTACAGTGTAATTCCTCACAGTGGCTGAGAGTGATTAGCTCACATATGTCACTAAGCTTTTATCCCCAAGTTCATCTACTTGGTTTAATATGGCGCGATTGCCATCAATGAAAAATAAGTATATAAATGAAAATCTAAATCAAAATTTAGATATTTCAATTTTGAATCTATCAGGTACTGGCATAATCTATTGAAGTATTTCTATACTTCTTCATTCCATACAAATCCCTTCTTCAGATCCTTCAACAGATGGAATAAGGGTTTGACGATTCTGGCAAAATCCCAAATGAATCTTCTGTAGTATCCAACCATTCCAAGGAGCACTTGGATATCCCGGACACTCTTTGGCACAGCCATCCGTTCTATGGCTTCTATTTTCTGTGCTTGCAGCTGCAGTCCACTAGAGTTGATCATGAATCCCAGATATTCCAACTCTTTCTTGGAGAAGTGAATTTTTCTCAGCTTAATCTTCATTTTGGCCGGAGAAAGTCTCTTGAGCACTTATTCCAAGTGGTGTAATTTGGTCAGCAACCGTCCTACTGAACACATTAATATCATTCAAATACACCAGGTCTCACGACAACTTTAAGTCATTTAGTATAGCATCCAAGCCCTCTGGAACGTTGTGGGCGCATTGCATAGACCCTGGGGCATCCTTGTCGATTGATATAGCCCCTGCGCAGTAATAATTGTGCATGTTTCTCGGTCTTCTCTTGGCAAATCTATTTGCCAATATCCCAATATTAGATCCATCAGGGTGAAATATTTCGCTTCTCCCAATTGATCTAGCACATCATTGATTCTTAGTAGGGGATATGAATCCTTTTTTTTAGTACTAGATGGTCCGGGATATGAATCCTTCTTCATAATATTAATCAGCTTTCAGTAGTCAATTACCACCTAATTAGAGACATCCTTTTTCTTCACAATAAAATTGGACTTGCCTAGGAGCTCCATGAATAACCTAGAAATCCATGATTCACTATCTTGCTAATTTTTTCTTCTACTACCACTTTGGCCACCTTCAACCATCAAATTAGTCTCATCCTGATTGGCAAATTTTCCCAGTATTGAACTTGTGATTCACATCTCTTGCGCATCCCAAATCATGGTCGTCCTGGTAAAATACTTTCAAATACTTTATGAACAATTTGAGCATCCCCTCTTGCTGTCCTTCCGTTAGATCAGTGAGTTGCTCTCAATCAAACAATTGGTTGATACACTTGGTTACCCCAGCTGGTAATCCCATTTCATCATAGGTCCAAAATTCATGGACCATAAAAATTGATATTTAATATTTTGTATCCTTTATATATTTTTTATTTTTCTTTTTCAATGGGACTTTTAACCCATATAAATGTTCAGAGGTCATTCTTTTCTTCTTTATCCAAACTGGTTCCTAAGTATACTCTGACATATCAGTTATTAACGTTCAAAATTCTATCCTCTTAAGATATAACCATCTATTTGGTTAAGTGGTCCTCTTTTAGGACTTGACCAAAATCTCAGGACAACCATTTGATGGTTCAGAGTTCCTCTGGGAACATTTAACTTATTTTATCATAGATTCAATACCTCCAATTTTTTAGTATTGACCTCCTCACTATACGACCAGCAGCGCTGTTACTTCACATATAGTCTTCAATTGCTAACTTTATCCAATATTCTTGAATGTTTTTATCCAATAGGCCTTCAATCCTGGCTGTTTATTCATCCAACAAGCCCTAATTTTATCTCATATTTAAAAAACTGATTCTTGAATCTTTGTATCTTATTATTCAACATTTCTGTTTGATTATATAGATCGTTTTTCTCCTTGAAACGATTCTTGGCCTTCGTGGGCATCCAAGATGTTGGAAGTAAATCCACTGGTAAATCTGGAAATGATCCCTTAATCACACAGATTAATATCACCTCATTAGCTTCATCCAATTTCATCTTAAATTGATGAACTCGTCTCCAACAATTTCTAATCATTGATTGAATATTATTGAGTCAAATGATTATCTCCACTATCTTGGATCAATCATTTCCTGTTTTGACTACATATCTTCATTGGTATGGCAATCCAATACTCTTGATTGATTGCTTCCTATTTCAACCGATGCCTCATCTAGTGTCTCATCTAATCACTCACTCCTCAGGACTTTTTAAAGTGAACCCAATTTCAACCTGAGTTAGTCCTGCTGTTCCTTAGGAATATTTCAAGCGGACCCAATTTCGCTCAAGTTGGCCCTGATGAATTTCTTCATCTCCAGTAAATGTCGGGTAGAACAGGTTTTCTTGTAGCAATAGATAGTTCCATATCTAGACTGCAAGTCCGTTTCCCAAAACTTAAGTATCCTCAATTTGCTTCACTAAAAGCTCTACTTACTGAGCTGGATGAACGCAATTGAACATGATCCACTTCACGTTCTGTCTTCATTAGTGTTACTTTTTTTAGTAACTTATTGCCAAAATTAGAAACATCTTCACATGACATCATATTTTAATCTCTTCTACTCAATTAAACCCCTGTAGTGAGTATCACTTTGTAAAAATTTATAGGTTTTCTGATAATTTCAGCTTATAACCCCTATAAATCTATTACTTGCACAGGTTCAGGTTTTGTGCAATTCTCCAAGTTTTATAGTAGTTAGTATAATTGTTTAATAATAGTATGGCGACTATTATCCATAGTTAGATGTAAGTACTAGATTTTGGTTCAATGCTCAGACATTATTTCCTCTCAAAATACTTATGAAGCCTTTTATTAGGGATTCATTCCCTTGTACCACCTAACTCAATCTACTCTTAGATCCCTATTTTTAGTTTCTCTGGTTCAACACACAGTTGTCAGCAGTCCCCAATTTGATTCAGCTTTTTTCTGGATCTCCGCTCAGATCCTTACTCTTTTTCTTAAAGAGTCTCCAAATTATTGCACACAGCAATAGTATCCCCGAGAAAGGTTATAACAAATGGATGATGATAAAGTTTACTAAACTAAGGATTAAGTAAAAGTGATATGGCAAATTATTCTTCCTATATCTATTATTAGTGAAGTTTAGGGAATTTATAGTGGGAATTCGGCGCCCAACCCTCAATTGGAACCTCCTCAATGAAATGGCTACCATTGCCGATGAATCACCCATCCTTGTCTCATTTGAAATGGTCCTCCCCATCCTGGCTAAGATTCTGTCATTGAACATCCTCAAGACCTAAAACAGAAAGAGTCAGAAAACGTGTCCCTAACGTTTTCCTCTGGATCCAAGTGAACCAACCATATTTGACAAGCAACTTGCTTAGCTAAAGGACTTGTTACCCAGTTAAGGCAGGTTACAAACCAACTGATCAATTTGCTAATTGCAGGCGGCATCAATCGCCTCACAACTTACTACTTTTATTCCCAATCAGTTAGTGATGAAACCTGACCAGTCCCAATCATTACAAACGTTGGTAAATCAGCTATCAGATGCCCCTATTTTGTTGGCAACTCTGCCCAACGTGATTTTAAGCATTTGTCCGACTTAATCACTAATGGATCTGACCAGGCAAATGACCTAAAAACCCCTGAATATAGTTAACCTTAAATCAGGGTCAACGGACACTCAATTCACCTTGCATTAGGGAATTATCCCCTAGCAATTTCTGGTAATATAGCCAGCTGTGAATATGGTCAAAAATTCCAACAATCGTTCATCAACATTATCCTATTGCCAATTTGGAGGCGATATTATACTTTTACAACCCAAAATCGCCTCTTCCTAAGGCGCTCAATTAATCATATCTCATATCAGGCTTGGTGGATTCTACCCCTTCCGCTGTACCAACTTAGGTCTTATCATACATTCCTATCAGAATCATGACAACTTCCATGTTATTGATTTCTACAATGCAGCCTCCTCCTTTGTCCTTAACAATTGAGAAGCCACTATCAATAAGTGACAAATAATCAATGAAGCCCAAAACCAGCTCATGATATTGGTTAGCAGAATTCCAGGCTACCTCAAAGACCAGCTTCACAAATATGTACAGCTCCTTGAGACTGCTTGGAACTAACGTCTTCACCAAGACAAAGACATGGTATGGACTCTATAGTAAAACTATCAGGAGCTGGGCTCTCACGACTTCACCTCCAGCAATGAGGGACCTGAATAGTTTATGGTACCTTAAGGTCCTGAAGGTCTGAGGGGCCATAAGGATATGTAGGTCACCGTGGGCTTCATGGGCCCTGGCCCCACAGTTCATAGATCCTTACAACCCCAACGACTCTTGGAGAAGAAACTTTTTGGCAGCCCTTGACGCCTTTTAGTATTTAATCCATAATGCAGCCCAAGGATGTAAACTCTGAGTGAATGGAGCCCCCTCAACCCTAAGGGTCTCAAGTGAGGCCCTTTCAGATTAAATGGATAATCTTAGCGCCTTCAACAATCTTGCCAATAGTCACATTTCCCAGCTCAAACAAACCAGCCAAGGGTTTGACACCCGGTGAACACCTTATAAAATCAGCTTTTTTCAGCACGCTGACATCCAAGCATTAAAAGTGCAGGTTTCTCAGAAGCTTTTATCTTCTCTTAATTAAAATTGGGATGATGTTAAAGAGGACCTTGAGGGCCAAAGATGACGGTTGGATCAGCAGGCCCCACAACTATGTAAAGACTGAAATTTTCAACCCTGCACCTATTTCTGATGTTAAAAATGTTGAATTTTTAGGTCTATTTAGATGGCTGGCTCTTCTTCTACGGTAAGGTGGAGTTTCAAACATCTATTAAATGAAGACAATAGACCAGATGGTGATTATAGTTAAGATATAACTCCTTGGTAATCACACTTGAAGCTGTATTCTTCTGTCATTACTTAGATTATGGCACATTGTCCTGATCTTCCTGATCCCAAGTAAATTCTCAACTTGACACAACGTAAAGTACTAATACAAAAAAGCTTATAATTAAACTGTAATCTCGTGGTGATAGTTGATTATTAGTAGTTGATTATTCTTTATTAGTATCAACTTAGGATAATTTATAGGGTTCGATGTTCACCACATCCTACCCATGACACCTCAATTTCAATGGCACTTGACCAGAGAAAATAACGAGTTCATTTGAGGGTCTATATCCCATTCAGCTCAAGACATCCCAAAAGTCTCATAGTCAGTCTCAAACTCAGAAATATTATCAAAATAGCGTTTCTAACGCGTCTGCAAATAGCTGAACCAATACTCATCTCAAGCAATTGGCAGCACATACCAAGGCGTTTCATACCACTAATTAATAATTAATTTGGATAAAAACTCAATCAACATTAAAAGCTAAAACTTGACATAGATCAACAAAGCCCATGTGCCTGGGTCATTTAGTCAGCTAATATTTTAAATCTGACCAAATCAACAAAGTCCCCGTGCTTATGTCATCATAATCAAATATTATTAAGTGGAATTGCTAGGCCAAGAATCCCAAGTTTCGATATACTTAGGTTTTTTTGATATATAATTACCAATTATTTATATCCAGTCAACCATTCAATGCTTCCCTCTCCTTGAGTGGTAAAAGTGGAGTGTATTCATTTTCTCTTAGTCACAACATCCAATTTTTTTAACCTTCAGAATAAAGCTACATTAAAATCCTTTAACCCTGAATAAACCTTTCTTCTTAAGCTCCACAATTCCATTCTGCATGCTACAGTTAGTTCATGCCTTTTGCCTTCATTTCTTCTATGCCTGCTGCAGCTCTAGAAAATTTTGGCAAACTTGAACTGGCCCCCTTGGCTTTGATTACTACTCTTCTCCCCTCCCAAAGAAGAGTTACCTAGTTTCAATGACGATGAGGCACACATCTCCACATAAAAGTTTATATTTTTACTTATTTCTAAAATTTTCTATATTTTATAATTTGAATTTATTGCGGGGAAGGCCAACCAGGGGACGGACACTTTTGATCTCTATTTTATAATGTTATTATTATTAATATTATAATATAATTAATTCTTATACCTTTTTTATTTTTTTTTGTTTTTTATTATTTTTTTATTATTCTTTATGATATGGATAAAGGAACTTAGCAAAACTCTTTCTGCTAAGCATCACTTTTCAAAAATCAATTCAGCCTGAAATTTAGCTCCACTAAAGAGATTTACGAAAACTATTAGCAAATATGGCGGGAAACCCCGCAAAAGAACCCACAGGCTATGCCAAACGAGCCAGCACCACCCCAAACGAAGCAACCCTCGGTTACCCACCTCAGGGTCAACCAGAATCACCCACTCTCAAGCAGCAGCCATGAAAGCAGGCACCACCCCCCAACCTGGAGCTACTCCAACTAGCGCCAGTTCACCTGATCGCACTTCTGCAACCTGCACGCCTAACAGCTCTGTGTGCGCTGCCTCCCACCAACCCGCTGGGCCTCCTCCAACCAAGGAGGCCATCACCCACGCTTTTTTTGGCGTCTGCTCAGTTGAATGCAACTCAGCCCATACAGGCATTCACCTCCCCCATTGTGTCAGCTAATTCAGCCCCATCTATTATTGCTGACGCCATGTTTCTGGCTCCCTCCATGAGAGGCGATACCCAGCTACCTGGACCCCAAATCCTCAGATGTAAGGTTGGATTAGCCGCACATTCTGGTTCACTAAGCACCAAATTGGGACAATCTACTCTTCCCAATGAGGATTCAAATGGTTCGGATTTTGGAACTTCACACCAGTTCCAATATCACCCATCCCATTTAAACCCCATAATTGGCACTTCTCAAGTCGGCACGTTATCTCAATATGCTGAAAACGACCAATTCACCAATCAGCCAATGAGTTTTGCCCACGAAATCATAGCAAATACTTGGGCTGAATTTACCCAAATAGATTGGGATGGTGATGAAACATCTCCCTCCTCCCAATTGGCTGGAGTTAATTCCAATCTGGATGGGCCTCCCCAATTTAGCGAGGCCCAACAAACCGCCCCTCAATTTAATATGACACCAGCAACTGCTGCAACATTCCAGCAACAAGGGAACTCCGAAAACTTGTCCAAACCACCAGCTCACACTCAACCCACAATTGCAGCCCAAAGCAAACACAAACGTACCAAAGGAGCCACTGGGGCGTGGCAAAAACCTCTGGCACCAACGCTACCCAAAGCTGATCCCCGTGAAGTGGCGTTTATTGCTGATGTTAAGAAGAAATGGTCCGAAACTAGAGCGCAAAAAGCTCTACCTCGCTCAACCCTCTCCCACGCAATTCGCCTTTATTATGGGCATAGCCCTGTTGAATTCTATACAGAGGATTACTTCTCATACTTTGCAGCGATTGCGGAGACATTCTTAATTAACACCACCATCCATGAATCAGTGGAGGGCCACTACATCGATGTGGGCTTCACTGAAGCTGCCCTTGCTGACCATGCTGCCACCCTCCAGGTCATTATTCCACGCGGATCTCTTCGCATCTCCCGCACACGCTCTCACCTGGAGAAAATTTCATGGGTTACTTTTTCCAACCTACCAACGACTGTTGATCCTGAGTCTCTTAAACTGGCACTCCATCGTGGTTTAATGGAGTTTGGGTCTGTTCTTTCAGTGGACTTTAGCGTCCCCTCTTACTATGCTCCCACTCAAAGAGCTCGCACTGCTAGGGCGTCGTTCATCCCCTCCCCCACTGTATCCCGCAACATTGAGATTATTCCTCGTGTGGCGGTAGTTGGGGCATGCCCTGAGATCTTTTTTGTCGACCCTGATCAGGCGCGCCCCGGTGTTCATGGTGTAACGCCCTTGGACACTTGTATAGTGGCTGCACATCTCGAAAACAAGCCCTCTTAGCCACCATCCAGGGGCCTAAACCAGGCCAAAAACGATCCCACGTGGCTGCAGCAGCAATTCCACAACTCACACAATGGGTTCCCGTTCAAGACCTCTCCCCTGAGGCCTTACGCCTAGCAGTTGAAACAGCTAACCCCACTATTGGTATGGGATACCTTCGCGCTCATGCCCCCCTTCCAATGGGCACCCCTCTAATCTCCCAGAGTCAACTCCCTCTCTCACCAAGCGCAAGGCATCTCCCACAGGGTGCCCCTCGTCAGCCACCCCCACTCAGGGCTCCGCGGCACCCCCACCAACCTCCACCAGCGATTTATCGCATCAACCCTCAGCTCCCAATGGAGTTATGCCTACCAGCATGGACTGTCAACCCGCGGCCTGCGGTAGAAGTGCCACCTCAAAGAGTCCTACCCCAACCCCACAGTCCATTTCGCGCGGATCCTTTGCAGTGTTGGAGGAATTGAATATGGACTCAGACTCATCAAATGGGGACACCGCGGAGGTCACCATTGAGCACCCTCAGGTCCTTCCCCTGCAACGGAGCGGGGCAGCATCCTAGGCTGGCTTACTGGGTCCTCCGCCCCCCACCCTCTCCTTCCCCTCAGAACCCTCGACGCTCCTCACGGATTGCAGCTAATAGTCAAGCTAAAGGACTCAAAACTAGCCGCCTCACAGCAGCAGGTTTAAGCGCTGGCAACCCCCAGGACATGGAGGGGAACAGCTATGAGTCCCCATGGCAGCACCCTGGCCCTGCAATCCATCAACGCAAATGGGTTGCGGGACTTTAAGCGGAGAGCCCGCCTCCTCTGAAACTTCAGGTCAGCACAAATTGACATCTCTGCTGTCCAGGAGCCCCATATCCTCCCCCACGAACAATCTGCATGGAATGAACAGTTTGGAGGCAACTCCTTCTGGACAAACCATGCCGCCCTTATTGTTTTGAATCCTAGGGTTAAAACCCATTCTTTTTTACAATATCTAGGTGGCCGCCTCATACTGGCCAAACTCACCACTCCTGACTTCTCCTTCTTCGCTGCAAGCATCTACCTGCCTAATGCAGGTCAGGAGCAAAATCTGCTCTTGGAAGAGCTCCTCCAACTCAATCTCCCACGGAATACAGTCTTCTTAGGAGATTTTAACACAACCATAAGTCGCGTCCGTGACTCTTACCCCCCTGCAGCAAAGGAACGCCCTTAATCAAGTCGCCTCCAGGAATTCCTTCGCCTGAGTGGCTTTATAGATGCGCTTCCACCCTCCGCGTCTGGCCTAGGTTGCATGACTAGGATCCAGTATGATGGAGGAGCTTTCCAGTCAGCGTCACGCATAGATATGGCACTGATTGGCCCCCTGCTAATTGGCCGCGTCTCCTCTCCCATCTCTCGTGACAACCATCTGAGTGATCACAGGTCACTCACCGTTGTCCTCACCACCACACTTAGACCGTCGCGTAGGTTCTGGCCTAGGGTTGCCCCAGCTCTTCTCAACAACCCCTTCACTAAGGAGAAGCTGTCTATGACCATCCGGGAGACTCTCACCTCCCCCCACCCCACCTGCTTGACCACAAGGCTAGATGGGCGGTGACCAAGGAGGGCATCACCCGCGTTGCTTACAACTGTGCCAAAGCCCAGATGACTGCAGCTCGCGCCAGAGTCAAAAGGGCGGAAGCCAGAATAAGACATCTAGAGCGAAACTGCCAGCCTTCTCCATCTCCCAGATGGTTGGAAGACTGGGAAGCGGCGCAGGAAGAACTCAACTTGGAGCTCACACTGCAGGAAGAACGGAAAGCAAACTTTACAACATCTCGTTACTATGCTCAATGGGAACGCCCCACCCGCTTCTTCTTTCAGAAACAGAAAGCCCGGTCAACAGCGCAGGATATTACTGCACTGAAGATTGGCACTACAACCACTTCAGATAAGGAGGAAATCACACAGGAACTACATCGCTTCTACCTAGTCTCTTCCATGCCACCCAGGTGGACCCATCTGACATTCAAGACTTCCTGTGGCGGGCTCCAGAGCCGCCCATTGACCCACGGGCTGATGAGGCTCTACTGGCGCCTATTTCCATCCAGGAGGTGATGGAAACTCTTCTGAAATCCCCACGGCTTAAAGCCCCAGGCCCAGACGGAATACCCTTTGAGGTGTACCTTCTGGAACCTGCAGTGATAGCCAGAACCCTCCGCGACCTCTTCGCTGCACTCTTGGTAAATGGCGAGGTTCTCCCCGACTCCAGAGGCTCAATCACGACCAAATTCACAAGAAGTCAGACCGTGAGAACCTGGCGAACTGGCGCCCCATAGCGTTGATCAACACAGACCACAAGCTCTTCACGAAGCTTCTGGCCAACCGCATCACCAAATGGGTGTCACCTCGCCTCTCCCCATCCCAGCACGGTTTTATTCCGGGAGGTCGTTATGGGACAACTATAATGACCTTCACGTGACTTTGACTGCTAACTCTCGTAAGGTGAATGGCTTTGTGGCTCTCCTGGATATGGAGAAAGAATATGATCGGGTAGCCTGAAAGTATATTGATGCTTCCCTGGCCCGCTTCCATCTCCCACCCGCAGCTAGGCGCTGGATATCAGCTCTCTATGACCAGCTCCACACCAGAGTCCTGGCGCCAATGGGTTTTACAGTGGCAGTACCAGTTGAACAAGGTCTCCGGCAAGGGGACCCCTGAGCCCTATCCTTTTTAACACCACCCTTGACCCCCTCTTGGCCTCCTTATAGGACAAGCTAACAGGGATTCTGGTCCCAGGTAAAGCCCCCACACGCACCATGGCATTTGCAGATGACACTGCCATTGCATTTGGCTGCCCTGAGGATGTTGCCCTCACTGCTGTGACCATTGAAAGATACACCAAGGCGTCCAACGCCATGGTCAACACCTCCAAGACAACAGTTGTACAGGTCGGCTCCCCCACCTTCCCCCCACCATTTGGTATTGAACCTGAGCGCGGTACCTTCCGTCACCTGGGCGTTCTCACCAACCAACAAGGAGTTGCGCTAAAAGACAATGAAGACTTGCTCCTTGCAGCAGTTAACTCCAGGATTGCCAGCTGGAACCGGCGGCACATCACCCCCCAGGGTCGAGCTCTGATGGCCAATGTGTTCCTCCTCTCCAAAGTCTGGTTCCTAGCGCACGTCTGCCCATTCACAGATGCCTTTTATACGCGGCTCAATGTACTCCTCCGCTGTTGGATCTGGGGCTCAAACCATCCACCAATGGCCCTCTCAACCATTTCCCGACCCTGCAATGAAGGGGGCCTAGGGCTTCTGGACACGCGATCCTACGCCACCACAATCTTCCTATAGTTCCTATGGCCAATTGTCTGCTGGGACGCGACCCCCATGCCCCAATGGGCGCCCGCCCTCCGCCAGTCAGTGTCAGCAGCTCTGGGTCTTCCTAGAGCATCTCTGACCTCATTAGGGGAGTGGCTCACAAACCACCCAGGCCATCGCCTAAAACCATCCTCATCCCCCTACTGGAACCAGGCTCTCCTTGCCCTGAAACGAGTAGGCGCGCGGATCCACCATGCCTTCCCATACAGAAGGGAAGGCCCTGGCCTCAGCCCCCGTCGCCATGCAATTGTGCACAATGGACAAGTTGTCACAACTCGCCTCAACCCCCAAGATCGTCCTCCCATCCGCCCAAGACTCCTTGAGCTCCTCCCTTCCTCCGTGAGATTTGACTGAAGGAATTGTGGAAGGACGTCTATCACCCCATCCTGTCAGCAAAGGTGTCCAACTCCTTATGGAGGGTGCTCCACTATTCATACAGGACAGGGGACTGGACTGGCCCTACCTTCCAGCACTGAAGCTGCCCCGCTGTGTGGAGCCTATTGACTCCCACCTCCATCGTTTTTTCACCTGTCCAGGTGTCGCCGCATTTTGGCCAAAGGCCCGCGCGCTCCTCCATGCTCAGCCCTGGTCCGGACACCCTGTGCAAGACCTCATGTTTGAGCAGACATTGCCTGGTTGCCACCGACCCCTCCGTGTCCTCGCCTATGTCACAGCCATCTGGACCATCCATAACTCCTTCCTTCGTGCTGCCTTTGACCAGCAGGTGTGGACCCTTCCAAACATGATCA
The DNA here is from genome assembly GCA_022478985.1 of Massospora cicadina. Classification (NCBI taxonomy): domain Eukaryota; kingdom Fungi; phylum Entomophthoromycota; class Entomophthoromycetes; order Entomophthorales; family Entomophthoraceae; genus Massospora; species Massospora cicadina. The sequence continues at coordinate 95,466 of JAKSZP010004077.1, read as the reverse complement.
CCCACTTTTGGATATACTTTGAGATGGCCCTGAAGGTCTGCACTATGTCGCCAACCATCCCCTGCTCAGTTGTCACTGCAGCACGGCTCTGGCGCGCAAACCCCCTCCCTTTCTCGATGCCTCTTCCCTCCCCTTCCCTCGCCTCAGGCTCTTAGGAGCCCAGGCGTAATTCAATAAACATCGATGAATCCCCCCTTGGGTTGAAACCATCTGGTACTAAAAAAAAGATAAAGGAACTTAGCATGTACTCAATTCACAACCCAGCCACTTTGATCCTTTATGGTATACACATCTTTGGACGATTTTTCCAATACAATAGATGGACTTTTCCAAACTAAGGCAAACTTGTGCGCGCAGCCTGCGCTATGTGTATCACAATATACTACTAAGTCTCCCTCTTTGAATTTAGTCACTGTAGCTTGTTTAGTGTCATCATAGCTCTTCTGACTAGCAATTTGACTAACCACATTTTGGTAAGCTTCAAATTATAACTTGATTAAGGTCTTTGCTAGCTGCCCAACATACTTATTTGGGCTTATTGCTTTGGTTGTACTGAGTACTGAATATAATAGTGGAGGCAAATCTGGCTGTCTACCATACAGAAGTCAAAACAGAGAGTGGCCTGTACTGCTGTGTTGTTTAATATTGTATGCAAACATAGTATCACTAATGGAGGTAGCCCATTGCAAAGGTCCTAAGGCTGCGTTTTTGCATATTATGCTGACTAGAGTGCCATTCACTCGCTCTACCATACCATTAGTCTCAGGATGGTATGGTGTTGACAGCACTCCTTTGATAGACATCAACTCATTTAACCGTTGTACCATTTGAGCAGTAAAATTTGTGCCATTATCTGTCAAGGTCTTCTGTGGGCATCTGTGCTTGTAATACATATTATCCATAATGAACTTGGCAGTAGTTAAGGCCCCAATGTCTTGAATTGCTTTTGCTTCCACCCATTTTCATTAGATGGTCTATAGCAACAATTTATTTACTTGTTGCCTAGGCTGCTCAAAGGCAAAAGGCCAACTACATCTATCAATACAGTATGCCAAGCCCAGTCAGGTTTGATTAAATGATACTTCACATCTGACTTCATAGTTTTTACAGAATGGTAAAAATGACATTTGTCAAGTACATCTTAAATATCAAATTGCATTAAATTCCAGTAGTAATTTGACCAAATTGATTCTAGTGTTTTGGTCAATCCTCCGTGCCCTATGGCCTTGTGCACTTGTGTAATAATCTCCATTCAGTCAGAAGGTTTTGGAAAAATTTGATGCTGCCCATTGGGTTTGAGCTTGTATAAAACTCCATTCTGATATTCGGTGTCAGTTATTGATTTTTCATTCGCTTTTTTCACTTCAGTTGTCTCATCTTCATATTTTCTTTAATCATCTTGACATGAAGTTCATTAGTCAAGCTTCTTAGGACAGCTACAATAGGAAGTCGCAATAATCTGTCTGCATTTTGATGGGCTGCTCCAGCTCTATGAATAATTTTATAATTTTACACTTGTAATTTCAAAAATCAACAGGCTAATCGTCCCTCAAGTTCCTTTAGGTTGTGGAGCCATCTTAATGAGCTGTGATCCATTACTACTTGAAACTTGGTGCCATGAATGTAAACCCAAAATTGTTTACATGCATAGATGATGAAAAACACTATCATTTAGACACTGTATAATTACAATCAAGCTTAAACAGCGTCCTGTTGCAATAAGTGACTGGATGTTCCTCATCATCCTCCCCAATCTGAGATGCACATTCCCAATCACAGTCAAAGTGGCGACGGTTTGTATTATATAAGGCCTGCTGAAATCTGGATATTGAAGGATAGGTGCGGAGCTCATTCTGGTTTTCAAAGCCTCAAAGGCCTGTTGGCACTCGTCTGCCCAGCAAAATTGAACTCTTCCTTGTAGCAAATGAAATAAGGGCTCAGCAATTCTCACAAACCCTTCTACAAATCTTCTATAGTAACCTACCATGCTTAAGAACACTTGAACATCCCTCATACTCATCAGAGGTTGCATCTTGTTAATTGCCTCAACCTTTTGAGGTTGAGGCTGAAAGCCCTTGGCATCAATAACAAACCCTAGGTATTCCAATTGTTCTTCAAAAAATTGACATTTTATAGTTTTTATCTTTAAAATATCCTTCAACTGTTGGTCAAACACTTGTTCAAGGTGCTCCAAATGTTCAGAAAACGTCATAAAAAGACATTGATATCATCCAGATAAACTAGTATGTAGGATAATTTAAGTTCCCCCAAAATTGTGTCCATTGCTCATTGAAAAGTTGCTGGCGCATTTCACAGCCCCTGTGACATGCGCATTGGTCAAAACAGTCCTTGTGTAGCAATCATTGCGCACTTCTCCTGCTCCTCTTGAGGCAGTTCAATTTGCCAATAACCTGAGATAAGGTCCATGGCAGTAAAGTATTTTGCCCCTCCCAGAAGGTCCAAAGCATCATTAATTTCTAGGCAACAGATAGAAATCCTTTTTTGTAATGGCTTTTAGGCATTGATAATCAATCACAACTCGATTGCTGCCATCTTTTTTCTTTACAATTAAAACTGGACTGGCCCATGGGCTCTTAAAAAGGCACAATCATTCCGCTTTTTAGCAATTTTTCTAGCTCTTCTCTGACTATTTCGTCGCTATCCCTGGGGCGCCAAATTAGCCTCATTCTAATAGGCGCATGGTCCCCTGTGTCAACAAAATGCTGGACTCCTTTTGAACAACCTAAATCTTGATCATCTTTGGCAAAGATTTTGGAGTATCATTCAAACAACTTTAGTGCTTCATCCTTCTGTTGTTCTGATAATCCAGTAAACAATTCTCAAGGAATTACAGTAAATGCCCTAAGGGCTTCAGTTGGTAAGCTGAGATTAGATAAATTGCCAGATTTGACAGCTGATTTTAATTCGTCCCTTAGAAACAGATGCACAAATGCAACTACTTGATATTTTTTGACATCAATACTTCGGCTGGTCAAATTTGCTAATAGGACATCAATTTCCCATGCCCAGGTATAAGTATTCCAGGTGCCACACTAGGTTCCATATGAGAATGATGCCATGGGGATACAACCTCCCCATATAGTCCTTCTGGAATATCCAGCGTGGTCCCAGTCTTCATAACCAGTTGATGGTCTGGAGCTATTGTCACATCCTTATTCACATATAGGAGTCTTCTCAATTTTCATTTATAGTGGTTGGCATGGGACGGCTTCAGTTTCCCCACTGAATATATCCAACTGATATTATTCCATTGTCATAAGATATATTGATAAAGTTTTAATGATGGCTTGTGGGATTCATATTGTCATGAGAGAAATAAATCAGAAGTTATTGACCTAATATTATTAAACCATTTTCTTTAAAATCTCATGAGATCCCTTAGGTCCTTAAAAATATCGTTCCAATTAAGATGTCATAATTGGTGTTTGGAAGCACTATTGCAGGTGCTGCTACTACTAAAGCTCCAAATCACAGTGGCAAGGCGCTGTAAGCTCCTTCACTCTTAGTGCTGTTGAGGCCCACAGTACTATATTCTTGATGATGGTCAATGTCCAGAGCTTTTTTCAGTTTCTTCACCAACTTTGTGGAAACAATGTTTACAGGTACTCTGCTATCAACAATAGCTACAACTTTGATCTTGTTGACCAGAATGTCCACGTAAGCGCACTCAGAGTAGTAGGAATCAATAGGGTTTACAAGTGAATATGTGAAGAATCCAGAGAATTAAAATTGTCTTCATAGTATTTCCAATACTGGGACATTCATTGACGAATGTATCAATTGACATTGCTATATTGACCCTTTTCAGGCTTGGGGTATCTGATGCATTGATCAGCCCTTCTGCTGGAATATTCTCAATTATTTGTTGCACATACGGTTTAGCTACTACTTCAGAGGCTTCAGGTATGACAATCTTACTCTGTGAGCGAGTTACCGCATGTACATTTGTAGAATCTTCATTCAGTACTAAAAAGGAATTTGTTTCATTGTTAAGCTAGGCCCCATGGCCTGCGTAGTCTTGTTGATCAGGTGGGAGTGGTTTTTTTGGCACAATAGAGCGTCCCACATCTATTGTGCTTATTCTTTTCCCTTCTCCTGCACATTATTGGGAAGAACTACATTGACATTATGCTGATGGCATCGAGAGGCAAAGTGCCCTTTACGGTTGCAATTATAGCAGGCAATGTAATTCATTGAGTGTGTGGGCTTTGTATTTGAATTCTGCTCAGTTTTCACAGGTGAATCATTTTCAATCTTCCTATTAGTTAGATGGGTTTCCCAACAGAGGCAGATCCTGATTTGTACCCAGTATTAGGAGGGCCATAATTCTGTGAGCATCTACACACATAATCAACTAGTTTAGATGTTGTAAGATTTTGTACAAAAGCAGGCATTAAAACATTTGACAAATTTTGGTAAGGTTGTACCGCATGTTCTAGTGTATCTTAGCATCAAAATCGACCATAGCCTTAGTGCCTAGGAGAACATGCACTTCACAATAGAATCAATCCACAAATTCGTCAATTGCTTCATCTTTCTTAAAGCGAATATTCATAAATTTAGATTTTCTGTCAATATCCATTCTGGACCTCTGAATTCATAAAACACAGCCTCTTTGACAGCAGCAAAAGTTGGGTTTTCATTGATATGGGGCATAATCAACTCAATGCTTCACTGATCCAAGCAGTTAATCATAGTGGCTGCTTTATTGCAGTTGTTGGACCCATACATACCAATTCAAAACATTTGACAAATGTGGTAATACTTCTGTTCTCGTCAAATGCAGGCATGTTCTCTGGATTGTAATTATCACTTTCACGTCCAAGGTTATCAGAATTGCTTCTTTGCTGGCTTGGTCCAGGCGTACTGGGGCGCTGAGGCATTGTATCACAGTTAGAGGAACTTGGGTTGGCCAAAGCAACCATTCTACGTGGCAGTTCACGATGTGGCTCAAAATTAATCTCATAATGTTCAGATGCATCACTATCAGTAAATTCGCTTTGGGCATGCTGGCTTTGACAATACTTCAATATTGTAATTTTTCAATCAGATTGGTCATTCGCAATTGAAGAGCTCAAATCACTTGATTTATTTCTATTATTTTTTAATCCATTCACTTCTTTATGTAGATCATTATTTTCCTTGTTAAAAAGCATCTTCTTCAGTGAGATTATCAATTTGATGACTCATTATTTCCGCTGAGTCTTGAATATTTGTAAATATGTCTTAAAAAATTGATATAGTCAGGGGTGCTCCCCTGCTCTGAGTGGTCATTATCTGCATTCCCAGCCATGAGCGCCAATTGTTGAATTTTTAGGTCTATTTAGATGGCTGGCTCTTCTTCTACGGTAAGGTAAAGTTTCAAATGTCTATTGTATGAAGACAATAGACCAGATGGTGACTATAGTTAAGATATAACTCCTTGGTAATCATACTTGAAGCTGTATTCTTCTGTCATTACTTAGATGATGGCACATTGCCCTGATCTTCCTAATCCCAAGTAAATTCTTGACTTAACACAATGTAAAGTATTAATACAAAAAAGCTTATAATTAAACTGTGATCTCGTGGTGATAGTTGATTATTAGTAGTTGATTATTCTTTATTAGTATCAACTTGGGATAATTTTTAGGGTTCGATGTTCACCACATCATACCCATGACACCTTAATTTTAATGGCACTTGACCTGAGAAAGTAACGAGTTCATTTGAGGGTCTACAATCCATTCAACTCAAGACATCTCAAAAGTCTCATAGTCAGTCTCAAACTCAGAAATATTATCAAGATAGCGTTTTTAAAGCGTCTGCAAATAGCTGAACCAATACTCATCTCAAGCAATTGGCAGCACATACCAAGGCGACTAATACCAATAATTAGTAATTAATTCAATCAAAAACTTGATCAACATAAAAAACTAATTTCAACATAGATTAACAAAGCCCACGTGCCCAGGTCATTTATTATTATTTATCAAGGGATGGTTGACCAGGGGACAAGCACTTCCAATATAGTGAGAAAACTAATGAAATTTGACAATTAAAGACACTCCAGAGGGTTCAAGGCCCCTCTTGTTGTTTCCAGGATCACCAAGATTAGGACGGTAGGGAAGGGGAGTTATGCTGGCTTATTCTTGGATGCAGAATGTGAAGGAAAGGATCAACTTTATAGGAACCATATGTGGAACCATGTGTTAATTGTCCTTCTGTTATGGGGGGTCATATGTCCAAACAGCCATGCTTGGAAATGTTCCAATATATGGTCTTGAAAGCAATGAATGGCTTTTTGGATTGTCAGCGCTGCTCCTGTGAACGATTCCAGTACCATTGTATGTATCGTCCATAGTGCTATTGCTACTATTAGCTCCTGAGAGATGGGTGGATAGGAGAGTCCATGTCTATAGCGAACATGTTCCTTGCTAGGCTGAATGGATGTCCGTTTTCTTGGTGGAAAAGGCGCATGGCCTCTTTCCATACCGCCACTGATGTTGGGCATTGTTCTAAGCGGTGGTCTAGGCTTCCATACTGACCACATTTTGCACATTAGGTGTGATTGGCGTTTTGACCGTTCAGCTGTTTGGTATACTCTCCTCATGCACCTCCATACATGTGCTCTTATCCTGGGTTGGAGTAGAGGGTATGTGTGGATCTCCATACTCTTCTTTGGGTCTCCAGGTTGTAGGGTATATCCATATGGTCCAGATAATCTATCCTTGCTATGGTATTTGTGCTTTTTCTTATTATATTGTCTGTGACTATTTGATCATTGATCTCCTGTCTGTGAGTTAGCCATGAGCGTCCTCAGTGACTGGTTTGGTCTTTTATGTGTGTCCTCCATGTTGCTCTTCTTATGGCTAGGAGTATTGATTTGAAGTGTGCAGGAGTGCTGTGTGGTCCTGCAGCTGTGGGATGGGATGCCAGATATTTGATTAATGTGTTTGAGTGATCTGAGTTTCTCAATTGTAGTGCACGTATGAAGTTATATCTTGCTATTATGGCCCAGTGTGTATCTGGAAGATTTGGGCTAGTCATCCGAACTATCCAGGATCCCAGTATATGGGTTGCTTGCTCTACGTAATTAGTAAGCCCCATACCTCCATTCCTTCTAGAGCCAAATAGGGTTTTGAGGCGTACCGGGGGGTTGTGGTTGTGCCATAACCATCCTTGTAAAAGGGCGTGGACTTTGTTGAAGAAAGATGGTGAGAAAGCAATTGCATGGGCCGTGAACCATATGTTGATAAAATCATAGAGTTGGCTACCGTGACCCATCCTGTTAGACCTGTTTGGGTCCATGTAAGGAGGCAATGCGTTTTGTTATTTTGTCCAATAATTAATTTTGTATCATGGAGTTAGCGTAATCTCCTGCTTCCAACCATACTCCCAAGTGACGAACATGGCCAGCTGTTGGCTTGATGATGAATGGAAGTTTCCGTGAGGTCATTGCTAATTTTCGCCTCATATGTCTGGTCAGGAGTCTTGATGTTGTACTAGCTTGTTGACCATGTGTAGATCGCATCCACTGGGTCTGATAATTCCCCAGGAGTATGATTTCCGTTTTCTCAGTGTTAAGTGGTGCATTACTTATGGCTGAATAGTCTTGTATTATCTTCTCAATTCTGCAAGCGTCCTGATTGTTGGATATAACCACCACACAATCATCAGCAAAGGCCATCATTTTGACTGGTGGTGGCCCTTGACGTTGATTCCTTTGAGCAGAGTGTTTGTATTTCAGATTAGGGGGTCTAGGCTAAAGTTGTAGAGTAGAGGGCTTAAGAGGTCTCCTTGTTTTAGTCCTCTCTTTGGGATAACTGGGTTGGTTAAGAAGCCTGCTCCCCGCACAGCCATAGTTGCAGACTCTGTAAACATTACCCAGTTTATAAATCTATTTGTAAGCTTGAATTATTGAAGGAAGGCCCTAAGATAGGTCCAGTTCACCCTGTCATATGTCTTTTGTTAGTTTAAAAAGACAAGTGCTCCAGAGATATTGGACTGGCAGGCATTTGCAACTGTGTGGATGTAACCACATATGGATCTTTTTGGGACAAATCCATATTGTGATGGGGATATCACATCAGTTGCAATTTCTCTTAGTCATTTAGCCATAATCTTTGTGAAAATATTTGTATCTGTGTTGGTTAGGGAAATTAGCGCCAGTAGGATAGGTCTAATCTGTCTCCTTTCTTGAATAAAGTGACCGTGTAGGCTTCTTTGCCTCCAGGTAGGAGGCATGTTTCCATAATACACTTGTTCATAAAGCTAGAAGAATGTTAGAGATGTTAGTAAAATATTTTATATAGAACTCATAGGGAATCCCATCAGGACCACTGCATTTCCCTCTTGGTGCACCGCGTACTAATTCCCATATACTTCGCGCAATATTAGGTTAATTAAATTGTTATTTTGAGCCACGGTGTCAATGTGTGCTTCTAAGGAATTTTTTGATTTTTCTGATTTGACCATCTCAGATTTATACAATTCATATAAAACCTGTGCACTTTGGTTGCAACTTCTTTTGGTGTTTCTGCTATGGATTTGTCCAATTGATGGACCTGTGTACAAGCTATCATATCTTTCCTGGCGTGGAAATGGCGGAAAAAGTAGCTCGAGCAATTTTTTCCATCTCTTATGTTTTTGACTTTATATTGGACTGCAACTCAGTGTTGGTGTTCGCGGATTAGGGTGTTTGGCTGAGCAGAAACCTCCGCCCATTTGCAACCCCATCCATGGATGTATCCCATTCTTGGTACGTTGTTTTCTAGATGGTCAATTTCAGCAAATGTGTGTTTGATAATGGCTGAAACTGCCCTGTGTCTTCTAGACAAAGTATGTTTATTTTTTGGGTTGTTGATTTTTTGAAGTTTTCCCAGTTGGCTAGTGGGTCTGAGCAAAAAGGTTTTTAAAAATACCAGGTTGAGGATATTTCCTCCATCCAGGAATGAAATTCCAAGTCAGCTAAACTTTCTGGGCTTATTCTGCACCATCTGGGTGATTGGGTACTTGGTTCCGCTAGTTTGTAAGACACCAAAACAAGCCAATGGTCCGAAAATTCAATTTTTGCAGTTTAAAATTTTTGAATTTGGTGACAGAAAATTATTGGTGTGAGTATTAGGTCTATCCTCGACATAGAGACCAGTGTACCATTGTGTATATGTGGGCGTGTCATGTTTTGTAGCAGGGATTGCCTTATTGGCAGTGGATCATATAGTCCCAGGGTGGCCTTTAGTACTCAGAGTTCCACTTGCCCTTGTGGTATCTCTTTTGTGTATGGCCATTGGTCCATCTCTGGGTTAATCCAGCAGTTCATGTCTCCCATGACAAAAGTATTTTCTGGTAGATTTAGTTGTGTTAGGGCTGTGAGAAATTCTCTTTGGTCATGTGCACCATTCAGAGCGTACACACTGGCTATTGTGTGCACTTTAGTGTGCCATAAGATGGTTATGGCGAGTATGCAGCCATCTAGGAATGAATTTTTATTAATAAATTTAAAGTTTTGGTTCACAAGGGAGGATACCCCAGTGGTAGAGTATGGACCCTCTACCACTGCCTCCCGAGTTCGATCCCAGTAATGGACTTTGGGTAGGGGACAATTTTGACTTTGTTGGTTTTGCACGCCAATGCCCCGAACTGAGATAGCAAATAGCAAAGGCGGTCCATGGAGTTCCTGGCCTATCATACGCCGCGCATGGAGGTTTTCCAGGTTTTATCCTCCTTTCCCATTTTTCACTTTCCTAATCAGTGCGGTACCATCCCCAGGTCAGCCCACCTCACTTAAAAGTTAAAATTTAAAGTTTTGGTTCACGAATACTATCTTCCCACAGTGAAGCGACCAAAACAATATTGTCTGGAGGAGAATTTTTTCCCATGCCTCCTCCTCTCCCTGTGGACAGTGGGTTTCCTGAACCACCAGGATATCCATAGGTGGGTTTTGTAGAGACTCAACTTCTTGGCCTGGGACGTTAAGGCCTTGAGTCCCGCTATGTTCAGCATCCCTATCTCTACTGAGATGCCCAATGCGCCTCAGGAGCGGCTAGCAGGGCCTCCTGGCCCTACTCCCTCGCTCACATTGCTCTCCACTGAACCTCTGCTGCAGAGAGCATAACCATGAGTAGGAGTTGGGGTGTATTCTGCCCCTTTAATCACCGCAGTTTTTGCTCCTCTCTTGGCTTTGCTTGGTTTCAATATGTTATTGTGGTGCACTTGTGGGTTTTTATTGGCCACATTATTTTCTTGCGCATTCCATTGTTGATTTTCCTTCCAAATTGGGTTAAATTCCGCAATTTCTGGGTGTGCACTGAACTCCAATTTTGCTGCATTCATTTCCAAATCAGGTTCCACCGAATTCAAACTGGTCAGATTGGGTGTATGGTTTTCTGTGGAATCTGATTAGTTCATGGACTTGAATTCCTCCATGTCTTCCTGGATCTGCTCCAGCGATATAGTTGATTCTGCTGAGGCATTTGTCTTGGCCACGGACAGCTTGCAAGCTTGTTTGGCCATTTTTTTGTTCCTTTGGGGAAATAGGGTCAAATATTTTATATTGCCCATGTTCTCCCCAGTTGAAGGCTTGTGTAGTATCTGTGATTTTGGCGTACTCTGAGTCATCTTCGTCCATTTCCTCCTCACAAAATTCCATTTCTCTCAGGCCTTCTTTTATGGGGCAAGCATGAATCTTATGCCTAAAGGCCTGGAAGTGGTTACAAATGGGGGGTGCACTTTTACTGTTGCATGGAACAGCTGGTATTTCCCATCGATCGTGAAGGATGTGATGTGGGGGATTTTTGTGATATCCTCTACTACATCCTGGTTTGGTGAAATTATTGCTATTGCCTTCCCCATGCTAAGGGTCAGAATCAGCTGGAATCATTGCATTTCGAATTGTTTAATTTCTCCATAGGCTTCCAAGCCTTCTCAGAGATGTCTTTTGACTACTGTGTGCGCCAGTGTTTTGAAAGATAGTCAAATTTTGTTAAAATATCTTTGGATTCAGTCCAATGTGTGCATTTGGTTGGGACCAATTGCTGTCCATTGGGAAGGTTGAGTACCACTCTGACCTTCACTGCTTCATTTGCTTCTTCCACTTTTTTAAACCCAAGATCTACTCAACCTCTGAAGATAGTATGGGTTGTTAAGTACAACACATGTAGGAAAGATTTTTGTTGGGCTTTGCCGAGCTTTTTCCACATTGTCAGTGTTTCTACGCCCAGAAATCTCATAATTCATGTTCCATCCGATGACAGTGGTTGCAATTGGGTTACTTTTAAATAGCTGCAGTATTTTACCAAAAATTGACAAAACCCGCATGAGGCACCACCTTGGGTTTTCTATTTTTTCTTAGATTTTCATTTGTATCTGTGCGTTTGGTACCTTTGGACGGTGTAGGTCTGGGTCTGCTGCCCTTTACCGCGTTCGCCCAGCTCTTTAACTTATTGTTTTACTTATCTCGCCTGGTGTTGATTATCAAATTATGCTGTTTGAATCAAATTAAATTACTAAAAGTTATAGTAATCGGAAAGAAAAGTCAAATTCTTAGTGTCTGAATTCACATTTTTAATTTTGGAATGGGTATTAGTTTTAAACCCCATTTCAGCCCCTTCTTTTCAACTTTTCGCTTGACTTCATCTTCAAGATAAGTTTCCCTCTTTCAGATTAACTTCTATTTGAATTACTAGTTGAGGACATGGATTATGGACAGAGGTGTGAGGCTTCTAAATTCTCCTAAAGCCTTCACAAAGTTGCTTATTTTTATTTAAAACGATCTTTGCAGATTTTATGCTAAGATGGGTTTAGGTTGGGGGAATGGGAGGTTTGGGAGAGCCTGTAGCAAGCAGGGAGGGGCAACAGCCACCTATCTCTCATTCGAGGTTGCCCCAGGTCAGAAACTTGGGTGAGGGGCAGGGCCCTAGGGTTTAAAGCTTTTTTAATCTAAAGAGGTGCAAGCCCCTAGGCAACAAATATCTGGAGATAAGGGCCTAACATTGTCCCATTTAAGTAACTATGCTCATGTGGTAGATGAGCGGTGGGTTAATGCCCTGACCCTAAGGATTTTTCCTCTCTAAACCCTTTTCATTTTCTTCATTATTGGGAAAGATTGAAGGGGTCTTCAGGGAAATAGTTTAATCTAGGGGCCTCTGGCAGTGCCCTAGGGCTAATCCCACACCTAGCCCAGTAGCTAAAAGTTTCTTTGAGCATAAAAATCTGCACCTAGGTTTGGAAAACACTTAACAAACAAAGGAATCTAAGTTACAACATATTTAATAATAATAATAAAGATCACATTCAACACTTCAAGTTGCCCAAAATATCCTAAAGTTATAATATCAATTAACTAGCCAATAAAGAACCTCACAAATCATGCTGCACATATTATTAAAATGAATGAACGTTAAGAATTAGTTCTATTGATATTAATTGGCCACCAATCCATGGATTCTGATACTTAAAGATTAAATGACCTCTCAATAATTATTTTTTAGTACTAGATGGTCCCAACCCGAGGGGGGGATTCATCAATGTACCTCTCAATAATTATTATGAATCTCCTCAACTCATACCATAATTAATAGTTAGCAAATTGGGAATGCTGTAAGGGGGCCCAACCTAGGCCAGTTCTGAAGCCAATCTTGGGCTCTAATTTCACCACCTATAAAGATAACTGCCCCTCCTAGGATATATGTTAGTTCATTACTTATTTTGAGCCTTTTTGAAAAAGTTAACCTAATTTCTAACCTTGTCCTCTATGTATGTCACCGCTAGACTATCTACAATATTTTCCATTATATCTGCCAAAGCACTGACATGGTGTCTGTTAATTATAGTAAAACTAGGCTTCCAAATGGTGAGTGATAACCCATTGAAGTGCCCAGAATGCCAATTGCAAAGCAGCCCTGGTAACTTGTAGAAGGACGCCCTATGGTTTTTATGAGGGAATATATATGTTAAAACATACCAATGGCCCATAGCAAACTAAATGGCTGCAATGGGGAACCGCATGTCTTGATGAGGCAACCTCAAGGATGGTAGAGCATGGAGGATGACTAATCCTACTGTGTTGGTAGTTGGTGACCTATAGTATTGCTCCCATGATTTTCAAGATTTTTATTATATGTGAAAGGACCCATAGGTTCAATAAATTTTTTTGATTAAAGATAATGGGTATTTGGTTTAAAAATCTAATAGATTTAGTTTGATTCAGGTACAGGGTGAGCTTGGGAAGCAACACGCAGTTGTTGAAGTGCTTTGGGTTGCCACGTGGTATCAGAAAAGTTGTTTGGGCGGCATAATTATTTATTAATATAGGATGAGGCATATTGCCCCGAGGAGCTATGCTCCAGATGATCTTGTGCCTGAATCTTGCCACCAGAATGTGAAATTGGGTGATGAATGTCTACAAATGACTCAACAAAGTTGACAGCTTGGGGAATCTCGCCTTGTCTAGATTGAGTCACCTCAGAGGTGCCGTTGAGTTTTTCCTTAATTTGTAGGACGCCCTGACTAGGGGTCAAATCCTGCCTATGGGCGGATGCCATATTGAGCTCCCCATTAACTTGGGGTAAGCCCAATCTAAAGTATTAGGTATTGGCCCCAATAATATTAATAATTTAATATAAGTAAATTTGATACCAGCGATTAATTCTGAGGATGTTGATCAAACAATTGGGTCATGAGGAATTACTGTCCAATGTGAAACTCATTAATTAACCCTTTTGTGTGCGCTGGCGACTTATGCTGAGGATGCACCCAATCCCCTTATATTATTTATTCTCATTAAGCTTCAGCATTCAATGATGACATTTTCCTTTCCTGATCCATCAAGGTCCAATAAATACCTCAATGATTTTTTTAATAAATCTACCATTTTCTCGCCTATCTCTTTTCCTTATTAGTTTATTTAAGGCTTTTAAAGCCTATTAACTCGCTGGGGCTTCGGGTCCTGACTAATTATGGGCACAGGTTGAAGTTGCTCCACTATGGCCTGACAAATGGTGCTCCCTTCCAGGTGCGCCCAAGTTCCCCGTGAAAGTTTATTCAGAGAAAAGAGGAGGCGCGGTCACAGTTGAGGGCCATTGGCCCAAGGCATATACTCTGGGCCTAAACAAACCATTAAGTACAACCTGGCCTGGCCCCTGCCCCAAGAGGGCAAGCCAGATTGGAAGCGGTAGGATCAGTCAGGGAGGCCCCTCAGCTGATCTTATTTCTGATACTGGGAAGACAAGCCCAGAATACCCTGGCCCCTGCCTTACAAAGGGCAAGCCATAATGAGGAGGACTAAGGGCCCCCTGAAACTAGCCTGGGCGGCCAAGCCCAGGTTACTGGGGTGTCATCCCTGATGCTAGCTCTTATGTTGATGCTGGCCCCAGCACCAATGCTTTGATCTCCTCCCAATGCTGGCCCCCATGCCAGTGCTGGCCCCAATGCCAATGCTAGGTGTCAACCACAATGCCAGCCTCCATACTGATGCTGGCTTAGTGCTGAGGCTGGGTGCAAATCCTGATGCTGTCCCCAGCGCTGATACAGGCTCTTACACTGATGCTGGGGCAACTCCCCAATGATGCTTACCAGATCTTGCCATTGTGTCTGTGCCAGCTACCTTAGCCATTCCACCCTGACGCTCAGATCTGGTGCCCCCACCTTGGCTCTGACCCCTAGCTGAGGCTGGGAGGGGGTTATGTCAGGATACTCCCTTAATTGGGGGAAGCCCCAACTAGGGGTTGTGACCTGCTTATGGGCGGATGCCAGATTGGGCTCTCCATCAACTTGGGGTAAGTTCAATCTGAAGTATTTGGTATCAACCCTGAAAATCTTAATAATTTAGTGTTAGTATTTTGAGACTGGTGACTAATGCTGAGGATGCCGATTGAAAAATCAGGTTGCAGGGAATTACTGTCCGATGCAAAACCCAATCAATTAACCCTTTTTGGGAACACCAGTGACTTATGCTGAGAATGCGCCCAATCCTCTTGTACTATCTATTCTAAATCAGCTTTACCAATCAATGCCAACATTTTCTATTCCAAATCCATCAAGTTCCAATAAATACTTCAAGAGTTTTTAATAGATCTACCGTTTTCTAAACTATCTCTTTTCCTTATTAGTTTACTTAAGGCTATTATAACCTATTAACTTGCTGAAGGCTTTGGGGCCCTGACTAATTATGGGCACAGGTTGGAGTTGCTTCCTCGTGGCCTGACAGGTGGGGCACCGAACAAGTTGGCTAATAATGATGACCATCCCATTTGAGGAATACACAATTTTTGGTTGGCCATATTGTGCTGAGCCAGTGATGGGTTGACAAATTAGAATTGTTGGATTGTAAAGCACATTTTGGACGGTAGATTGGGGAAGAAGGTCAGGAGCATAATCTCTGATGACCTCAGCTAGTTTGTTGAGTTGCTTGATCAATGTATAAGAGTTTCCACTCATTAATCATTGGCCCAAGAAGGCTTATCAAAGCGCATTTGGTTGAGTTTAAAGAAAAAAATCTTATTAGGGTGTATGTCAGTGGAGCCTGCGGAGAGTTTTTTAACTGGTATTTTAAACTTAAGATAAAGAATGAACTGAAAGCTGGACCTAGAAGGGTCGGTTGTCTTCTATACTAAATGGTAGGGAAAAAATTGAGAGATGCCTTGTATGGGCTGGACTATGTGTTTGCAATAAGCAACTTGGATTTGAGGGGACATTAGATAGCTTAAATATGTAATTATAAAAGCCCTGATAATGTAACTTCTGGATTAGCTGTGGGGTACTATCACCAAACTAAAATTGAGCAGATTAGTTTAGATTGGGAGAATAGTGGAATTGATTTTTTGGAAAAATCAATTTTAATAATTGATCATATTAAATTAAAAAATTTTGGGATGGATTCTTAACTTGGATAAGCACCCCATGACCCAGAATCATATATTCCAAGCCCTGAAATGATTTTCTGCCTTATCAGGGATTTCCTGAGTTTTGAGCTCGATTTTTACAATTAACAAGGGGGTAGGAGGTGACAGGATTGGGACCAGATGAGGGTTGGGGTCCTGCTGGTGGCCTCTGGCCAGGACTACCTCCTTAAAGACTTCCTTAATTTTATAATAAGTGAAGAATCAGAAAAGTGGGTAAAGTAGATAGGTTTTTGGGGTTAAAGCAATAAATCACCACTTATCAACAACATGGGCCAAGTAACCTAGTTGAACCTAGGACTCCATATGAGCTTTAGATCCCTGCTTCCATTTGTAAGGTAACTTACCATGATCTAGCCCAAAAGGATTGGGTTTACATACTTACATTATGCTCTCTTTTTTTACAGCAAACATTCTTTCTCCTGATACATGAACCAGGGCATAAGTCTTGTGTCTGTCAGAAAGTTTGATGGCCTGTATAGCAGCTATCTTCTTAGGCGGGTAGGAGGCCTCAGGATGTGCACATGGAACTCAGCCACTAGCTCCTTAAGTTTTCACATTCACTTGAGCTTACCCAACTTTTTTTATAGCAGGGTAACCTTTACATGCAACATGATACTGAACTGAACTCCTAGATTTCCTTAAGGCCAGTATCGTCTCCATTTCTTCCCATTGTGACTCCCCCACAATGATAGGATTTGGGATAATAGGTTGCTCTCCCTAAAGGGGATAATTGGGAAATTTGAAATATATTATGTTACTTCCAATAGGAAGGAATCTTAACGCGCTATGCACCATTTCCCAAATATTTTCTTACTTCAAAAGGCCTTGAGAGCTCACTAGACAGTTTCTGTGAGGGAAATTCATGTTCAAGTATTGGGTGTCAATCATAACAAGTGAGCAACCTGAGATATTATGCCCTGGCAGTTGCTTCCTATTGGCAAACTTCTTATAATCTCCAATGGCTTTAGCAAGTGCTCTTGAACAAGTTTTTGGGTGTCACGAATCTGGGCAATGTGGTCCTATGCTGAAGAAACCAAAGAGGTCAGGTGTGAGCCAATATGGAATGAGGGATTATACACAGGGTGGTTATAAATGGGAAAATTACAGTGGAGGAATGAAGTATGTTGTTGTAAGCAATTTGTGCCAGAGCAAAGTCCATGGCCCAGTTATCCTGGGTAGCAGAGAAATAACAACGCATATATTGTTCTAAGACTTAATTATTTTCTCAGTTTGCCCATCTGATTGTGGGTGGTATGCCGTAGAACAGCAGGGATTGATACTGAGAAGATCCAGAAAGGCGTCCTAGAATTAGCCTGTAATTTGAGGGCCACGATCACTCACAATTTCTGTTGGGAGTCCAAACATGAACGCAGAGCGATGTTGAGAGCTGAGGTATCTGTAGCTGTTATGGTTGTGTGACATGATATAAACAGCGTAAGCTTAGTGAACATGTCTACAATCACTATTATGGCATCAAACCCTCTGGACATGGGAAGTTACACTATGAAGTCCACTGAGACAGTGTCCATGGACCCTCAGCTTGTGTCACGGCCTGGTATATGGGAGGTCCAGTTTCCATCTGATGGATTACTTGACTGGGTTCCTGAGGCAAGTGATCAATAAAGTAGAGGAGCTATTCTGGTAAGGTTCAGCCATCCTGTAGCAAGAGGATGATAAAGACCTAAAGTTGGAATTACTGCCTCTGCTATATTGAGAGTTGTTAAAAGAACTATTTCAGCTTTGAAATGAGGATGGACTACTACCATAACAGTAGGCTCAGGTTTATCATGTACAGCTGTAAGATGGATATGTTGTGACTAAGTATCTTGGTGATCCTTCATATGGGATATGCTGTAAATTGAATATTAGTTTCCAGTTGGCCTCTAAAACTTAATTGATAATAGAAATTACGAGCGCAAAATTCTTAATCTTATATAATTCATCAAGTTATTGATTGCAAGGAGAATCAAAAATAAATCTTGACTTAAATACTAGTTTCTCCCCCTAATTATCCTTTACACTACATGTTTGCATTAATAAGTTTAAAAAATTATTTTCTGAGGGTCAACTTACATTTAATATAGACCCTCTACCACTGCTTTTGAGTTCAATCCTGGTAATGGACTTTGGGTAGGGGACGATTTTACCAGTGTTGGTTTTGTGCACCAATGCCCCAAAATGAGATAGTGAATAGCAAAGGTGGTCCACAGAGTTCCTGGCCTATCATACGCCGCGCATGGAGGTTTTCTGGGTTTTATCCTCCTTTTCCATTTTCTTCACTTCCCTAATCAGCGCGGTATCATCCCCAGGTCAGCCCACCTCATATAAAACTTAACTTACAATCAATTTTTTGATTTTGAGCTTTTTAATCTCCCTAATTTCTGATTTTACTCCTTCTGATAATTTGCTTTACTTCTGATTTTTATTCTGAGTTGTAAAAACCATTAATATAATATTCCTTCTGTATTTTCCTTCTTACAATAAGTTGTGGTATTTCTATTTTTCTAAAACATATCTCTTATAATTATTTTTTCATAATTTACTAAATTCGTTTTTCTTTATTATTTCATCCAATATTTCCTATATATGTTAGGGAGGGCCCAAAAGCTTGTTGCAGAGGGTGGAGAAGTCACTTTTCCCTTTCCATGCAGCTTTGGAGCTCACACAGGTAATACAACCTACTACCCACTCTAAAAGTCCTTGGATAGCTCAGGCCATTTTTCAGTTCTCTTGACTAGTTCAGCACACTTATTTGAACCAGGATGGCCTACAGCAGGTGGGGCGCAAAGATCTTAAATACCTTCATGCTCAAGGCAGGTGGGACTCAAACTTCCATCAAAAAGGTATTATCCCATCCTTTCAGGCAAACAGAATCCATATGCGCTGCCTAATCTACAGGTCATTCGCCAACTCTATCTCATCAGGGCAAAATAATTGGCAGGCTAAAATGCAAACACATATGGGTGACATGGGGCTGAGTCAGTATATGATACAGTGGCTGGAGCCAGGGTGGAGATCATGGAGGAAGGCATTACTGTGGTGAGCTCAGACAGGTCATTATCTGGACCTGGGGCCATGGCAAGGTTGTGGCTTGACATGTCAGGCAGAAAATATAGTGGACCTTTAAGAAACTCATATTTAAAGTGAAAGTTGCAATGTCCCTTGTAGGCACGTGCCTGGAAGCTGACCAGCTTCTGTGGTTTGCATAGTACAATAAGGATTTTAGGTCAATGCATACAATGATTTCTTGATGTGCACCTGGAAAATGTATATCCAGTGGGTAAGTAACCATGACACTGCTGCTAAATCTTTATAATAAATCCACACGCCTGATATGTGGAGTTGAACTCTCTTGAGTAGTACGCCACAGGGTGCTCAGTTCCTTCAAGCTCTTAAAAAAATATTCTTAACTGCAACTGCAGAGGCATCACAATCTACAATTAATGGCTTAGATAAATCAGCATGTTGCAAACCTGGAGCTGACAAGAAGAATTACCTGTCTGCCTGAAAAGCATATTAACAATCTTTTGTCCATTTTAGTGAGAATTCTTCCCCATCAGTGAATGGAGGGGTGCGGCCAGCTGATCAAGGGAAGGTGAGAACTTTTAAGAAGATCACAGTACCGAGGAAGTTTAAAGCTGCTTCTGAGTAGGGGGGTTCGTCAGGAATGATGGCCTTAAACTTAAATGAAGGGACAGCATAACCATCATTGAGGACCAGATTTTCCCAAAAAATGACTTCCTCACTAAAGAATTTGCACTTGAAAGGATTAACAAAGATACCTTCCTTAAAGAGGGTGGCCATTTAAGCCACTGAGTCCTTGTCATGCTACTCATGGGTTGAGGAGTGTATCAATATGTTGTCAAAGTAAGTGATAGCGCAGGTAAACCTTGAGCCCCCCAAAACATCATCAATTAAGCGCTGGAATGTTGCCCGGGCATTTTTCACCCAAAGGTCATCACCTTTTATTGAGCAATTCCACTCCTTGTTATATAGCAGTGAGCCATTGTACTTCCTTGACTCTCACCTGGTTAAAGGCGTTGACCAGGTCAAGGTTGAGAAAACCTGAGACTTAGCAATGAAATGGGCGATGGTTTTTTTCCAAGGGAAGGGTGTAGGGATCTGGAACCGTCACGTTATCAACATGACCATAGTCTAAACAAGGCCGTAAGATCCCATCAGCCTTCTGGGAAAAGGCTACAGTGAGGCAATAGGAGAGGATTAATTTTAATTCTCCTTTTTTAGCATATTATCCAGCCATATTCTCAATGTCCTGTCTTCCTTCTCAGTGTATTGGTACAAAGGACAGTTGATCTTAACAAGATGCTTTGTTAGTTGGAAGTAAAGGTCATATTCCAAATGTGGTGGTAGTCAGGTTGCAAGTCTCATATCAAAGACGTCCTTTTATGGGGCAAGGAAATCAAAAAATCGTGGGTGAGGTTCAATGGAGACAGCTCAGAATAAGAAATTGAGCTAAGTGAGGCCTCAGTTGTGAGGGCCTTGATAAGTCGAATTCCCCACTACACCTATTATTGGCAAATGACAAAGAGTTAAGATATAGATTTGTTTTCACCAGTTAGAGACGCCACCAAACTACACCCAAGGTGACAGGGTACTATAAATCAGGTGAAGCTGAAAAGTGGTCACAAAAGAAGAATTATGGATGAGGAACTGTACTGAACACTGAATGGTATGACAAATCATTGGCTCAGATGGAACGCCAAATATTGAGGGGGCTAGCACAGTGTCCATGTCCAGTAAATAAAAACCTTTTAAACTCATAAATTTGCTTGCTGCCCCTGTATCAAAAATTGCTTGCACTGTAACCTCGCGTATTTCTATTTTGAAGGTAATTAAGAATAAGAAGTAAGCTTGATCATCTTTATTGATCATGGAGAATGAGAGGGCAGCAGGTGAGGCTGGAATCATAATGAGGAGAGGGCCCTTGTCACAAGAGGACTGTCAGGATTCTCCCTTTATTTGGGGAAGCCCTGACTGGGTTCAAAACCCACCTATGGGCAGAAGCCAGATTGGGATCCCCATTAACTTGAGTTAAGCCTGAACCAAAGTATCAAAGATCAACCCAAATAATATTTATATCTAAATTAATTATTAATTTGTCACTGCTGACTAATGCCAAGGATGTCAAACCTCAATTGGGTCATGACGAAGTCCATTTTGGCGCTCACACCCCATCCAAGTAATCCTTTTGGGCGCACTGGCAGTTTATGCTAAGGATGGTCCCACTCCCCTTGTAATATTTTTTTCTTGTATGTTATTGGCAACCAATGATGAGACTTTCCTATTCCAAATCTTCACATTCCTGATCCATTGAGGTCCTATAAATTCCTCAAGGATTACTTTTAATAAATACCATTTCAAGCCTATCTCTTTTTCTTATTTAGCTTTACTTAAGGCCTTAATGGCCCATTAACTCGCCTGGGGCTTTGTGGACCTGATTAAAAATGGATGCGGGTTTGAGTTGCTCCCCCGTGGCCTGACAATAACTACATTGTTTACTCTCAAAGAAGTCATCACAAGGTTCTCCTGGTTCACAGACAGGATGGGGTTGTTAGGATCAACCACTATAACCTTGTTCATCTCATTTTCATGGTAGGGAGGTTTTGGGGTCAACATCTCATATGGACCTTTATGATCCTGTGCAATAAGTGGGATTGACATGGTAGGAATAGAACTAAAGTTGGTGGTATCAAGATCAGTTTTTTAGTCTTGATCTGCGTGGGCTTCCACCTGTGTCAATTGTTAAATGGTAAAGTAGGGTTTTCTGGGTCCAACATTACGATCATACCCCTTCAGTGGCGGAGAAAAAGGGATTTTTAAAAAGTACATTGTTACTCTACAGGGTGCACTGAAGGTAAGTAGATTCACTGCAACCCAGAAAGAACGCTTTCCTGAACCCTTATTCCATGCAGGGATAGTTCCATATTTTTCATCTGAGATGAAATAGCTTGAGGCAGATTTTCTGAATGATGGGATGTCCTGACTGCTACTGAGAGTCTGGTTGTGTGGAGGGGTTTTTCTACAATTGAATATGCCAAGGAAAATTCTGCCTCCATAAAATTGGGAGTGGATATCATGAGGGATTGATAACTGCAGTAATGTCCAAGGGTGATCTGAAGGCTGACACTGCAACGTCAGTAGGAATCCCAACTGAAGGCACTAATTTTTTGGAGGCTTCAAGGAGCGAAGAAGGATCAGAGACACCCTGTTAGAGAATGAGGAGGTGAGAGACAGATGCTCTAGATATAGGTGCTTTTACTTCAGCAGATACCAAATTCAATAAGGGAGTATGATTCCCATTTTGGTTGTAGAACGTAGCACAACTCTGACCCAGCGTCGAGCTTCTATTCAAGGCGTCTAAGAGAGCCACACTTCTTGACCATCAATAGGAGTAAGAGAGTTGAGAATTTTTCATTCTCAATAATAGTGCCTCTATTAGTGTGCCAGGCCAATAAAGTGTGAAGACTTCTGGCCCTTGATTTTTCACAAATCATTGGTGACCTTTCCTTACAGGGCCGCAGGCAACTCCCCAATCCAGCTGGACACCAACTACACCTTAGCAGATTAGTCCCTCTTGGTGAGCACCAGCAGTTCTCCTTTATCCTAGGCAGCCTGACCCCTTGCTTCTCCACCTCATGGCTATTCTCCGTTTGTCCATCTCTAGTTCCACTTATTGGGCCAGTTCCCACGGCTGTTATGTAATTTCAGGTTATGAGTTGGCTGCGCTGACCACTCCAGGTGTGTTCACCCAGCACCTAACCTCTGGGGATCTTCGTTTCTCTTCCACCAGCCAAGTTGAACTACTTCCACTTTAAAACTATAAGAGGTAGGTATCCACAATAAATTAATAAACCAAGATTAAACTGAAGATAGTTTTATTAAGGGAGAGATCAAATTATATATAGGCATTTCTTGCCTATCCATGTCATTGGCATTTATTGCCAGCACTCTCACTGGCAATTATCCCTGCTTATCATTTATCAGCACTCTCAATGGCGATTCTCCTTGCTTATCATTTGTCAGCACTCTCACTGGCTTAATCTCTCTTTTTAAATTTGTCATCCTTGAATTTACATGATTATGGTGAAACAAATTCATCAAAATTAAATTAAATATATTGTCATCCTTAGCATAAGTTGCCAGTGTCAAATTTAACCAAAATGATGTCAGGGATTGTTCCCAATACTTTCACAAAGTCAAGATGTGATTTGATTCTATTTACTTAATATTAAATGGTTTGCCATCCTTGGCATAAGTCGCAGGCACTCCAATTTAAACAGCAATTTCATAATCAGATAATTGATAATAAATACTTTGACTTTCCACCATAAAATTTCACAATCATTTTCACACGGAGTTGGCATCAAGATAAGATACCACCAAACTTGAAAAAAGGCTTGAAATCATTATAAGATGGTTGTAAACAAATATATCAGCTTTTTCCAGAAATTTCTAATCATCCAAGCTTTTGCAGTTGTCGTTGAACTATGATTCCGCCAAGCCTAAATGATTAGTCTTTAATTGGTCAATATCCTCAGCTTTAGTCTTCAGCGTCAAAGTTGACTGAAAACACTATTGGGATCCTCTCCCAATACTTTGACGTTAAATTTAAGCAATTTGCCATCTTAATTAATAATAATAATTATCTTGAAATCCTCAGTCTCAGTTGTTGGTGTCAAGACCTACCAATTCCCTATCCGGGATAATCCCTGAACATTTTTATCCAGCGGATCAAGACAGCTCAACTGAACTGAATGGGGAGCACAAATTGGGGTTATTATCATTAAATATTGAACTTGATACTAGTAAAATAGTTGGCAATCGTCTCAACTTATTTAATACTATAATTTCAGAAATATGTGAGAGATATCTCCTGGTTAAAATTCCAACAAGGAGTTTGAGAACCCCCATTTGCAAAGCGCACATGAAGTTATGCCACGGCATTAAGAACCTGTTCTGCAACTTCTGGTGAGGGGACTAGTGGAATACCCACTACCACAACACCTACTAAGGGGACAGCCTAATTTCCTGGTGTTGTATAGTCATTTTTCTGTGATAAAAATAAGTTGGTTGCATGCTCTGCAGAGTGAAACAAGTGACTAACAAGAGAAGACCAGTTTATACTTGGAATGTAAGTTTATTGTAAAAATGTAAGCAACTGATTCTTCTGATACCAGAAGAAGGGCATAAAGTGCTGAGGTTACTGGTTGATTCATTATTTCATGGAGTCTACTGATTAAAGTAAAACTGGACTTCCAATCTGGGTGAATGACAATCCTCTAAATGGTTTAGAATGCTAGTGGCAAAGCAGCTCTGGTGACTTAAAGAAGGACGCCATAAGGTTTCTGAGAGGGAAATATATGTTAAATAACATATTAAAGGCCCCATAGCAAACCAAGTGGGTTCAATGGGGGAAACCGAGTGTCTTGCTGGGCAACCCCAAGGGTGGGAGAGGCATAGAGGATGAATAATTCTCCTGTGTTAGCAGTTAGTGACCTTTAGTATTGGTCCCATGATTTCCAAGATTTGTTTTATATGTGTAAGAACCCATAGTTTCAATAAAAAATGATTCAAGAGAATGAGGATTAGGTTCACAAATTCAATAAAAATAGTTTGATTCAGGTACAGGGTGAGCTTGGGTAGCAACACGCAATTGTTGAGGTGCTTTGGGTTGCCACGTGGTATCAGAAAAGTTGTTTGGGCGGCAGATCTATTTATTAATATAAGATGAGGCAGATTGCCCTTAGGAGCTATTCTCCAGATAATCTGGCGCCTGGATTTCTCTGCCAGATTGTGAAATTGGGTGATGAATGCCCGCAAATGACTCAACAAAGTAGGCGGCTTGAGAGATCTCACCTTGTCAGATTGAGTTACCTCAGGGGTGGGGCGCTAGAATAATTTGGCTAATAATGATGACCATCCCGTTTGATGGATTACACAATTTGTGGTTAGTCAGATTTTGCTGAGCCAGTGATGGGTTGACAGACTAGAACTGCTGGATTGGGAAGCACATCATGGATTGCAGATTGGGGAGGCGGGTCAAGAGCATAATCTTTGATGACCTCAGCTAGCATGTTCAGTTACTAATCAATGGATCAGAGTTCCCACTCATAATCATTGGCCCAAGAACGCTTATGAAAGCGCGTTTGGTTGAGTTTAAAGAAAAAAAATCTTATTAGGGTGTATGTCAGTGGAGCCTGCGGAGAGTGTTTTATCTGGTATTTTAAACTTAAGATAAAGAATGAACTGAAAGCTGGACCTTGAAGGGGCGGTTGTCTTCTATACTAAATGGTAGGGAAAAAGATTGAGGGGATGTCTTGGCTGGTCTGGCTGATGTGTTTGCAATGGGCAGCTTATGTTTGAGGGGCCATTAAATAACTTAAATATGAGGTTGTAAAAGCTCTGACAATGCAACTTCTGGATTAGCTGTGGATGCACTGTCATAAAACTAAACTTGAGTAGATTAGCTCAGATTGGGAGCTCATTGGAATTGGTCTTTTTAAAAACAAATTCATCAATCAATTTATTTAAAATAAATTATTTTTGGGGATGAATTCTCATCTCATATCAGTACCTCATGACCTGAAAGTCAAATTCTGTGCCCTGAACCAATTTTCTGCCTTATTAAGGATTTTCTGAGTTTTAAGCTTGATTTTTGCAATTACCAAGGGGTGGAAGATAACAGGGTTGGGACCAAATTAGGGTGGTGGTCCTTCTGGGGGCCTACACCCATGAATACCTCCTTGTAGACCTACTTGATCTTATTTATAAGGGAAGAAGAAGTTAAGTGGGTAAATTAGGTGTGTTTTTTGGGGATAGAATAGTTATCTAGCAAATCAACAACATGAGCCAAATCACCCAGTTGAACCAAGAGCTCCACAGGAGTCTTGTGTCCCTTCTTCACTCTATAAAGGTACTTTCCATGATCTAGCCCAAGAGGTTGGGCTTCCATACTTACAATCTATTAATAATTGTGGAGTGGTTCCATTGATTTTTGATTACGTACTTTTATACATCAATCCAGCGGCTCACTGCACCATATCTGAGTTGGTAAAAAACTAGGCTCCTGATCAGTACCTCAAATCTTCTGCACACAAAGGACACCACCAAGACTGAGATTTGACCTGCCAATCCACCACTGGCTAAGCACAAATCAACTCACAATGGGCCCTCCACTATGCTGAATCTGGAGCACCTCTAATGAGCAAAGAACATCTATTACATCTATATGTTTATGTTTCCAAATCTCCAGATTATCTGGAGTACCTGTCCTCAGATCATCTGCTACAGTCCATACAAGAAATCTTATCCGATGCCCCACCTCCTTTGCCAACCCTGCATGTAAGGATCCCAGCTGCACCCATAAATTAGAGTCAGTTGATTACCCCTTTATGATCAAAGAAGAGGGAACATTCCTGAGCCCTGCCATCAGAACATAGCAGCTTTAGGTCACACCCTTAACAAGCAGTGGGTTTATCTAAGGCCTTCATCGAGATTTTACAACAGGTTGAATACTAAAAGGGGATGATTCTGCTGCGAAGTTCTATCTGGCCAAAGCTTATATCATAACATTGAAAAATCTGCAACAAAATTTAGAACAATTGGGTGGATTAAGACCAAAGTTTTGACAGAAGTGCTAGCCCAAAAATCAATCTGGAAAAGAACCCTATGAGGATAAGGAAAACTTGTTAGGAAAATTGTGAGATATGCTGGCATGCTGGAACCCCAATGGATGTGAAAATTTTGACAACTGGAACTTCAAATTGAGGCACCCAAAATGTGCAAACCAAGCCATGACACAAAAGTCCTGCATTTTCAAGAAGTTTTGGCGTCCTTTTTTTAGCACTAGTGGTGCCCAACCCAAAAGGGGGAGCCGCCAAACACCTATATTTGCAAATGGGCCAAACAAAGGATTTATCAAAAATAAAAATAATTAAAAATTTGGAACCTCAGCTAACAGCATAGGAAGCCATATCAGAAGGGGAGGAAGCTTTGGGGAAACTTTTATTCACGCCTGCTTTAGTTGGCAGACCATATCAGACAGCATTGGGGTGTGAGCATCAGTGACATGGGGCATAAAAAGGTATAGTTGTGGGTTTTCTTCGTTTATGAGGCCAGCGAGTCCATCACTTTACATAATGAGCAAGTTGATGCTCAGCAAAAGTGATGAGAGCCATCACACAAGTGAAAGACTTGATGTGCTAGCAGGTCTTAGGAAAATGGGGTTAAAAAGAGAATTTTTTGCTGCATTGGTGCAAGCATGGCTCGCACCAAAAGCAAGCTCCTAAATTTCATATTTTGAATCTTCCTCAAAATCATGAGGGAAATTGGGGATAGGAATACCCTCAACCAGGGGGTCCATTGCCAATGAAGTTGCTGGCAGAGTAGGGTGTTGGCAGGAGCTGCAGCAGCTTCAACTGCCATTCTATTTATACTTTATGAACGGGATAACCATTTTTAGATCTAAAATGGTGGGGGCACAATTTGGGAGGATCAACAAAAAATTCCTCCAATGAAAATACAGGTTACTGTTATATGACTGGTCAATTTTATCAATCCAATCAAAACACTCGAAAGGATTCAACTTGGCTAATGCTGGCTAGCCACTGGAGTTGGCAAGTTGGCCACATAATGTTGACCACAGCAGCTCAACTAAAACTGTTTCAGTCATAGGCTCAGGTTGACTTAAACTGACTAAATTTTTTATTTTTAGAATTTCTATAGGCTGCGGCTTTGAAAGCCACACCAGAAATTGCTGAGGTTGAGGGCAAGAGAATTGAGCCCCACACAAAAAATTTGGGTGCAGCAGCAGAAGAGCTTATGCCAGAGGGGTATTGATGGAAGCGGTAAAGGTGGAAGCTGTAGGGCGCTTGCACTTTGAGTGATCAAGTTCAAAGCACAAGGGTCAAATGGCATGGCCATTCTTGATGCGCACCCATAATGGGTGATCAGGGGTGGTTCTGAACGGTGTGCGAGGGGGAACCACAAGATGGGTATTGCGATGGATTGAGTGGATTATCACAAAGGTGCATGGCCCTGCCAGACGATCTGCTTCATTCAGAACCACAAATTGCAGCATGGGGTCTGCACTGCAAATGGCCAAACCCTCTGTGAGCTTTTGGTGGAGGCGTTTGGGGGAAAGGTGGGAGGGCAACCCAGAAAACTGGACCACCAAAGTAGCCTCATCTGGGAGCTGGGTGCAAATGGTAGGAAGGGGAAACTTTTAAAAATCAATGACAGCTTAGATGCTGCTGTTGCATTATTTTCAGAATGGAAGCCAAGATTGAAATACCCCTTGAAGGGGCAAAATTGATAAAGCCAGCAGGGTTATACCTCGCTGTGGCCATCTCAATGATGGCTGCACTTTCATATGGGAAAAGATTCACATATCAACCTAGAGGCCAAAATGAAAATTGCTCTGTGGGAGCACCAGAGGGCTCCAGAGCACCGCTTGGGAGCTTGCAAAGTGGTGGGCCAAGTCCTGATGGGGGACATAACTCCTGGTAGTGTTGGGAGGGCTAGCAAAGCCAGCCTAGGCACACTTTAGCAGTAGTTAAAACACACCAGCAGGCGTTGGAATTTTTATCATTTTAAGATTTTTGTTCAAGAAGTCATGTTTTGAATTTTTAAAAATCTGAATTTGACTTTAATTATAGCTTTCAAAGTAAAAGAAAGATCCTTAAGAAGATTTAGCGTCCTGTTGTAAGAAATATACACAGTCCCTGCCCCTCAATTCCCTTCAACAGTAAAAATCCAGTGCACTGCTGATGGTACAGTGCTAATTTATTTCATCAAATCCTTAATAAGCCTATAATTTCGCCAAATTTAATAATCTATACAATTTTCAACTAGTCTAGCTGCCTTAAAGGAACCACTCCAACAAATGTAGGGCAGCACTTATTTTTATCAGTAATGATAATGGCTGTCACATTTGTTATTTCAGCTATTGTCTCTCTCGCCATGGAAACCCTCAGGAGTTGTACCCTACGAGTTTCATACTATGTTCCTGCTCAAAAGAACAAATATTGAGAGTTTCAATGAACAAAATGATTAACCTTTCATCTAATCTGTCATGATTTTGAAGAAAATGAAAATTATAATTCAGTAGTCACTATTAAGGTAGATACTTTTGAGATGAAACCCACAAAGTGATTTATACCCCTGGTACCAAGTGCATGTTCAAAAGAATTGGGAGTAAAGCTCAAATGTAAGCCAGGGTGGGCGGATCACCCATCTCAAAACCAACCTACTCCAACCATAGAGGAAATGAGAACAACAATACAACAGATGCTACTTAAGGTTAAACTTTTAGGATCAAACTCAGCAAGACAATTGTTGCCGCATGTTATCAAGCATATATAAAAATGGGTCAGGAATATGAACCAAATTCAAATCCCAGATGGACGGAACAATCTCTCCCAGTGACACTGGCAATTTGACCCCATACTTAAAGTATAGTCATATTTACTAACAGCGCTCAACATAGTATCATTTTGGGAATGATGTTCATAGACTAACTTTCTGCAACTATTTTCTCGTGGTTCTTATTTGCATATCATCAGAACGGCGAAGTCTTGTAAGCTTTGGATCCTTTGTTGGCGTTGGAGTACCCCCAATGAAAGCTAAGTCTTTTCTTAACACGTTGGCTTTTGACATAACACCCCAGCCAATCAACACCGCTTTTATATCATTGGCTCAGTTTTGTTATACCTGGGCTCTTTGGCAGATAAATAGAGATTATATGGACGTATGTGCGCCCTTTTGACCTGCTGGTCATAGGTGTAATTGATCAAGATCATCAAACAAGCAATGATCATTCAGCAGCGCAACCAAATACCCCCCTCAAATGCTCAAGCGTGCAACGTAATGGTAATAGGGCCCTACTCACGCCCCTAAGACGAAGTAGCTTGCCAGGTACTGGGAGCTCTGGTAAAGCTCAATTTGTGAGCAACTTTAAATAGAATTACTAGGGTTTCTGAGTAAAAACAATCCTTAGCTCTATTAAATGCCTTGGACGGCGAGACCAAAATCTGGTCCTGCACCCTTCTGTACCAAAATCTGTACCTGGTAGAGTCACCTTCTTCCCTATTAATAATTGTTATTTCCATGATGGCTACTCCGGCATCAAGGCCGCAACTCATGTACCTATTATTTCAACACCATGGATTGGCCATGAGTTTGGAGGACCATGTTAAAGATTTTCATTAACTTGTGAAGTCCCTTCATCTACCAGTGGCATTTCCACTGAGGCGTTCTGAGCTTCTTTCAATCAAGGAGTGGTATCATACATGTCATGATACAATGGACCCCAAACCATGGAGGGGGCATACAAGCTAGCCAAGCAGATTGAGGCCTGCCCTGGAATCCGACCTACCAAAAATTCAGCCACCCTAAAGCTGCAAGTTCAATACACTAAACCAATCCCTATCCACCCCAATAATGGGGTACTCATAATATTTGACAATAATGGATAACTGGGCAACTAAAATATATATGGAACAAGGTACAGTAATGGGCAATTTACTTAACACCAGTTTGGTGGAAATGGATCAGCAAGATGTCCCCTCTAGTACACCAGAGGTATTGGCCCTTACCAGTACATCTACCCAATGAATAGGATGAAGTGGCACACTGCATTGATTTTACACAACACAACCAGCCCACCCTCCTATCACACAAATCATTTAACCCACAGCTGGAGGCCCAGGTATTTTATAAATTCAAAAATCCACACAGAACTAGACTCATGAACTTAGTTGGTGATGTACCAGACAGAGCCCCAGGTACCTTATTCATACCAGTGGATCTAAATGCCGCTGCACCATCCCCCTACTATACGGATTGATGGAACATGTTGAGGATAATCGCTGGCATAATCCCATAATTGAAGACTTTATCCACATAAGTCCACTGACAGGCTCATCAGACCCCACATTGACCCCGCTCTTGTAAATTGGGAAGTAGAAATGCCCTCCTAATTTCTCAACCAATCACAGGATTATTCCACAATTGCAACCACCACTACAGGAGTATGCTTTGTGAAAAGCTTTAATAAATTTAATTTTGCTTATTTATTGTATATGTGGACATTACAATGGGTTCCATATGGGCAGTGATGAATGCACTAGTTGACACAGGCGCTTCAGAATCTTTTTATTGATCTCAAAATAGCGCAGGCATTAACTTGGCGGCTACCATGGAGAGGCCCATCATGGGGGCCTCCAAAGTACCAATGGTAACCCTGCCTCTACGCAAGCTGCTACACTTCTTGGCCCATAGACACCAGTCCTGCGCCAATTTCTCAGCGATTTCAGACCTACTCTACTCCATGATCTTGGTGGTAGGATGGTGGCACCAACATGTGGTTAGAATCAACCTCAATCAAAATATGCTCACTTTCTCAGCACACTATCATTATGGCGAAATTACCAAGCTCTCCACATTAGTGATAAAGAAAATCACTGGCGGCCATGATGGAATACTCCGCTGCAAGTGTAGTAGCTGATCTCCCCATGATGCCCTCAATATTGAAACCATACAAAAAATTCAACATGGACAAGCGATCCATTTACCACCCCACTCTGAGTTTGACATCAATTCCGCCTAATGGTGGACCTCATTAAGATTAATTCCCAAAACCTGTATAATGCCGCTGAGGATCAGGACATAAAGATTTGGACTGATGAAATGATGTCCAAAGGATGGCTAATAAAGAAAACATCACCAGTGTCATCCCCAGTGGTGTTCACCCAAAAACCTGATGGAACCTTGCAATCTTGTGTGGATTACGGCTACTTAAATAATGTCATAGTATCAGATCAATATCTCCTGTCACTGAAATAGCTATTTGAAAGAAATTGCCAAGTCTAAAGTATTTTCAAATTGAATCTAGTCAACGCCTTTCACCAAGTATGAGTAATTGAGGGCCAAGAGTGGCTTAGGCTATCTGCACACGTCATGGCATAAACCAGTTTAAGGTCATGCCGTTCAGGGTGAAAAACGCTCCTACCATTTTCAAGAGGGTTATCAACCACATGTTAAGCAACTTCCGCTTTACATGTGAAGTGGCATATATCAACGACATTCTGGCCCATTCCCCTACACCAGAGCAACATGAGAAGGATTTGATGGTTGGGGCGGCCACCTTTCAACGTGCAGGCTTTCATGCAAAGCTGTCAAAATGCGACTTTTTCAAAGATGAGGTGAAGTTCCTGAGGAATGTGGTACCAAAATTGTGAACGCTATTGCTAAGTCTAAACTGGAAGTAATACAGACATGGGTAACGCATTCTACCCAGAAGCAGTTCCACAACTTTCTGGGATCCATCGTTTCTTGGAGAATTTTTTGACTGTGATTTCAGAACTAACTGCTCCTCCACCCGCTGATGGGCAAAAACGCGCTATTAATATGTACGGAGGAACGTCAAAACGGCTTCTAAGCTGTCAAAGAAGTATTCACCCTGGCGTCAGTTCTAAGACATGACAATAAAGATAAACCGTTTATTGTAGCTTGCGTTGCCTCTGGCACAACCATGGGGTCAGTATTGCTACAGGAGCATGACGGCTGTGAACAACTGGTGTCATACTTCTCTATAATTTTAGGGCGCCAAACAATTTTATGTAATTTACAATAAAGAGCTGACCGTGATAGCATGGGCATTGATACACGGGAGTTATTTGATATCTTGAGCAAAGCGCACAGTGACAGTGTGCACGAGACACAAATTGCTTATTTACAAACGCAAGCTGAAGAAATCGGTGTACAGACAAACCACAACCCACCATGACCTGCTCTTAAACTTCAAGTACGATTTTTCAAAGGGCTTACACATATTGCCAGACATACTGAGAAGAAGCCTGGCAATTAAGGCTGAATCCATAGAAGGGGTCAAATCAACCCATGGTTATACCCCCCAAACAAGTGCTGTCCGAGACACCAGCAGAACCAGCAACTGTCACTGCAATTGTGATCCCCACAACACCCACAATCCCACCGCCAATGATACACCTGAGCCCTTCAACAACACCATGGGTCCCGCGTGACAGGTCACTGCTGAGCCAAGCCCATCAATCAGCGCTGATGGGTTCTCCTGGATGCAGTACTAGACGCACAATCAGAAACTCTCAAAGTACAAGCGTTAGGATACCAAATAAGGCGGGGAAAAGCCCCAAACTTGGTACCAAAAAAGATAGGTTTCATTTTGAGGACTGCATATGGATGCCCAAAAGTCTACATCACTGATATATAAAGTTACAACATGGACTGCCAACAATGGGACACACAGAAGGCAAGAAGACTAACAACATGATAAAAAGAACATACAACTGTAATGGATTGACAAAAGATTGGCATTCTTAGATAGAATTCTGTCTACCCTATGCGCAATCCAAATCCAACATAACCAGGCGAAATGGGCTTCTACATCCACTGCAACAAGCAGTGGGACCATAGACATCAGTATCAAATGACTCCATAGTTTGTCTACCCACTTCAAATAGCTAGATGTGATCATGGTAGTTGTGGAAAGATGCACCAATTATGGGGTGAACATCCCATGCTTAGCTACAACAACGGCAGAAGACAAATATTTTTTTGACCCATGTCTTCACCATGTTCAAGGTACCACAAGATAATTAGTGACAGAGGACCACAGTTTACATTGATATTCTGGGACGCCCTCTAAGAGACACTTCGCATCAAATCATGCCAATCGTCATCTTAATGCCCCCAGTCTGATGGACAAACTGAGAAAACTAACTAGTCCCTAGAGATATATTGGTGCTACGCCTCCGCCGCTCAGGACACATGGACTGGATACCTGGCATTACCCAGTTCTCGTATAACAATTCTCTGCACGCCTCTACTGGAATGTTGCCACTGTATGACATCCTATGCTATAACCCTGCATTTACATCTGGGCCTCAAATACACACAAACATTCCAGAAGCGGATAACTTTGCAACACATATCATAAAATACACCAGCAGGTTCAGAGGCAAATAAAAAACTCTCAGGATGCCAGACTTTTTGCTGACCAAAAACAAAGAACAGTGCTCAAATGTCAGTTGGGTGACCTGGTGACGATGAAAATAAAAAATCTTAATCTCAAGAACCCTGCCCCAAATTTTCCAGAAAGTGGGCAGGGCCGTTCCCTATCAGCAAAGTTTTAAATAATGGGTTCTTATATGCGGATTTACTCCCACACTGGAAATTTATAAATCTTTCTATGCATCAGTGCTGTCACCATTCAAATGCAAAAAACTAGCAGAGATTGTACTCAGTTGATAGAAATATACCAGAATTTGATGTAAGGAAACCTTGGATAAAGGTATCAAATGAAATCCAATACAGGCTAACGTGGAAGGTGTACCTCACCAATGACAACAGTTGGATTCTGGCCCACTATTTTAATAATTGCTGAGATCTAATAACTAATTTCCATGCACAATATCCTGCTTCCATGGCACCCACCGCTATGATACCCTAGACCATCGAAACTATTATGCTGACCATACTACACAAAAACTATGCTCTTGTTTGGGCTCTGGAGGGTGAAGTATACTCTTCCCTAAAAGGAAGGTAATGTAAGGATTCTGGATGTACCCTTAAAATTGGATTGGTTGATTCACCCTTTATGATCAAAAAATATGGAATTTTCAAGACCTGACATTAGAATATATGGCGAATTTAAGGCACACCCTTGACAAGTTGTGGTGCTCTGCCAAGGCCTCATCTCAACACACAAGTCAAAATGAAGAAAGGTATGAATTCACCATAAAATTTGATTTGGCCAAAGCCTATATCAAAAAATTGGGTAACCTGTAAAAAATTATGAACACAATTGGGTGGATCAATACTGAAGTTTCAAAAAGAGCACCAGCCCAGAAAATCAATCTAGTAAAGATCCCTCCAAGGATAGGGAAAATTTTGTTAGGAAAATTTCAAGATATGATGGCACGTTGGAAACCCAATAAAAGCAAAATTGGCAACAGGAACTGCAATTTGAGGCACCTGCAATGTGCAAGCTAAGCCATGACACAAAAGCTCTAGCATTTTTAAGAAGATTCACGCGTCCTGTCATAAGAAATGTCCCACAGTCATCACCCCTCAATTCCCTTCAACTATAAAAACCCAATGCTCTGCTGATGGTAGAGTGCTAGGTTATTACATCAAATACTTAATAAACCCATAATTTCGCAAGACTACTTTATAAATTTATACAACTTTCAACCAGTCTAGCTGTCTTAAAGGAAATACTCCAACAAATGTAGGGCTGCGCTCATTTTTATCAGTAGTGATCATGACTGTCACATTGGTTAAATCAGCTATTGTCTCTCTCACCATGGAAACCCTCAGGAGTAGTACCCTATGAGTTCCATACTATGTTCCTGAACAAAAGAACAAATATTGAGAGTATTAAAATAAGCAGAATGATCAACCTCTTGATTTAATCCATCATGATTACAAAGAAAATCTTAATGATAATTCAGCGGTCACTAGTCATGGATATACTGTTGGAAAAATCTGAAAAGTGTTTGTCACTCTTTGGTACCAAGTGAACATTCAAAAAAATTTAGAGTATGGCCCAAATGTAAACAAGGAGGACAGATTGACCCATCAATCTAATCTTCCCCAATCATGGAGGAAATGGGAACAACAATACAGCAGATGCTACTTAAAGTGAAACTGTTGGGATCAAACTCAGCAAGACATTTGTTAC
This sequence comes from Massospora cicadina, assembly GCA_022478985.1. NCBI lineage: Eukaryota > Fungi > Entomophthoromycota > Entomophthoromycetes > Entomophthorales > Entomophthoraceae > Massospora > Massospora cicadina. The sequence continues at coordinate 59,823 of JAKSZP010004077.1, read as the reverse complement.
CGCACATTATCAAGCGCATAACCAAATGGGTTTAGAGTATGATTTGAACGCAATTTCAGATGGGCGGAACAGTTTCCTCCTGCTGGAATTGGCAATATGACCCTGTACTCAAAGTGCGGTCAAATTTACTACCAGATCTCATTTTAGTAGTCAGAGAGGGAAGGATGTTCATAGACCAAACTTTCTGCATTTAACCCATGTGGCTCTTATTTGCATATTATCAGAATGGCGATGCTTTGGACTTAGGATCCTACTATGGATGTTGGAGTACCACTAATGGAAGCCAAGTTTTTCCTTGGCGCATAAGTTGTCTGATACCGCGTGAAAATTCAATCCAAGCCTCCAACCACAGAATAACCTAAGAGCCCAACAAGAATATAAATCAAGTCAATTCCATTCATTTTGTGATATGTTGATTTTAATGGTGAATCAGAACATTGGGATGAGTTTGATGACTATTTGCGGCCTGGAGGCAAATCAAGTTACCATGATTTGGTTCCAAAAGGCCAGCGCCCATAAAATCATGAGAAATTTCAAACTCCATGTCTCTCCTCATCTTTGGGGTTGCCCCATCAAGACCCAAGGCTGCCCCCAAAGCAGCCATTTGTTTTTTATGTGGTCTTTGGTACATGTTGAACTTCTATTTCTCTCACAGAAACTGTTATGTAGCTTGCTGATAATAATAAGAATGGTTTGGAACTTTGGGTGAGTGACCACCCAGAACCCAGCCAGAATACCTCAAGTACAACAATCTATATCAACAGATGTGAAATGCATAAATCAGCCATGAGGACTATCCAGGGATTTCCAAAATTGGAAGTCACCACTAAATGTCTAGTGGAACTCTCAAACTCACAAATAAATCTGGATATTATTTTAAGAATTTTATTACAGACCAAAGTGACAGAAAATGAAAAAATGAAGCGACAGTATAACATGTTAGAGTCCACTGCCTCATATACTCACAAACAAATTGAGGAACTGAATGATTGCACACATTACTAGCTTTTGCTTTACAATTCATTACGTCAGATTGACATCCTGAATTTCTTAAGGCGCCATATCAATATTGACTTGGACAGCTGACTCATGCTTAAATTTTGCCACCAACTTTATCTCCCAATGTGATATTTCTTGGCATAACAGCATTGCTTTGTTTGGTGGCCGACTGGAACCCATAGTCAGGCCACATATGGCTGGTCTCATTGAGTCAGAAAGAGGATCGTTGTGCTTACACATATTAGGGACAGTCCCGCAGCTAGTGGCGATGAAGGGGCACGGCAGTTGGGAATTCCCATGCAAGATACTGACTTACTCAACTCTTTTTTGACAGATCCCAATTTAATTATATTGGTAGAACCTAAACTGGTAGGGACAAACTTTGGAGGTGGAGAATTTCTTCCAACAATCTGCTGGATGTGGTCTCTAGCTGCCGCAACTTCCCCACACACACCCTGAATTTTATGCACCAGCCCATGGGTGGTTTTCATGGATTAAAACGATGCGATTTTTGAGGGATATGCCATTACCCACCTCTCATCTACCTCATGGGCTAAATTGACCAGGGTATGTGAAGGACTATGGCTGGCTTTTTCCCTTTTTAGTATGAAATAGAAATACTCCCTGATTCAGACAAAGGGGTTGCTCCCTCAGACTTTCATTAATTTTTATCTTTTTGGGTTGGTGGAGCACCCTCACTAGGACTTGGGCTAATGCAACAAATTTGTGTGCTTTTGGGAGCTTGATTGCCAGGATAGAGGCAACCTTATGGGGAGGGTGGGGAGCATCTGGGTATGCCATGTGGAAAGCCAAACCAACTCACAGCAATTTGCACAATCACAGGGACTAATCCAGCTGTTTTCATATGAGGAAAATCCTTATCATGTCACCAAGTACAGTATCAAGTGATGAGAATAGTGAGACAACAAAATAGCCTTCACCTCCATCTCCACTAAGTCTTCGATGACCACTGGTTCAGGAGCCACAGGTGGCGAGCCAAAGTGGTGACAACTGGGAAGTGTAAAAGACAAAGTGCTGTTTCCAATGAGGGGAAAGCGCCAACTGGAAATCCCCATTCCAAATAATCCTCAACAATCTAAGGGCCCAAACGTTTGCTCACAAACTTCCGCAAAGGCACCTCTATAAGCAGGTAGCATGTATAATCATGACCGAGGAACCCACTATGATCTCATGAGTAGGAAGACAGTTCTGATATGAACCGCTTGTAATTTCTAATGGCTTTGGTCAGATGCTCCCAGACAAGGATTGGGTACTACAGATCTGTTGCACATAATATGCCGCAGAAGGGACCTCCAGGAAAAAGCACATCTTAGGGGAGTGTCAGTATCAAGGGTTTATAACTCTTGTCCCTTCTTAATTTAAAGCCAGGGGACCTGAAGCTCCTGGGTGTTGGATTATACCTTTTTATTTTCTTGGTTAAAAAGTCTTTATTCCAGATGCTTTGTCCGGATAGGTAATTTCTGAAAAATTTGGATTAATTTTTACTTAAAATGTTTAAAAGAGAGAGTAAAGTGTTTGCTTCAAAAAACATGGTTATATGAGGAGTTTGGCTCTGTCAATCTCAATACATACTAAGCTCAAATCTATTTCTTGTTCTCTAATTGGTATCATTTGCCTCATAGTCAGGTTTGAACCACTACTTTAGGATGAAATTCGTTGAGGAGTATCTCAATATGGGTTTAGCTTCTTTGACGTCTGTTGGGATTTTTGCCCATATTCTCAGCCTGCTAGATTACCTGGTGTTGGTAAGGGAAAATTCCCTAAAGTGAAGTGAATCAGAAATTGGTTGGCCCAATTTTGGAGGAACTACGTTTGGGGGATTTTGGGATATTCGTCTGATCATATCCATCAGGGATTGATCCGGATGAATACTTAATATCTCGTCAGGTAGAGCAGCTGATGAAATAGGGGCATTTGATAGTGATTAACTATCAAGTGTACCGATTGGGATCAGTCAGGTATCATCACTGACTGATTAGGAATGTATGATGAGTTGCGAGGCGAGTGATGCTGCCTGCAACTAATGAATTAATTAGATGTTGAAGTGACCTGCCATAATGGGTAAAAAGTCTCATTACCTAAGCAGGTCGCTAGCCAATTATGGTTGGTTTGCTTGGATTGAGAGGAAAATGTTAGGGACACGTTTCCAACTCTTTCCATTTGAGGTCTTGAGGATGTCCAACGTCGGAATCCTATCCAGGATGGGGAAGACCATTGCTGCCGAGATGAGGAAGGGATCAATGGAAATGGCTGCTGTTTCATCGAAGAGGTGTCAACCAAGGGTTAGATGGCCGATTCCCCTATAAATGACCTAGGATTCACTATAATAAAAAAGACACATTAATATTAACACATACACTTATAGATACTACTACTTTAATAGTTTTAATGTAGATTTTGTAATAGTTAGACTATCAGCATCTAGCGTGAAGATATCATCTCAAGGATATTATTGCAGAAGGCAATAATTGGTAGACTCTTGGAAGAAGAGTAGAGATCTGAGTGGGATCTAGAGACAAAGGGAACCACGACTAAGGGATTACTGCCAACTAAGTGTTGGGATGAAGGAAACTGTCATCAGAGGATCTTGACAAAGATTTAGTGGACAATAATATAGGGAACGAATCCCTATGAGTATGACTATTGAGTATTTAATCAGAAATATTGGCCAAAGTGTTGGGCCTGAAAATAGTTATAGATCAACTACGGATAATAGTCATCATACTATTATCAGATTATATATTCTTACAACGCGAGGTGCACAAGGAAACTGAACCTGTGCAGTAAAAAGGTTACTGGGTTGACAACTGATAATCAACTCTTTAGTAAATTTTTCCAAGTTGTGCTCACTACAAGGGTAGTTGAGTAGAAGAATTTATCAAGAATGTTGTACAAAGAAGAGATGCGCAAGTTTTGGACTGAGATTGCCACAGTGAACCAGAACGCCTTAAACTCTGCGGACCACCAGGAGTTCACGGCCTTGGAAAGAATGAGTAACCAAGATGGAGGAAGGAGTTTATAACGTAGCCAACTTTGGGAACGAGTTACTTGGCAAAGTAAACTTGTTAAAGAGGAAAGAAGGAGACATCATCCAAGAGGTCCTATTTCTGAAAACGGAATGTGAAACAGATCACGTTCATTTGAAATAAGTTTGGTGTGAACATTGAGAAGTTGATGAAAGAAATAGAGGATTTGAAAGTCCACAGATGTGCATGTGAGCCTGATATGATAGTGATGCCAAAGAGGGAAGTCCTTGAATGATACTTGTGAAGAGGAATACCCTGAGAAATATGCCAGGCCATGGAGAAATATGAGTTCTCTTGGTGAATTTAAGCAAAAAACTGATGAATATCAAGAGAAATCAAATCATCACACTTATTCATTTAATCCTGATGGCAGAATTGAGATGATTCCATGATTTTAGGTCTCTTGAGGAAATGGGATTACCGGCTGGAGCAGCTGAAAGCATCAACTTATTAATTGACTGAGAGCAGCTCATAGATCTGTCAGAAAGGGCATAAGGAGGAGGTGCTCAAATCAATAGAGAGATATCAGTAAGTATTCGCTCAGGATGACCACAATTTGGGATGCGCACAAGGCATAATTCACAAAGTTGACACCAGGGAAAATTTACCAATAAGAATGAGACTAATTTGAAGATTGAAATCCGCTGAAGCGGTTTTGGAAAATGAGATCAGCAAACTAGTGAAGCATGGGCTTCTAGTTCCGTTGTCAAGTCCCTGGGCAAGCCCACTTCTGATCATAAAGAAAAAAGATGGATTGAATTGGGTAGTGATTGACTATTGGAGGCTGAATAAAATTACAAAGAAGGATTCATATCCCCTACTGAGGATTGACGATGTACTGGATCAATTAGGAGAAGCAAAGTATTTCTCCGCGATGGACCTAATCTTGGGATACTGGCAGATTAACTTGCCAGAAGAAGACCAAGAAAAATGTGCAATTATCACCGCACAGGGGTTATACCAGCCGACTAGGATGCCCCAGGGTCTTTGTAATGCGCCTGCGACGTTTCAGAGGGCCATGGATGCAGTATTGAGCGACCTGAAGTTGTCATGCATCCTGGTATATATGGACAATATCAATGTGTTCAGTAGAACGTTTACTGATCACCTTCAGCACTTGGAGGAAGTTTTTAAGAGACTGTCCGTGGCTAACCTGAAGATCAAGCCACATCAAGTGCCACTTCTTCAAGAAGGAGCTTGAATACCTGGGATTTGTGATTAATGCAAATGGATTGCAGCCGCAAACCCAGAAGATAGCAGCTATTGAGCAGATGGCTGTGCTGAAGAGTGTCTGAGACATCCAAGTATTCCTTGGGATGGTCAGATACTATAGAAGATTTATTCAGGACTTCGCCCAAATAGCTGAGCCTTTGTTTCATTTATTAAAGGATCTGAAAAAAGGATTCATATGGAATGAAGAGGCCCAGGATTCCTTCAATGAATTATGCCGGTACCTGATAAATTCGCCAATTCTGAAATATCCAAATTTTGATTGGGAGTTTATCATTCAAACTGATGCTTCATTGATGGCAATTGGCGCCATACTGAGTCAAGTAGATGAACTTGGGGATGAACATCCCAGTGGCATATGTGAGCTGGACACTCTCAGCCGCTGAGAGGAATTACACCGTGACTGAGCATGAATGCCTTGTGGTCATTTACTCCTGTAAGCAGTTTTGGGTGTATGTCCATGGAACGCACTTTAAGGTGGTGACGGACCACTCTTCGCTGCATTGGCTGCACAATTTATGGGAACCTGAAGGATGACTGGCCCAATGGGCACTTAAGCTTCAGGCTTATGATTATGAGATAGTCCACTGAGCAGGGGCTTCTCACCAGAACGTGGATGGCTTATCGCGGTTACCAATGGTCCAGTTGGTATATCCGCAGGTGGATGAGCTATTCCAGAGAATGGTAAAGGAAGAATTGAGGATGAGCCTCAAGAAATCCAAGGTGCGCTTTAAAAAGTGATGGAAAACACTGAGATCATGGATGGACAAGTATTCAAGATGATAAATGGGAAACAATTATTATTTCCAAAACTGTCAGAAAGAGCAGCAATAGTTCAAGCAGCTCATAAGGTTGTTGGGCATGGAGGCCTGAGAAAAATGACCAATCATATTTGCCAGTATTATTACTGGGAATCAATTAACTATGATGTCATGGACCATCTGGCTTGTTGCATGGAATGCCAACTGCATAAACCACACAAGAATACAACTGGATACTGACTGGTCTGACCTGGATTTGCATGGCACACAGTGTCTATTGATGTGATGGGACCATTGGCGATGAGTACAGGAGGAGTGAAATACATCATAGTAGCCATTGACCATCTGATGAGATGGGTCAAAATGAAAGCATTAACCCAGAGTTGACGCTACCAGTACTGCGAGATTCATCCTGGATCAAGTAGTATACTGGCATGGATGTCCACAAGTTATACTGAGTGATAATGGGACCAACTTCACATCCCATGTGATCCCAAGGCTAAACAAAATAATGGGGATCTGGGGAGTCATGTCAGTACCATACCAGCTGGAGATGAACAGACTGGTAGAATGGGTCAATGGGACGCTGGCCACGACGCTGAGGAAGCTAGTCACAGGGAGAACTTCCATGTGGGGAATGTACCTGAGTTTGGTGACATTTGCCTACAACATCAGTCATCATATGGCGATGGGAAAGATGCCATTTGAATTACTTTATGGGAGGAAGGCCGCGTTACCACCAATATTATATTTGGTAGTAGAACCTACATCAGGGATGAGTACCAAACAATACCTGAACTGACTGATGAGTATCCTGATTGATATGCAATTGCAAGCATTTGATACTACCTTAAAGAAAAGGATATGAGCAAAATTGACAGATGATAAGAACTGACTGCCTTTAGAAGAATATTGAATAGGAGAAAGAGTCACCTATTGCAATATGCATGGTTTTGGATGAAGAAACAAATTGGATGCATTATGGTCAGGTCCATTCAAAGTAATTGCCAAGATGGCGACTGATGCTTACTCCATCAAGAATCTCTTGGATGGAAGAGTAGTAAATCAAGTCCACGCTAAGTATTTAAAGCGTTGGATCAAAGAAAAAAAATAAAAAAAGAGTTCCCAAAGGACCAATGAACCATTAAGTTGGTCATGTCCTAATGATTAGGTCAAGTCCAAAAAAAGGACCTCTGAACCAATCTAGATGGTTAAGTCCAAAAAAAGGACCTCTGAACCATAGAAAACTGGTAGGTTTAAGTGCCCAGGATCCAGTTTGGGGAAAAGATGGACCTCTGAACTGAAACAAGGTCAAGTCCCATAGAGGAAAAAAGGGAAATAAAAATAAAAAAATTGATAAAAAATATTGGAAAAAAAGATTTTTAAAATGCATAGAAAAAAAGCCAATATATTTTTATAAAATTTTATTTTTATTGGTTGTCCTCAGTGCAGGGATGATTCCACCTATGTCACCTCTTGGGGGAGGGAGGATGGATCGCGGTAGGAAGAAATAGTCCATCAAAGTCAATATGTGATCAGACACTTGCAAGGGCGAGACCTACATGAAACCACATTTGTTGAGCTGACGCTGAGCCCTGAGAGAACGCGACTAGGGGAAGGGAAATGGATATGTCAGAAGAAGCCAATCATGAAACCCCAGAGTGGGGAGGAAAACAGCAATAAAGGAAGAGGCAATCAGCAAATAACCCTGAGTAATCCTGATAAGGCACTGGCGCTGGAAGATTTGTCTTGAGTGCCTGCCAATGGGCCTCATCAAGAACACTGGACATGTGAGCTGGCAGCAAAGAAGGAATACTCAAGGGGGTTGTCAAATCATGCCCCCAATTAATGCCATCAACAGAAGATAGCGATGAGAAGCTCCAGAGAAGAGGTAGTCATGCAAAGAGCGGATTGCATCTTGTAAATGATGACATGGGCTTCACGGAAGCTGAAGCTGAATGACCAATGAAAGTCAGGTGAGGCTGGAAGCTTTGTCAACCAACTTCAAAGAACTTGGCTGGCAAAGTGGAGAGCATAAGCGGCAGTATCCTGATCCAGAAGGTTGTCCAGATCTGAGGGATTCAGCACTAATGACAACGCCTCAGTGACTTGCACTCAAAGTTCAGCATAGGGGAGCTCAGAATGAATGCTGTTCCCAATTGAAAGCTCAGAAACCAGCACAGCGGGTTGATAAAATTGTCCAAGTCAGAAGAGGAACTCAGGGAGCAAATCTGACCTGGCCAAGAATGAATGATCTAAAGTGACTGGCATAACCTCCAGAGCATCAACAATGATGTTCAGAGCCTCAGTGAAAGGAGCCAAATCCAGAAGGGTTTTGAAGTCCAACTTGGGGATCAACTGCAAGGGAAGAGTCAGCCAAGAGTTATTTGAAATGATGGCACACCTGGTTTTGGAGGGATTGGATACCATTTCCGGTAATTTGATGGAAGGACTAGCCCCTTGCACCAGACTAGGCGTATGAGTCCTGGAAGGACCATAGAAGAGGTTCTGTCAAGCATCCTGACTCATCCGCTGGAAGAGGCGGAGGTCCAAATCTGACAGACTGTTCAGAAGTTGCTGATAACGGGATTCTGAGTTTGACATATGAGCAGGAATAGAGGGGGGATGTCAGACTTATATAGAAGTTGACATTATGCACTCTACAATCCTTTAAGCTCCAATTTTTAGAAATTAATTTCATAAAATGAATGAAATAAGCTTTCCAGGGAAGGATTAAGAATGACTTACAGCCAAGAGGTTATGAGCAAAATAACGAGGGCAAATAGAAATAAGTATTCTTAATCAAGCCACAAAACAAACATCAATGGCAAGAGTCTCCTGTCTAGGATGAGGAGAGAATCAGGAATTCAAGGACGCCAGACCAAGAATCCTGAATATGACAGCGGGTCATATACCCTGATGGGGGGAAAACTGGATCCCAGGAAAATATTGTCATGAGTAAATTGATCAGCCCAGCATGACAAGAGTTCATGGGGACCGCGCTCTGAGTAGGCGGTAGCGAGGAGGAAGAGGAGGAATGCCATATGCCAAAGGTCATCTTGAGCAGCATTGAGTATTGATGAGTGTACTCCACTTGAACCAATGAAGTATTTGACCAGGTGTCTGAAGTGGTGTTCTCATGCCCCAGTCCTTTTCTCACTGGAAATCTAGGCAAGAGGGGGGATGTGTTGGGATTTTTGCCCATATTCCCAGCCTGCTAGATTACCTGGTGTCACTAAGGGAAAATTCCCTAAAGCAAAGTGAATCAGAAATCAGGTTGGCCCAAATTTTGGAGGAACTACGTTTGGGGGATTTTGGGATATTCATCTGGTCATATCCATCAGGGATCAATCCAGATGAATACCTAATATCTCGTCGGGTGGAGCAGCCAACAAAATAGGGGCATCTGATAGTGATTAACTATCAGGTGTACCAATTGGGATCAGTCAGGTTTCATCACCAACTGATTGGGAATGTATGATGAGTTGTGAGGCGAGTGATGCCACCTGCAACTAGTGAATTGATTGGTTGGTGAAGTGACCTGCCATAATGGGTAAAAAGTCCCATTACCTAAGCAGGTCACTAGCCAATTATGGTTGGTTCACTTGGATTGAGAGGAAAACGTTAGGGACACATTTCTGACTCTTTCCATTTGAGGTCTCAAGGATGTCCAACATCCAAATCCTAGCCAGGATGGGGAAGACCATTGCTGCTGAGATGAGGAAGGGTGATTCAATGGCAACAGCTGCCATTTCATCAAAGAGGTGTCAACCAAGGGTTAGATGGCTGAATCCCCTATAAATTTCCTAGGATTCACTATAATAAAAAAGACACATTAACATTAACATACATACTACTAGAACATTAATAGTTTTATTGTAGATTTGGTAATAGTTAGACTATCAGCATCTAGCGTGAAGATTCCATCTCAAGGATATTATTGCAGAAGGCAATAATTGGTAGACTCTTAGAAGAAGAGTAGAGATCTGAGTGGGGATCTAGAGATGAAGGGAACCACAACTAAGGGATCGTTGCCAACTGTGTGTTGGGCCAAAGGAAACTGTCATCAGAGGATCTTGATGAAGATTGAGTGGACAGTAATATAGGGAACAAATCCCTATGAGTACAACTATTGAGTATTTAATTGGAAATACCAGCTGAAGCGTTGGGCCTGAAAATAGTTCTAACTCAACTACAGATAATAGTCATCATACTATTATCAGATTATATATTCTTACAACGCGAGGTGCACAAGGAAACCAAACCTGTGCAGTAAAAAGGTTACTGGGTTGACAACCAATAATCAACTCTTTAGTAAATTTTTACAAATGGCTATGTACACAATTTACTACAGTACCCTGAATGACCTCTGAAATTGAGTGTTTGTTGCACCACCAATAAATGACTTTATAGGGACCCAACTAGTTGATGCCCAATTTGTTATCATAACCTCCCAGCAGATGGTGGTAGAAAGGACTATGTCACCCAGCTGAAAGTTGTGCAGAGGATCATGTTTATCATTAAGCTAACTTGTTTTTATACTAGTTGTAGCATATAAGTTCTTGATAGATAGAGCCTGGAGTCAAATTATTTTCTTGTCAATGCTTTTCATAGTAACTTCAGGGGCATCAGATAAAGCTTAATCCAACATGGACTGCACTTTTAAATGCAACTGGGAATTTCTTACATATAAAGTCTGTAAGGGCGACATCCTATTTATTTGGTGATAGTTTATTATGTAGGACAGAATTGCACTAGGCAAATATTGAGGCCAGTAAAGAGAATCTGTCGCGGCCATATTTCAGAGGATGGCAATTAGGATACCATTTGACCACCCTACCATTCCATTGGTTGCAGGATGGTATGGAGCGGAAAATACCTTGGTAAATCTCATCAGTCTAGCTAAATCATCTACCAGTGATGAGCGGAAGGTTTGACCATTATTAAATAAAATTATGTTAGGGCACTCATTTTGGGTTACAATCAATTATACAAGAACTAGCAGAAAACCCGATTCACTTTGGTATTTATAATATACAGATGATTCTAAATTATTTAAGTTTTATAATGGCAGATAGTCATCAATAAATTCATAAACCATTAAACTTATCAAATATTCTAACCTCCAACCACTTAGCAAAAATAAACAAAGCATGCCATATTAACTAAACCATCAATCAAACTAAAACTATAAAGCTCATTCAAATCACCCAAAAAGATTAATCACCACTCAACAAAAACCAATTGTTGAACTTACAAAATAGCCAAAAACTATCATCCACTTATCAAAACCTGTGAAACTATCAAATAAATAATATGAAATTCAAAGACAAATTGCTATATAACTACTATTAAAAACATATGTTTTAGATCTTATATAGCACTATTATTAAAATAATTTAATTTTTATTAAAAATAACGAATTACCATACCCAAACTTTATATAATACTTGTGCCAAGTTAGGTGATTTTTGGTTTCTTTACTTATGGGATAATCTTTTCTACATAAACAAATAGACAGAATAATACTTTTGTAAAGAAAGTTTAGGCTAATTCTTGTTGATGCCCAGTTTAACATACATTTGTTTGTGGGCTGAAAATTTACCTGATAATCCTAAACATTTTTTTATATTTGTAGATGGGTTCAATAAAATTAAGTATCATATTAAGTTAATCAATATAAATTACCATTCACTCAACAAAACAAACAAACTTCCTTAATTTTAATAAAACATCAACCACTTACAGTCAATCTCAAATATACATGATGCCCTTGTCACCCAATTTGCGGATTATTTAAGCTTTACTGTACATAAAAGCTACGAATTTGGCACTATTGGTTGATTTTAAACTAAAGGGCACAATGTGCCCCCATCAGTGCATTTGCAAGCTACAGTAAAGCCCTGATTATCTGCAGAATTGTGTGATAAAGGCATTGTGAATAATCCTGGCTTTACTGTACCTGAAACCATTGAGCCCATCAAATCAACCTAAATCCACCAACCACCACCTAGCCAAAACCAATTGACTTATCAAATCAACAAATCACTAACAGCTTGCTAAAACCATCAAGCTTGCCAATCAACCCAAAACCACCAACCGCTCTCTAAAACCATTTAAACTATCAAATCAAATGACTTACAAACTTCTCAGCTATAACGATATAGTGATTTCCATTAAAAACATATTAAATTTTTGGGGGGTGGAAAGCGAGTCAGTAGGGCATACAGCTAAAAACCTGAAGGTTGCGGGTTTGATTTCCGCCCTTTGCACATCAATTGGGGTGCCAGCTGAAGGAAGCTATTGGCAGTTAGTAGGTATAATAACACGAAAACCTTACCCATGACATAACCAAAAAAATCCGAGTCCTAATCCAGAGGTGAAAAAAAAACTTTCTACAACTGAGTTGACCCAGCTCAGGTTTCATGTCAATACTTCCTTTCTTTATTTCAGTAATGTCCATCCCCTGGTTGGCTTGCCTCAAATAAAAAAACATATTAAATTTATCTTGTTACATATAAAACTTTTTATTTTGCTACATACAATATAAAATCCTTTCTTATTGTGCAACTACAGTATTTAGTGAATTTTATGGGAAGTTTCATCTTTCTAGGCCTTGTCATTGTTGAGATAAAGTGATGAGTGAGTGAGTGAATGAGTGAGTGGGCTTTAGCAAATGTATTACAGATGTGGTGGTAGCTTTTGTTAAAGTGGATGGTAGTAATACAGCTTCAATCCACTTAGTTTGATCCACAGCTAAAAGGAGGAACTGATGACCATTAGATGCTCAAGGGAGAGGTCCCACAACATCAATGCTAATAGCATGTAAGCGTTTGCAAGGTGGAACCACTGGATGTTGAGATTGGGGATTAGGTCTGACTTGACTTTTACATACCAAGCAGGACACTAATACATCCTGAATTGAAACAAGCATTCCTTTCCAGTAGCATTGAGACTTGAGCCACTGGTAAGTTTTCAAATTTACACGTAGCCAACTTGCCAATGTCCCTCAAATATGATGTCAGTTCAAGCTAAAGGTCATACATAAGGCAACATTTTTTGGGACATGTGTTTGTACAATTGGCCATTTTAACTTGAAGGTTCACAAATCTTTTTGCTAATTCCTTTTAAAGGGTCAGGGCTATGTCTTTCCATAATTGCAATTAATTTAGGAGGTCATAGGGCTGATCCTCTTCAGGGTCAGTTGAATTTGATATGGGAAGCTGGTTTAGGCAATCCACATTTTGTTATATTGGCCCAGGTTAATGAAAAATGGAAAATTTGTAGATTTGAAGTTTTAATGCCCATTGAGCTAACCTCCAGTTGGGGTCTTTATTTGTTGTAGCCATTGCAAGGAAGCATAATTGGTGTAATGGCAAAAGGTTTCCCATATAAATAAGGTTATTAATCTTAATATCCAGTAGCACCACCAAATGTATTAATGGAAAACCCCCAGTTCCAACCAATGTTTATTAAATAACCCTCAGTGCACCAACATACAACCAAAGCAGCCTAACAGAGTAGGGATAGCTTTGAGGCACCAACAGCATTAAACATTGCCTACTACTGGATGGTTATGCAAAGTCCTCTAGGGGTTGGTCTGACCTAACCCACTCAAAAAGGCTCCTTGACTGGGAAAAAGATCAACAGGTAAGCGAGGTATGCTAACCCCAAAACAACCTTTAGTTTTATTTTGGACATAAAAAAGGCCCTGCTAACAATAGCTCGTTTTGGGGAGCAACTGACAATGCTCCCCCAGGTAGGGAATGCTAGGGGTAATAGAATTCCAAAGTGTACTTCATAATGAGCAGGCACGCCTTATAAATCCCTTCAGGGGCCTAACCTGAGTCATTGATTAGGCTTGCACAAGCCTAATTTACAACTCAGGTGAGGCACAACTGAGCGCCCAAAACTAAAGAGCCAAAAATATTTCAAAGCAATTTGACTCAGATTCAGATTTTCTGAATCTGAGTAAAAATGTAACAATCAAGACGAACTAAATAGTTACAGGTACTGGCAAGTCAATTTATTGCTGGAGGACTAAGAAAAATTGCCCTCATTTCATGTTAAGAATTTTTTGAGCCCACTTGAATACCACAGGGGTTGTGTAACGCTCCTGCTACCTTCCAACGTTCCATGGATGGACCTTTAGGTGACTTAAAATGGTCTTTTGTGTTAGTTTATCTTGACAATATTACCGTTTTTTCAAGAACCTTTACCAAACACATAGATCATCTCAGGCAAGTTTTCCAGCGGTTTATGGCAATATTCACAAAACTAAAGCCGTCAAAATATTTCTTCTTTCAGAATGAAATGGTATTCTATAGGTCATAAGGTAGGAAAAGACGAGTTACCCCAAAGGACAACAAGGTCCTGGCCATTTTCCAAAAAGTCCCCCTAAATCCCTACAAGATGTAAAAGTTTTTTGGGGATAAAGGATATTTTTACCAATTATTACCCACTTTGCCAACACCTCAGAGCTTCTAGTATATTTACTGAATAAAGGGATACCCTTCCAGTGGAAAGAAGAACAGAAGCAAGCCTTTGACCTGCTATGCGTCTCTCTTCTACTCATCAGTATTTATGCATCCTTTTTTTACAAACCTTTTCTTCTCTTTACCAATGTTGGTAATATTGCCATCAGAGCAATACTATTACAGAGTGACAAAACTTAGTAAATCATCCTATTGCCTACTATAGTAAATCTCAAACCAGAGCTGAACAACTATAGTGTTACAGAATGCAAATGCTTGGTGCAATAGATGAAAAACCCCGGTTCCAACTGCCTTATAATAAAATATTCTTTTGGCTCCACCAGCAAGCAACAAAAGCAGCCTAACCAAGTAGGGAGAGGTTTGGGGCACCAACAGCACCAAACATTGCCTACTACTGGATAGTTATGCAAAGCCTTTGGAGGGGGTTGGTTATACCCAACCACTCAAAAGGCAACTAGACTGAGAAAAAGACCGACAGGAAATTGAGGTATGCTAACCACAAAACAACCTTTAATTTTATTTTGGACATAAAAAGGCCCTGCTGACAATAGCTCGTCTGGAGAGCAACTGACAATGTTCCACAGGTAGGGAATGCTAGGGGTAATAGAATTCTGAAGTGTACTTCTTAATGAGTAGGCAAACCTTATAAAGGCAGCCATTCAGGGGCCTCACTTGAGTCATTGATTAGGCTCATGCAAGCCTAATCTACAACTTTGGTGATGCACAGCCCAGCACCCAAAATGATCAAGCCGAAAATATTTAAGATCGAGATGACTCAGATTTAAAGATCCAAATCTGAGTTAAAATGTAATAATTGAGATGAACTTAATCATCACATTACCCCTCACAAGAAGAAGGGCCCCTCCCCAAAGAGGAGCCCCACATCAGAAGGCCGCAACACTGAGGGCTTCCTGGGGAGAGTTGCCTCAAGCCCCAGAAAAATTATCCCAGATAAACTCCAAGCCCCTTGAAGGAAAGACAAATGGTGAGGGCAAATTGGGAGTGGGTGCAAGTCTCAGGGAACGTCCTTTGGCTCTCAATTGGGCCATCTTCCCATTCCCAAATAAAAAGACACTGAAGAGGATGGCGGTACCTCTCATCACTCAGGGCGACCTCGCTCACATAGTAGATGAGCAATGGGAAACAGCTCGTCCACTTTGAATCTCACCTCCAATACCCACACTTACCTTGGCAGAACTGTTGTGGGAAATTAGTGAAATATGTGCTAAGATTACTAAATTGAAATTGGTTGGGTCTAATTCAGCCAGCAATCTGGCTGATGCCCAAAATTTGAATGGCTGTAAAAGCATGAAGAATGAGATATCAGCTGGATCACCCGACAGTTCCAATTCAATCTCCAGACCAGTTGAACAAATATTGGGCGCTATCGATGAGGGTTCAAAGCCCTAAAATAGTAATTCAGGCGTTGCACCCAATGTGCTGCTGTTGACTGAACGAATGGTTAAATGACTGAGCGTGGGCGGGTTGGCTGTCCCAAAATCATTCCCAACCAAATGGACCCATCCCTATAAGGGATGGCCTTGGGGGATTCCCGTCACCTGTTGGGCCAAATGCCGTCATGCTAATTATCAGAAATGTAGTTGAGCCCTAGTTCAAACGTTTGAGGTTGAACTGACAGAGACTTGGCCTACCACTAAATTTTGCGATATCAGTTCCTAAAGATTAAACCCCCATTCCCAAACAATGCACCAGTCAGGCCAAATTTGTTGAGTCCTGACCCCATCCTATCACTACCCAATTGACCACTATTTAATCAATTGCATGGCACTGAGAAAATTGGTGGTCAATTTTCTTACTTTTCTTTCCCAATAAATTTTTGTTAAAAAATCAACTTTTCTTTATTTTCCATTCTAACCACATCCCGGATGACATTTCCCTGGTGGCCCATCGCCTCACACTCCAGGTGGGCTTTACCAATTCTTTTGGTCACCATGGCTCCCTCTATCATTGATTGGGCCCAGCGAGTCAGACAATTTTGATCTTACAACCCCGCTCTTATAAATTTCTGACAACAATACACGGGGATTTTATGGCCCTATGTACAACAATGGATATAGAGAACCTATCTCCCTATCACCCCCAATGAGTTGGCCTCTTAAACCAAGAATCTCATCAAGACTGTCCCAGTAATCCCACCTCCTGCAGTTAGAACCACTGAGTTGGGAATGGGTTCAGTGTGGTTTGCCGTTGGGACACTCCTTACCCTGTTGTTACACCACCACTTCGTGGTATCACATTTCCCAGCTCCATATCAAGTCGTACAGCTGGCAATGCCTCTGGCATTCTGGCTTGCTTTTTGGGTGTTCACAAATCCCGACTGGCAGGCTGGTCTAAACTTCTTCTGCCATTTCCATGACATAATCGACCAACCAATACTTCCAGCCACTTCCGCCTTGATTTTTGAATTAGGCGCCGCATTGTTTACCCTCTACCAGATGAACGTACAATCAATTGTGTGTTGTTTGTTGTTCGTTTGATCACTTACTGACTTCAGGAGAAGCATCCACTCTTTTTGGGAAACTTTCTTCAAGCCACCCAAGATGTGCAGATTGCATCTTCTCTTACTTCCTCCAGCCTGGGAAAAGGATCAAGTATCCCCTCCCAAGATTCCGCCAATCAGGTTCTTGACGCTCTTGCCAAAGTACAAATGCAGATGACAATTGCACTCAGTAACGCTTTTGCGATATCTCATGCCCAACAAGGTCTCACATTGTTAGACGCTGTGGACAGAGATGCCCACCATTGGGTGAGAAGCCTTTTGCGTTCTTCCTCACAAGAAGGAGACTCCATTCCCCTGGTAGCTGTTGTATCAGCTGCTTTAAAACCCCATGTGTCCCAACCAGACCACTTATTCAGACTACTCCTAACCATGGCCAAAGCCCCTTGTTTGGCTTCTCTGATTTCTACCTTTCGTGAGCTGGCTTCCGCGTTGGGCCTATCTATCAATATGCTTCAGGATACCTTTAGAGCGAGCTTGGATTCAGTTTCCGCTCATCACGTGGCCTGGTCTACTATCCAAGAATCAGTAAATCAAATATGTGCCACTGCAACTACTATCAAAGCGTTACCTCGCCACGTTTCCCCATATATAAGAAGGGGAACTTTATGATAGGATTTCCTAGCAAAAACATAGACGGTGCGCCCAATACCAGAATAGCAGTTGAAGTGGGTCCTAACCCTGCCATAACCCCCAAGTCTGAGTTGGCATTTCCAAAGTTAACTATTAATGATTCTGTTTAAGCCCAAGACAGAAGAAATGATTTCTCCCACTCTTGTACTTCCAATTTTTGCTCCAGCTAAGAACCCTGACCCTGGCCCTGACATACCCATTATTTCTTCGGTCATCCATGGGTCAGTTGAATCTCCTAATAAACAGAATTCCGCTTATTTACTTTTGTCCTATGAAAATCAGTACCGTTCCACATCATGTCTCCTTTGAAGCTCTGGTGGATACCGGAGCAGCAGGGAACTTCATGAGCGTCGAGTTGGCACAGCAATTAAATTTGGAAATGGATGTGGGTTCCTCAGTAATGGTGGCCTCTTCTGCTTACCAGTCTTCATATGTCGTTCACTGGTTGATACACTTCTCAATCCACCAATATAACTTCTGCAATTGTTTTTTGGCCATGCCAAACTTGGTATTCCCAGTGATCCTGGGTGTGTGGGATGGTGGCGTTGACAACATGTGAAGATTCATTTAGAGTCTAATACATTGTTGTTTACCAATGATTTAGAGGGAGAGTTCCATTTATCAACACCCTCAAAAAAATACAAGGAACCAGCTCTATCACTACCTTAGTTACCTCCGCGGGCATTCTGACCGATTTTCCCAAAAGTCTAATGCAAAATTGGGGAATATTTGACATGGAAAAAGTGGACTGACTGCCAAAACATACTAAGTATGATTGTGGATTTTGGACAACCATGGAATTGGTGAACATTAACTGCCCGTTGTATCCTCATACAGCGGAGGAAGAGGTTGCACTCAATACCTGGTTGGACGACATGTTAAAAAAGGTTGGTTGTTCAAAGAAACCTCCCCGTCACCTCGCCTATTGTCTTTGCAAGAAAATTGGATGGATCACTTTTTCCTTGCATAGATTATGGTCACTTGAACAAAATAACAGTTACAGATCCATATACATTGTCTTTAGAGCAGACAATCAGTCAGGCAATTGCTAAATCCATGTTTTTTCAAAACTGGATCTGGTGAATGCTTTCAACCAAAGTTGGGTGATGGAAGGACAGGAATGGTTAACCGCAATCTGAATGAGGCGAGGCATTTTAACAATTTCGTGTAATGCCCTTTGGGTTAAAATGCTCTCGCTACATTTCAACAAATGATTGACAACGCGTTAGGGGGACTCCAGTTCTCTTGTGCTATTGCATACATCGGTGATATCCTAGTTCATTCCCCTCTCTTGAACAACATGCTATCAACTTGGAAGCGGTGGTGGTCACTTTACATAAAGCAGGGCTGTTCCTCAAAGCTTCTAAGTGTAAGTTTTATAAGGAAGAGGTCACATTTCTCAGAAACCTGGTTCTCAAAGAAGGTGTCACTATTCCTCCCAAAAAATTAGATGTGATCTGAGAATGGCCAACTCTGACTATACAGAAGCACCTATAGAGTTTCTTGGGAACTATCATTTTTTTTAAATTTTATCCCGCACTTTCCCAGTTGGCCGCTCCACTCCATCCCCTCACAGGAAAAAATGTACCATTATGTTGGACCCCCGAATGCCAGCATGCGTTCAAATCAATCAAGGAGGTGTTTGTGTCTCCTCCCATTTTGAAACATGCTGATCCCACCAAACTGTATATCATCGCATGTGATGCTTCATTGGTAGCAGTGGGCGCGGTGCTGCTTCAGGACCATGATGGCATTGAACATCCAGTCGCTTATTTTTCCCAACATTTCACCACTATGGAGCAATGTTGGGCCATTTCCACACAAGTAACTGGCGGCTGTTGCATGGGCTTTAACTCATTGGTAATATCTGTTACAGGGTGCTCGTCATGAGCTAACAGTTCACACGGATCACCAGTCTCTCTTGTATTTCCACAAACCCCAAAAATTAGTGCACCGGCAGGCCTGAACCTATCAGGACCTGTGCAGTTTCAACTTTAACTATGAATTTGTCAAATGTGCGCTCAATGTCCTTCCCAACTTCCTAAGCTGTAGCCCAGCTCACTGTCCCTTGGAACCTGAGGAAGTGGATCTTGTTACCGTGATCCCTGCCACTCAGATTCTGTCAATTGTTCCTTCCATTGTTTCCTCCGCCGCATTGTCTCCTGACAATCCATTATTGACAGGTGCTAGCCAATCAAATGGCCTGCCCTGAGGGTGTGGATTTGGTTGAGCAGTTGACTCACTTGAGTCCCAAACACTCCCTATACTCCTTAGAAGAGGGGCTCATTTACTTCCATTCTCGTGTGTGGTTTTCCCCCTCTTCGCCCAAAAGTATTCCGCGCACACCATGATCCTCCCACAGTTGGACACCCCGGTATCAAGAAATGCATCAATCTGATCAAGCGAACCTTCAATTGGGCAGGATTGACCAAAGAGGTTCTGTCTTGGATCGCTGATTGTGTAACTTGCACTAAGGCCAAGTCAGATTGCTCTGGTAAGAATGGCCTCTTACACCCTTAACAGCAGGCGGAAGGTCCATGGACCTCAGTGTCCGTAGATTTTATTGTCAATCTCCCTGTTCTAATGGGCTCACAGCGGTGATGGTAGTGGTGGATCACTTTACAATATTTTCCCTTTTTATTCCTTGCACTTCTGCAATTATGTCAGAAGAAACTTCCATCTTTTTTGTACGACATGTGTTTTCAATGTTTGGTCTTCCCCAGGAAATCATTAGTGACCAGGGTACTCAGTTTACTGCACGCTTTTGGAGTGAACTCCTATCAATCCTGAAGATAACCCCCTGTCGATCCACGGCGTATTACCCCCAGTCTGACAGTCAGACCGAGCGGGTTAATCAAGTCCTCAAACAATACCTGCGTTGCTATGCCACAGTAGCGTAGGATACTTGGTCCAGTGACTTGCCTCTCACTCAATTTGCATACAATAACAGGATCCACGCATCTATGGGGTTTTCACCATATGAAGCAACATTGGGCTATAACCAATCGTTTTCAGTTGGGGCATGCTTGCAACCTGAGGTTCAAGCTGCTGCAGATCATGCTACCCATATTCAATCAACTCAAGCCTTAGTGCAGGAACACCTCACCAAAGCCATTGATGACTATAAGTAATTCGCAGACTGTAAGCGCCTTCTGGGTCATGACTTTACAATGGGTTCCTACATCATGCTTGATACCCATCATTTGCAAATTCAAACCCCTTCCTGCAAGTTCGCCAGTAAGTGTTTGGGTCCTCACAAAGTGGAGGAAGTATTGGGTAATAGGGCATTCCACCTGAAGCTTCCCAAGTGCATTGGAAGCACACCCAGTCTTCCATGTTTCCCAATTGTCACCTCCAAGGGTGTAATTCCCACGGACCTGGAACCAATCATTGTCAATAATGAGGAAGAAGCTGAGGTAGAGAGCTAACTTGCATTTTACAAGTTGCGACATTCAGTCCTATATCTTGTGTCCTGGAAAGGATACCCAGCCTACAAAAATAATTGGGTCAAGGCGCGCGATTGCGCGAACTTCATGGCCCTAATTCGAAGCTTTCCATGCATCCCACCCTGGGGCCCCCCGCCCTCCTCTCAGAAAATCGCGACAATTATGGCTATCAAGCTACCTAAAGCACACAAGAATGTGGCCCTGGCGCAATTTCCCAGTGGGGGTGCCGTTCCTTTGGAAAAAGGAAGGGGTAATGTAAGTCTCGGGGAACATCCTTTGGCTCTCAATTGGGCCATCTTCCCATTCCCAAATAAAAAGACACCAAAGAGGATGGTGGTATCTCTCAACACACAGGGCGACCTCGTTCACATAGTAGATGAGCAATGGGTAACAGCTTGTCCGCTTTGAATCCCACCTCCAATACCCACACTTACCTTGGCAGAACTGTTGTGGGGAATTAGTGAAATCTGTGCTGAGATAAACAAACTAAAATCAGTTGGGTCTAATTCAGCCGGCAATCTGGCTGATGCCCAAAATTCGAATGACTGTAAAAGCATGAAGAATGAGATATCAGCTGGATCGCCCAACAGTTCCAATTCAATCTCCAGACCAGTTGAACAGATATTAGGCGCTATTGATGAGGGTTTGAAGCCCTCATATAGTAATTCCTGCGTTGGCCCAATGTGCTGCTGTTGACCGAACAAACAGTTAAATGACTGAGCGTGGGTGGATTGGCCATCCCAAACCCATTCCCAACCAAATGGACCCATCCCTATAAGGGATGGCCTTGGGGGATTCCTGTCACTCATCAGGCCAAACGCTGTCGTGCTAATCATCAGAAATGTAGTTGAGCCCTGGTTCAGACGTTTGAATTCAAACTGACAGAGACTTAGCCCACCGCTGAATTTTGCAATGTCAGTTCCCAAAGAATAAACCCCCCATTCCTGAACAATGCGTCGGTCAAACCAGATTTGTTGGGTCCTGACCCCATCCTGTCACTACCCAATTGACCACTATTTAATCAGTTGCATGGCACTGAGAAAATTGGTGGTCAATTTTCTTACTTTCCTTTCCCAATAAATTTTTGGTAAAAAATCAAATTTTCTTTATTCTTTGTTCTAACCGCATCCCAGATGGCATTTCCCTGGTGTCCCATCACCCCGCACTCCAGGTGGGCTTTACCAATTCTTTTGGTCGCATGGCTCCCTCTATCATCAATTGGGCCCAGCGAGTCAGACACTTTTGGTCTTACAACCCCGCTCTTATAAATTTCTGACAACAATACACGGGGATTTTATGGCCCTATGTACAACAATGGATAGAGAGAACCTATCTCCCTATCACCCCCAATGAGTTGGCCTCTTAAACCAAGAATCTCATCAAGACTGTCCCAGTAATTCCACCTCCTGCAGTTAGAACCACTGAGTTGGGAATGGGTTCAGTGTGGTTTGCCGTTGGGACACTCCTTACCCTGTTGTTACACCACCACTTCGTGGTATCACATTTCCCAGCTCCATATCAAGTCGTACAGCTGGCAATGCCTCTGGCATTCTGGCTTGCTTTTTGGGTGTTCACACATCCCAACCGGCAGGCCAGTCTAAACTTCTTCTACCATTTTCATGACACTGGGCTGCCAGAATCAGCTTACCTAGCCTGAGGATGCATGCCCAGCACTTGGCTGTGTTGCGCCTCCTCCCAGGCTCCTGTTGGCGATAATCTTCCCATTTTGACCAGGAAGGCGCTTTCTTCAACAGAAGTGTGAGAGGGGTGTGCGGTACGGCGCAGCTGGACGTCCAACCCCTTTCTGGTTGGACCATCTGTTGGTGAGGGAGCCCTTCTGGGATAGGTCCCTTCGGTGCCACCAAATCCCTGGTGAGCGGGAGGCCCCACCAGGATTTTTAACTGACGGTCACTTCAGGTCCAATGTTGGCCATCAGTCACTGGCTTCCACCAGTGCTGGTTCCTTGATAACTGGGACCAAGTGACCACTATGGTTGGCCAAACTGGGAATCAGCAGCGTGCAATGCACATTTGACTTCAGAATAATGTAAAAGATGGAAAAACCCCAGTTCTGACTGCTGTATATTTAAAAATAATCTTTTGGTGCCACTGGCAAGCAACCAAATCAGCCTAATCAAATTAGGAGAGGTCTGGGGGAACTGACAGCGCCAATCATTGACTACTACTTGTTAATTATGAAAAGTCCTCTGAGGGGTTGGTCCAACTCAACCCACTAAAAAAGCTTTTCAACTGGGAAAAAGACTAACAGGTAAGCGAGGTATACTAACCCCAAAATAATCTTTATTTTATTTTGGACATAAAAAGGCCCTGCCAACAATTCTCATTTTGGGGAGCCACAGACAATGCTCCCTAGTTAGGGAATGCTGAGGGTTAATAGAATTCCAACTTGTACTTCAGAATGAGCAGACACGCCTTATAAAACCCTTCAGTGGCCTCACCTGAGTCATTGATTAGGCTTTCACAAGCCTAATCTACAACTCAGGTGAGGCACAAATGAGCACCCAAAACTACTGAGCAAAAAATATTTTAAAGCAATTTGACTCAGATTCAGAAAATCTGAATCTAAGTAAAAATGTAACAACAAGACGAAACTGTTTGTTACAGTACCTGCTGGCAAGATACATAGCTGAAAAATAGTGGAGCTAGACATCAAGCGTAAGGAGTCGATTATATGTAACTTTGTATAGCTTCCTTTATAGTGATTGAATTGAGGTGCAATATCCATGACAGCACGGTGGCCATCATCCTTTTTCTGAATTTATAAAAGTGGGGAAGCCCACAGGCTTTTATAAGGCACGAGTAACCCAGAATCTAATAGTTGCTATAGTTCTAGGGACGCTTACAATTCCTCAACTTTAGATTTGTGGTATGTTCAGTATTTGAACTGAAAGTGATCCTTGTTCTCAATTTGGTGAATTACCCTGAACATCTTCCTCTAATCTCTCGGTCCTGAGGAAAAAATATCGCCATACACCTCAAGGAGGTTGTCAGAAAGTTGATATGACTGGACAATATGCTACACATACCGGCAGATTGGAGTGGGAATCAAGACAAGTCTCAAAATTGACAGAAAAGGTATATGGATAATAATCAATCAGAGTGTCGACCATTTGGTGAATCGAAGGAAATTATGCCAAGATTTTAATATAAATGAGAACTTCTAGAAAAGGGAAAACAAATAGGAGACTACCAAGCCAAGGATACATCTGGCTTGGGGAACTGAGATTTAAAGAGTCATATGGAGGATTGAAGGGGAGGTCTTCTCCTTGATTAGGTTGCTGCAGATAAGTCTGCAATTAGTATAATATTAATAAATGTTGAATAGGGGCGATTGCTCCATATATAACTATTAAATTTTATTAAAGTTGGCGATCTTCATACTCATCCAATTTGATTGCTCAGTGGCTAATACCTTGTGTAAACTGACTCAGCAGAATCAAGCTTTACGCTGAGAATTAATAGTGGTGCTCACTACAGGAGCCACTGGTCAACTGTAGTTCCTCGACATTAGAATAAATTGGCGAGCCCTCATTCATTATGACAAATTTGATCAGATTCTGCGCACGTTATGCTGAAGAAGCACAGGAAGCACCTAACAATGAACCAGTATTATTTACTGTAACCAAGCTGGGTAATGAAGAAGTTATGGTCAAGCTGTAATTAAATAACTGCCCTGAGTTGATGGCCAACCAACAAGGACGCTCCACAAATGTGACCCCTCAGCAGCTGCAGGATATTATGGAATGGCTGTTGCAAGGGTATAGTCTATATGAAGACGAGGTGGGGGAGCATGCCTTTAGTTTGTTTATAATCAATGAGACCAAGAAAACCACTACGCCTTTTACATGTTTTATCTGAACACAAATACAATGGGTTGTCTCACCATCTTGGTACCCACGGAATTGAGGAGTATCCAATCGCTTATGCACAACCATATATTCACCAGCTACTGCATATGCTGGCACGCCACAATATAGAGATTGGGGATGTAATATGATTTGCTTGAGCACAGCAGAATGATACTCGCCTCCTGCTTGACCGCCTTAATTGCTTTTTTTGGAGATACAGGGGGCGCTGGTACAGATGGACCATCATGTTTAGGATGGCTGCTGTCAGTTGGATGTCTTGGTACCACATTTAAATCTAGAGTTACCCTGAGAAATAAGAGAACTTTTGTATTGGTTCGGCCTATCAGTGGAGTGGATTCAGGACGTGACAACGTTGGGAAGCAATACTGAGCACTTTTATGACAGATCTAGCAGGATGGGTGGAAGCGCTTGAAGCTGCGATAGATCTGCTTAGGGAAAAGATAACACTGATGGAACGGTGAGTGACAGATCATGTTGGTATCATAGCAGCTTAATTAAGCCAACTTTGCATCAAGTGGAGTATTCAGCGGATGACAGATAATGCGCTTATCCTTTGGTCAACGTCCCCAAATCTCCAGCTAATCTGTTGGGTTACACAACTAGAAGTTATTAGCCAGGCTGAGCGCAGTCAAGCTTTTCTTCTTCCAATCAGTGAGATTAGAGAGTACGCGGACATGCAAGTATGGCTTGATACCCTTGACAGGCCAATGAGGAATTGGTATGGGAACAAACTGCCCTCCTTAACCAAATAAATGATGCTAATCAACAAGCGGGTAATACTAGCCAGCAGCATGAACAAATGCAGAACATAGTAGAAGATGTTCTCTCAAAACTACAAGCAGTGGAGAAGAAACTGAACGTTGAGCGGGAGTTACATCAGGAGTTGCAACATCAATATGAGACACTGCAACAGGAATTCCAGGATGGATGGTGTAGATGCTATTTGGGTAAAACGGAACAGATAATCAATAAACATTTTGTGGAGCATGCTGGAGCTGGGGGAAGTGGTGCAGTTAGTGGTGATTCAGGGGAAGAATGCTATGGATCAGCTAACGAGTATCCCTCAGGAGTTGTGATGGACCCCATATGACACTACTTCTTCCAAGTCCATTTCAGCAGATTTGATTTCATCTGACTTGCCATATGATTGTTCACAAGGGTGTGGTTCCCCTAGTCGCTCAGGACCCAATTCTCCTGCTCCTTGCAGCAGGAGCCCAGAGCAAGGCGAAGCTGTTTGAATCAAGAAATTACCTCCCTTCAGCCTTGATGGGAGTCTACATGGGTATTTTAAGCGATTCAAATTCGCTGTGGAAGGGGCTTCTGATCAGTGGAAAGCAAAGCTGTTGATGTCCGCTCTAGATGTGAAAAGCGCTAATCAAGTTACCTGCTACTTTTTCAAATAGCTAGGTATCTTACAATGAAGTGAAAGCAATTGTTCTCTGGATGTTTAGAGGCGTGGCCAAGATGGCCCAACGAGAGGCTGACTTCCTGACTGTACAGTTCCACTGAAAAGAGACCCTGCTAGAATTCACTGAACATTTCTTGGTGGAAGCACATGTACTACTTGGAGCTAACATTTTATCCACAAAGGATGTTGGTATAGTGATGACAGCGGCTGTCAAACTATATTGAGAATTGCATAATGCTATGTCTCACATTTTGGATGGAGATGCAGGACTTATTCAAATCATGAACACCTTACATCAACTCTCTGCCACAATCAGCGCACCTAGTGTAGCCCAAAAGATCTCTGCTGTCTCCACACCAAACTCTTCAGGATATGGGCCTCAGTGACCGAGCTATCAACTTCTGGAACATATTCGTCCATCATACAAGTCAGCGGACCCTTTTCAGCCTATGTACGCTCTGCCAGATCTTCCACAACCTTGGAACCATACCATCAATTTTCAAAGTGGTCCTTCCACTGCAAGCTATATACATGAACCTTTTATGAATAATTTCTTCCAGTGCGGACAAAGAGGGCATTATGCGGGCAATTGTCCTAGCAAACCACAGGTGTATGCGATGCCAATTGAGAAGATTAAGCAGGGAAAAGCTCAAGCGGAGTAGAGATGGGACACTCTACCTCTGCTAAGTCCAATTCAATTGTCCCTAACAATTCCCAAGCATCTCTTCGTGTAGGATTTAGAACTTAGCCAGATGATTTGCTATACCAACAACTTCCATTGGATACCCCTGTTTATCTTCCAGAAAGTGAAAAATTACCCCCAAGCTCTGAGTTCCTCCAGGAAGTTCAGAAGCCATATGTGTGGCAGATCCTGGAACAAACTGGCGTGAGCAAAGTGGATCCCTTGACAGACGTTGCCTCTTTAGCAGGGGTTGATGTATCCATTCTGGTTAGAAAATTGCTAGTGAGTATCCTCATGTCAGCATGGGCATTTCCTCCTTTCTAAGTAACACTAAGCCTTTGGATGTACACATAATAAAAACTGATGGTTCTTCTTACTTGGAATTCACTTACTGCAACATTTTTGTTCAAAAACGCAAAAATCCGTGCTATCATAGACATGAGGCCCCTGTGAACATAGTTTCTACCAGGTTGGTGGCTAAGCTTCTGTTGAAACTGGATGTAGACCATTGAGTAGTATAAGGGACCATGGGATGCATAGCACTGTGTCTAAAGGAGTATATAGCACGTTGCCTTTACGATTTGGGTCAGTCTGGGCTTCCACTCCAGCGGTGGTTCTTCCAAACAAAAACTAAAACATATAAATCAGCTCGGCAATTATGAGAAAATTTCGTGCTGTGATAGATAGAGCGGAGGAAACTCTTAATATTTTGGGACTACAGATCCCCGTTTATTTTACCTCTTGTGAAATCCCAATGGATCTGTTCCACTCTAGTCAAATCAATCTAGTTTACAGTGATGGAGTGATTCCTGTTCAATATCAACAAATGAAGCGGCAAACCAGAGCCCTTCCCAACCAGAATTATGAGTACAAAGGGATTATGCTTTGGGTAGCGAGCACTTTGAGCCTACCGTCTGGACATCAGTGCATAGTAGGAACTGAGCTCAAAATTGACGTCCCTAAAGGGCTTTATGTGGAAGGTATGGGGCCTCAACAGCACTCACAGCTTTAACCACATGTGGCTCCAGGGCTACTGCTCCCTGGGAATGGGGAGGTAAAGGTGCTGCTAGAGAATTTAAAGAAGGAGACAATAACGATCCAGTGGAACCAAGTAGCTGGCTTGCCTACAAATAGTTCCAATAGAGGAAGTTCGCCATATTCATGATTTTGGCTCATGGGAGGATCTTGGACTACCTATAAGCTCATCGTTCGGCATATTGACAGTGGTTCCATGGGAAGCACTTACTGGATTATCAGCGGAACAGCAAAATAAGGCTATGTCATTATTTGAAAAGTATCAGGATATTTTCGCACACAATGATCATGATTTGGGGCGCGCTCAAGGGGTTATATATTAGATAAATATGGTGATCACCCTCCCATTCAATTGGGACCTATTAGATGTTCAAAAGTGGCAGAAGAGGTTATCTCTGACGAGGTGGATAAACTTATCATGCAAGGGATGATAGAGCCATCAAATAGTCTGTGGGCATTGCTGGTGCTCATTGTAAAAGATAAAGATGGCACAAATCGGGTGGTTATTGACTATTGCAAGCCTAATAGTGTAACAAAAAAGGATTACTACCCTCTTCTGCAGATTGATGACGCGTTGGACCAATTGGGTGGGGCGAATTATTTTTTTGCCATGGATCTGATCTCAGAGTATTGGCATATTAATTTGCCATCAGCGGAACGGGAGAAATGTGCTATCATCACTTCAAAAACTTATTCTAGCTGATTCGCGTGCCACAAGGTTTGTGCAACGTCTCAGCTACGTTTGAGCGAGCTATGGGTAAAATTTTAGGTGACTTGAAGCCGTCCTGCATCTTTTTACCTTGATGATATCAATGTGTTCTTGCAGACGTTTACAGAGCACCTTGCCACCTGGAACAAGTGTTCCGTCGCCTTGCTACCACTAATATCAAAATCAAACCTCAGAAGGGTCATTTTTAAAGAACAATTAGAATACCTTGGGTTCATAGTGGATTCAAATTGGCTTAAACTACAGACGGCAAAGGTGGAAGTGATAAGCAAGATGACTCAACCAGGTAATAAGTGGGATTTTCAAGTGTTTCTTGGGATGCTCAGGTACTACCAACAGTTCATTCCAACTTCAGCTGCATTGGCGGCCCCACTTGTTGAGTTTTTAAAGAAAAATGCCTCTTTTGCTTGGATGGAACAATGACAGAACACTTTCAATGTGTTGTAGCCGCATTAGCAAGTGGACCATTTTTCAATATCCCAACTTTGACAAACAGTTTATAGTACAAACGGATGCATCCCTCTCCACTATAGGGCAGTATTATCCCAGGAGGATGATGACGGCGTAGAGCATCCTGTCACATTTTGTAGTCAAATCTTGAACTGTCACAAATGAAACTACATGACCAAGAGGAAGTGTTTGGCGGTGATTTACAATTACAAATAGTTTTGGTTATATCTACATGGGGTAAGAATTCATGTAGTGACAGATTACGCTTCTTTGCGCTGGCTGCAGAATCTGTTTGTTCTGGAAGGATAGCTCGCGCGTTGGGCACTAAAGCTCCAGACATACAATTTCAAGATTATATACCATCTGGGAGCCAAACGTCAAATTGTGGATTGTCTTTCCTGACTGCCAACGATTGCTATCATGGCATATTTAGCTGACATAATGTACGAGAATATAGTGGCGAACAAATACCATGATGAGCTGCCACAGGTAATAAGGTATTAGTTGGGCTCAGGCAGGATACTTTTCTACATGAGGGGGACCTATATAAGTGGATTGGAGACTCGACACTGAGTTTTCCTAAACCTTTGTCTAGACCCACGATTATTATGGATGCTCATCAGGTTGTAGGACATGGAGGATTGTGGAAAGCGTTGGAGTATTTGTGACCCCGTTACTACTTGGAGAGCATGAATTACAATGTATTGGAAACGTTTATTTGTTTCCATCAGTTTCAAGTGGAAAAGCCATTCTGCAAGATGACTACATACCATCTGGTTAAGCCCTGGTTTGCCTGGCACCGTTTCCATTGATTTAGTAAACCTCTACCAACTAGCTCCAATCAATCCAATTATATAATTGTTGCCATTGATCATTTGACTCAATGGGCGGAGGCCAGGGCAATTAACTACTTGGGAGTGGTCACCACTGCCAAGTTTATTATAAAGTGTATTATATAATGACATGGCTGCTCGCAGTTTGTTCTAATTACACTGGAAACAATTCTACTTTGCACATCCAGCCTATGTTGAATGAGTTGATGGAGATCCGTGGGGCTTTGACCACCCCCTATCATCTGGAATTAAATGAATTGGTGGAACAGATCAATGGAACCCTAGTGAACGTACTCCAGAAAATTGTAAGGGATCAACCCTTGGAATAGGTACCCTTCTACCTACAGTTGTGTTTGCATATAATATCAGCTAATATTCGTCCACTGGTAAGAGCCCTTTCCAACTGTTTATTGTTGACATAAAGATCTGCCTGCTTTGCTTTATTTGTGTGTAATAGACACTGGTGGTGTGGACCCTCAGCGATATTTGAAGACTCTTATGGATACATTGATCAAGCTAAAAATTGAATCCTACTCTACTAGTTTGGCCAAGAATATTTGTGATCAGGCAGCTGGTCAGAAGAGATGGAGCAAACTTCTGCTGTTCACTTTAGAAGACCATGTCTTATTCCACAACCAGCATGGATTTGGGCGGAAAAACATGCTCTCCAACATCTGTACTGGGCCATTTGAGATAATTAAGAAGACTGGCATGGATGTCTACACTATTAAGGAACCTGCTTGTTGTCAGATTATCAACTGAGTTCAACGAAGTTCCTTCAAAAATATAAGCGGTAAGAGCATATCGTCCAGTCAAAGGGGGTAATGTTGGGAAGTTAATATGACTGGACGATACACTACACATACCAGCAGATCAGAGTGGGAGTTGAGACAAGTCTCGAGATTGATGGAAAAGATATATGGATAATAATAAATCAGAGTGTTGACCATTCACCAAATTGAGGGAGATAATGCCAAAATTTCAATAAAAATGAGAACTTCAAGAAAAAGGAAAATAAATAGGAGACTACTAAGATGAGGATGCATCCAGCTTGTGGGAACTGATATTTATAGAGTCAAACGGAGGATTGAAGGGAAGGTCTTTTCCCATGATTAATTTGTTGCAGATAAGTCTGCGATTAGTATAATTTTAATAAAGATCAAATAGGGGCGATTGCTTTGTATACAATTTATCAAGTTTTATTGAAGTCGGCGATCATTATATCATCCAATTTGGTTGCTATGTGGCTAATACCCTGTGCAAACTAACCAGCGGAATCAAGCTTTTACGCCAAGAATTAACAGATTTCTATAACGTTTTGGCGTTTTCTATGGGTGGGACTATCTCCAATTCTACATTTGGCCAGAGCTATGATGGATAAGGGATCAAAACCAAATCTTGTAAGGAGCCAAATCAACTCACATTGGCAATATTCTTAATAGTAAATACTTTTGTGTAAGCAATAGGGGCATGCTGAGGGACTTGTAGAGTTTGGTTCATTAAATTTCATAATAAAATAGAGAGAAATTCTCCACAGGCAGGATCCAAAATCCCTGGACAGGTCAGTGCTTTTTTGATGTGGAGGAGATCCATCCAGTTAGACTTCACCGCTTTAAGATATAGTAGGATATTAATAATATTTTAAATGCTGAAAATGAAGCGGTGATAGCGTCATCTAAAGTGAGACGTTTTCCAGCAACCAACGTTCAAGCCTCAAGATAAAAATGGTGAGCAATTTAGTGACAGTTTCTTCCCAATTAAGACTTATGCTTATAAAAGATTGCTTTTGGTTGATAAATTTAAGTCACTCCCAAATTCCTGAAGCAAAGCAGCCTTGGAATCATCTCAAGTTTGGCACTGCATTAGACGGGGACCATAATGTCTTGAGCTACATGACTAAGACAGTTGGTTAGGTGTCTGGGTCGTTAGGTGTCAGTAACTTTCTTTATGGCACTTTCATAGCATAATAGGAAAGAGATGATGCTCCCAACACCAAGGACATACTTCTCTTTAGACGACGGCTTGAATGTACCACTGGTGGGGTTAATGGCTGAATGATGTGAATGGACACTGGAGGTGCAGTTTTACCCAAATAGGGACTGCTATTTCTGGGAGATATATGAGGGTGGAGAGCATCCATCTGACTTTTTAAGTTGTTGATGTCTTCAGTTATTGAATCTACACGCTCATGGATGGCACAAAGGGCTGAGTTGGTGGCAACGAGTGGGATAAACTGTCAAATTACGCTTTATCTTGGTAGTTGCATCACGAAGTTCAAGTTGACGTTGCTCAATGGTGAAAATTCGTTGTTCCATCCCATGTATCACAGCGGGTAACTTTCCACAAAGTTAAGGCGTTGTTGATCCAGAGAGGACTCTAACGCTGATTTGATATTGTCTATTGTTTATTTTATTTTTCATTATATATTATACACCATGAACTTGGAGTGTTCCTGGCAGTTAGCATTAGTTTTATCAGGATCAAAAGTTTAAGCCTCTTGTCCTTTTTTAATTTGAAGCCAGGGGACCTGAAGCTCCTGGGTGTTGTTTTATACCTTTTGTTTTTCTTGGTTGAAAAGTCTTTATTCCATATACTTTGTCTGGAGAGGTAATTCCTAATAATTTTGGACTAATTTTTACTTAAAATGGGTAAAAGAGAGAGTAAAGTTTATTGCATATAAAACGTGGTTATATGGGCGTTAGACTCAGTCAATATCCATGCATACTAAGCCAAGATATATTCCTTGTTTCCTAATGTGAAAATTCCCTCATAGGTCGGGTTTAACTTCGATTTTAAGGCTGTAATTTCGTTGGGGATTATCCCCTTTGCTTGTTTCAGATTCGATGACATCTAGGTTTAATTCCCATCATCTACCTCATCTGAAACTCTAATTTGGGTAGGATTCCTGACAGGGAGAATGAAGGGGTATACCTCAACGTGGCGTCATTTGGCAAAATTCCATTAGACGTGTAAGAGCCATTGTTTTAAGCAAACTGTGCTAATCAAAGGTCATCCACCCAGGTATCCTGCTCAGCCGTGGCATAACACTGGATATATTGCTTGAGATCTGTTGACATGCTGCATTTGCCTGTCAGACTTAGAATGGTAAGCGGTGTAAAGGCACAGCTGAATTTTCAAGATAGCCAGAAGAGCTGTTCAAAAGCATGCCTTAAACTGTTTTCCCCAGTCACTTACAATTTCTTTTGGAAACCCAAACATCAAGAAGACATGCTATATGAATAGCTGGGTGGTTACCTCTGAGGTAGTAGAAAATGGACAGATATTTACAAGGAAAACTTGGTAAAGCGGTCTACCATCACCATAATCACATAAAAGCTATTGGAACTAGGAAGCTCAAAATAAAGTTGACAGATATTGAGGTCCACAGACCCTCTTCCTTTTGCAGGGGATGGAGAATACTGTTAGACATGAGCAATATGGTTACCTGCGTGCACATTACACAACTAGCAATCCATGATAGGGTATCCTTAAAGATCCTCAACCAGTTTTACATCCGCTTCATCCAGTCAAGGCATTTTTTATTTCCCAAGTGACCCACCACTGGCAAATCATGATGATCTTAAATCTCCCCATCATAAAGTCTGGAAGGAACACAAACTTACCTTAACTTATTTGTTCCCTCCACCAATGATTACTGGGTTCATTGATCGCCAAAAGCATGAGATAATCAACTAGCTCACCTTTCCATGCAGGCAGTTTGACCTAATAATACCTCAGAGACCAACAGAACATCTGTACCCCACTCTGCCACTGAACTGGGGGAGAAGTAATGACTAGAATCTGGGCTGGCGAAATTACTATGGTAAGCTTCTGTCCTTCCTCCTTTGTCAGATCTAGCAATGGGTATTGGCTCAGCAAGTCAGTTAGGACTTTCAAAGAAACTGTGAGAAACTCATAATTAAAGATTAAAACTGCAGATATCACGATATAATCGAGCCTATCAATGTGCCAGCTTCTGCAGTTTTAGAAATATATAGAGCCTGATGAACCTTCCACACAGTCACCTAACGTTGCGCGCCTCGCAGGAGGTACAGCCAATGTGTAAGTGACTACGCCATGGCGGCCAACTCCTTATTGTATATGGCTCAGAACATTTCAGACGTGGCAAACTTGTGGAAAAATTAGGCAACAGGATGCTCCAACCTGTCCTGCTCTTGAAGAAACACAACCCTCACGGTGGCTTATGATGCATCACATGTGAAGATGAGAGGCTGATGGGGTTAGCTTGTTTGAGAATGGGGGTGCCATGAACACCTCCTTAATGGCATCAAATGTCAATTGGCATTCCTCCATCCTTGATAATGGAACACACTCTCCTGTAAGGGCACAGCGATTTAGCCAGCTTTGAGAGGGCAGGGGAGAATTTTTAAAAAAAATGATGGTGCCCAAGAAGCTCCGCAACTGCTTCTTGGTAGCAGGAGTGTACCACGCGAGAATGACCTCAAACTTGTTGTGAAGAATTGTGTAACCATCATTCTGGACCAAGTTACTTTGAAAGGTAACCTCATCCCTGAAAAACTCGCACTTATAGGGTTTCACATAGAGGAAAGCCTTGTGCAACGCTGCAAACACTGCCTCCAGGTCCTTCTCATGATGTTTGGGAATGGAGAAATGCATGAGTATATCATTGATAGATGCCACTACACGGGTGAACTGAAGGTCACAAAGAATGTCATCAATTGTCTGCTGGAATGTGGGCGGAGCATTTTTCAAGATGAAAAGCATTATGTGGAACAGGAATATCCCTCTCCTGGTATGAACTGCCATGAGCTACTCCTATTCTTCTAACCTGAATCTGGTTAAATGCATTCACGAGATTTAGCTTCAAAAAATCTGGGATTTTTAAAAACCTGGTAATCATCTGCTTGAGGGGAAGAGGATAGGATCTTGAACAGTAATTTTATTTAAATGCCCATAGTCTATACAGGGTTGCAGCATCTTGTTGGACATCAGGGTGAAAACTATGGGAGGTGCAATGGGAGAGGTCTCCTTAACCACCCACCCTTTTGTGAGCATATCATCTAACTAAACCTTCAGGGCCTTGTCCTCTTGCTCAGTACAAGGGTACATAGGGCAACTAATAATGATAATATATATGTTCAGCCAGAAGGCCAGATCATACTCAGAGGGGAGGAAAGTTGGCCTTCTCCATATTGAAGATGCCCCTGTACTGGGAAAGAAAGAGTGGAAATACCAGAAACGCCGCAGGGTAAAAGGTTGACACAATTGACCACTGCGCCCACAGGAGAGAAAATATAAATCAACAGAATTTGCCCTTCACATGGAAAATCTCAGATGAAAAAATGTTGGGCTTCAGGTCAATAAAACCTGTTCCCGCTGCTACAACAAAACCCTAGGATAATGGGATATAACTAATCTAATATAATGGTGAGCGGATTACAGAAGCCAAAACTGTGTACAATGAATGATATGGTACATCTCACCAGATAATGAATCATCAAAGCCTATGATGCACTAAAAGCCAAGAATCCTACAACCCAAATTAAGATTCAATCCCTTAGTGACCTGAAAACTTATAAAGTTTTCTGTGGCTCCCGTGTATAAGAGAGCCTCAATGAAGACAACTTGAGTACATAACTGAATCTTAACTGGTAACAGAAAGTATGCAAGATCATGTTTATTAACCAAGATGCGAGTCACGCCTGGAAGGGAAGGGTTATTTTCTGAGACATCCCCTGGGATGTGCTCAGGAGAATATATCATGGTATCCATCATCTGAACGTACCCAAAATTTAAAGCTTCTGTTGTGGACAACAGGGGAGCCAGTAGACTCACATACAATGACTCATCCAGAGACTAAATATCAACAACTCAAATGCTCCCACCTGAGCACGTAACATAAGTTAGGGGAGTCAGGGATTCAAAAGCTAGGTCAAACAAAACCCCACGTTTGCAACCCATCCAGGTTGGCTGGGGCGTAGAGAGCAATAAGAACCCAACTATTCCACCCATGGGATGAGAACCCTAATTGCTGGCTGTGTTAGGAGGTGGTATCTAACTTCCGGGGAAAACTATGGGCAAGAGAATGGTGTTTCCATTTGTGACATAAAACCGATGCAGAACCCCTTATACATCAAAGAATGGATAAGGACTAAAACCAGAGTCGCTCCAATATGTCATGGAGCGTAATCATAGTAATAAAACTGGCCTGGAACTCTGGGTGAGTGAACACCCAGAACCCCAGACAGATTACCTCAGGTACATCTATCCATATTGCTAGACGGGAAATGAGAAGGCAGCCACAATGACTAGCCACTGATTTCCAAATTTGAAATCACCACTAAATGTCTTGCAGAACTTTCAAACTCACAAATAAATCTGGATGTTTTTTAATGATTTTATTGCAATTCAAAATGATTGATAGGGAAAAATAGAGTGACAGTGGACTCTGTCAGGGTCTGCTGCCTTATAAGCTCATAAAAACGAATCAGGGAACTGAACAATTTAATTCACCATAAAAAACACTTTGCATTTTTCTTTAAAACAGATCAACATTCTAAGATTTTTACAATGGCAGATAGATCCGGGATAGCCAGCCAACACATGCTTAAATTTGCCACCAAATTTTCCCTTCAGACGTGATTTTACTTGTTGGATCAGCATCGCTTTGTTCAGCAGCTGACTGGGAAAACCCATGGCCAGGCTACATAAAGGTGGTACCGTTATATCAGAAAGCGGTTTATTGCATATGTACTTATCAGGGATGGCACCACAATTGTTATTGGAGAAGGGGAATGACAGTGAGAACTTTTCACGCCTGAAACTGTTTTTTTAATTATTTTTGGCATTATCAAATTTAATTATATTGTCAGAACTCAACACCTGGAGACAAACTTTGAAGGGAAACTCTTAACCAACCCTCAGCTGGCAGTGGTCCCTAGCTACTGTCACTTCAACACACCGGAGTTTCTGCACTAGCTCAGGGGTGGTTGGAATGGAGGAAAATAGGCGCTATTTAATGTAATATGCCATCACCCACCAATCAACCACATGGGCTAGATAGCCAAAGTGACAAGAGGGACTGTAAAAATTTATGGGTTTGGTTACTTTTTAGCCAATAACCACTATAAACTTATTAATTGCACGGGTTCTGGTTTTGTGCTTTTTTCCACGTTGTGTGATAGTTGATATAATCAGTTGATAATAGTATGATGACTATTATCCATAGTTGAATGGAATTCTTAAATCTTGGCCCAATGCTCGGCCAGTATTTCCGCTCAAAATACTTGTGATGTCTCAAAATAGGGATTCATTCCATGATACCATCTAAACCGATCTTCTCTTAGATTCCCTTTGACAATTCTCCAGTTTAACACACAGTTGGCAGCATCCCCAATTTGTTTCCACTTCTTCTATGGATCTCCACTCAAATCCTTACTCAGTTTCCTTAAAGAGTCTCCCAACTATTGTACACAGCAATAATATCCCTGAGAAAGAATAGAACAAATTGGATTCTGATAAAGTGTACTGAGCTGGTATATCAACTGTATACTATTTACTAAACTCTGTTAAACTCTGTACTAATTTGTTTCTGATATAAGTGAATTTTAGGAGCTTATAGTGGGGGATTCGGCCATCTAACCGTCAGTTGCCACCTCTTCAATGAAACAGCAGCC
The DNA here is from genome assembly GCA_022478985.1 of Massospora cicadina. Classification (NCBI taxonomy): domain Eukaryota; kingdom Fungi; phylum Entomophthoromycota; class Entomophthoromycetes; order Entomophthorales; family Entomophthoraceae; genus Massospora; species Massospora cicadina. The sequence goes on along the minus strand of JAKSZP010004077.1, from coordinate 22,011 downwards.
ATTGCTGTTGAATCACCTATCCTCATCTCAGCAGCGATGGTCTAATCCATCCTGACTAAGATTACGTCATTGGACATCCTCAAGACCTAAAACTGAAAGAGTCAGAAAACGTGTCCCTAACATTTTCCTCTTGATCCAAGTGAACCAACCATATTTGGCAACTGACCTGCTTAGGTAATTGGACTTGTTACCCATTAAGTAAGGTCACAAACCAACTGATCAATTTGTTAGTTGCAGGCAGCATCACTCGCCTCACAATTTACTACTTACATTTCCAATCAGTCGGTGATGAAACCTGAATGATCCCAATCAGTTTAACTGATAGTTAATCACTATAAGATGCCCCTATTTTGTCAACAACTCTACATAACGGTAATAAAGCATCTGTCCAGATTGATCCCTGATGGATCCAACCATGTGAATAACCTATAAATTCCTTAAACATAGTTACCCTAAAATCAAGGTCAACCGATTTCCAATTCACTTCGCATTAGGGAATTATCTCTTGGCGTTTCCTGGTAATCTAGCCAGCTGAGAATATGGGCAAAATAACCAACACATCCCACTTTGCCTAGATTTCCAGTGAGAAAAGGACCAGGGCAGGAGAACACTTCTTCAGACACTCAGTTGAATACTTCACTTGCTCAAGCAGAGTATGATCACCATTACTCAACGCTGCTCAGGACGACCTTTGGCATGTGGCTCTTTTCCTCTTCCTCCTCGCTACTGCCTACTCAGAGTGCAGTCACCACGATCTACTGTCATACTGGGCTGATCAATTTACTTGTGATGTTAATAATCCCAGGATCCGGGTTTCCCCCCATCAGGGCATGTGCCTGCTATCATATTCAGGATTCTTGTTCCAGAATCATTTTTCTGATATTCTCCTCATCCTAGACAGGAAACTCTTGCCATTAATGTTTTTTAAAGGCCCAATTAAGTATGCTCATTTATGTACGCCCTTGTTATTTTCTTTTCATAACCTCTTGGCTCATATCATTCTTAATTTTTCTCTGGAGAGCTTATCCCATTAATTTTAAAATTCATATCTCTGAAATTGGAGCTTAATTGATTGTAGAGTGTATAATGTTGACTATCATATAAGTCCAACATCCCCCCTCTTGTCCAGCTCATATGTCAAAATCCGAGTCACAGTACCAACAGCTGCTCAACAGAATGTCTGCTCAAGATCTTCGGCTCTTCCAGAAGATGAGTTAGGCTGCGCGACAGAAACTCTTCTATGGTCCTTACAGGACTCTTACGCCTAGTCTGGCACCAGTGGCTGTCCTTCCATGGAATTACCAGAAATTGTAACTAACCTTTTCAAAACCAGGCTAGCAATCATCTCAAATAACTCTTGGCCAATTCTTCCTATGTTGTCAATTCTAGAGTTAGATTATAAAACTCTTGGATTTGACTCCCTCTGCAAATGCACCAAACATCATTGTGGATGCTTTTAAAATAATGCCCTTTGCTCTTGATCATTCCTTTCTTAATGGGTCAGACTTACTTCCTGAGTTCCTCTTCTGACTCGGATAGTATTACAAGCCAGCTTTCTTGTCCACCAAATTAACCATCAGCGACAGCATTCATTTTGAGCTCCCCTACACATAATTAAGGGCCCAAGTCACTGAAGCTTTATCCATAGCACAAATACTTCCGATCTTAAGAACATCCTAGATTGGGATACCACCACTTATGCTCTTCGCTTTGCTGGCCAAGTTCTTCAAAGTTGGGCCTCGAAGTTTCCAGTATCTCCTGGATTCCATTTCTCCTTCTGCTTCAGCATCTGAGAAGCTCATAGTTGTCACTTGCAGGATGCCATTCGCTCCTTGCATGACTATCTCATTTCTGGCACTTCCCATCGGTATCTTCTGTTGATGGCTTTAATAGGGGCATGATGTGGCAACCCCCATCTAGCATCCCTTGTTTTCTGCTGGCCCATATGTTGGTGTTCTTAATGAAGCCTTTCAGCAAGCATTTAAGACTAATTTTCCAGCTCCAGAACCATATTGGGATTACTCAGGGTTATTTGCTGACTGCCTCTTTCTGTACTGTTGCTTCCCTCCCCGCTCTGGTGTTTTGTGATTGCTTTTTCTGACATCTCAATTTCCCTTACCCTAGTCACTTTCTCATATGGATCTTCATCTGCAAAACAAACTTGGTTTTGTGTAGGTTTAGCCCTTGCTAGCATCCAATCTTACATTGAATTTTGACGGGCTGTTCATTCCTACTGCAATTCATCCTCCCTCCCCCAAGAGGCGACATATGCAGAATCATCCCCCATATTGAGGACAATTAATAAAAATAAAAATTATAAAATTATACTGGTTTTTTCTCTATGCAGTTTATAATATTTTTTCCCAAACTTTTATCAATATTTTATTTTTTCCCATGGGACTTGACCTTGTTTTGGTTCAGCGGACCATCTTTTTATTTTTCCCCCAAACTGGATCCTAGGTATTCTTAGACCTTACAGTTTTCTATTGTCCAGAGGTCCTTTTTTCGAACTTAACTATCTAGATTGGTTCAGAGGTCCTTTTTTAGACTTGACCTAATCAATAGGTCATAACCAACTTAATGGTTCAGCGGTCCTTTGGGAACTCTTTTTTGGCATTTTTTGCATCAATCTATCGCTTCATTACTTAGTATGGACTCAATTTACTATTCTTCCATCCAAGAGGTTCTTGATAGAGTAGGCATATAATGCCATCTTGACGATAATCTCAAATGGACCAGACCACAACGCATCCAGTTTTTTTCTTCTCCCAAAACCAAGTGTATCTCAATAGGCAACTTTTTCGCCTATTCAATATTCTGATAAGGATGGTTGGTTCTTATTGTCCATCAGTTTCACTCGTATCCTTTTCTTCAACCTAGTATCAAATGTTTGCAATTGCATTTTGATTAGGATATTTGTCAATCGGTTCAAGTACTGTTCAGCACTCATCCACGACGTTGGTTCCACCACTTAATTTTAAATTGGTGGCTACGCAGCCTTTCTTAAATATAGCAATTTAAACGGAATTTTTCCCGTCGCCATATGATGACTGATATTATAGGCAAACGTCAACAAACTCAGGTACATTCCCCACATGGAAGTTCTTCCTGTGACCAGCTTCCTCAGCATTGCAGCCAGTGTTCCATTGACTTGTTCTACCAGTACGTTCATCTCCAGATTGTAGGGTATTGACATGAATCCTTAAATTTACATTATTCCATCCAGCTGTGGGATCACATGAGATGTGAAGTTTGTACGATTGTCACTAAGCAGGACCTGCGGGCATCCATGTTGGTATACTACTTGATCCAAAATGAATTTTGTGGTGCTGGTAGCGTCCACTTTTTCCAGGTCCTTTGTCTCGACCCATCTCATCAGATGGTTGATCACAACTATTGTGTACTTGACTCCCCCTGTGCTCATTGTCAGAGGTTGTATCATGTCAATAAACACTGTATTCCAGGCAAATCCAAGGCAGAACATTCAGTATCCAGTTGTATTCTTATGTGGCTTGTGCAGCTGGCATTTGTCATGGTTGGATGACATGATAGTAGGCACTGATGCTAGGGACAAGGCTGGCCAACAGGAGGCCCAGAAGATGAAGCTTCAGACTCTTCCTGACTTGAAGCACACCTTAGATCAACGCTGGGTGCAAGCCAAGCAAACTCAGGTTGATACTTATGGTGTGCAAAACGCCCAGCCTCTTATTTCAGCTCAGGCCCTTAAAACGAACGATTTACATTTTGAATAAGGATGGTTCAACTAGCTTGGTTGGAGAGCAAGGGTTTGAGTCCCACTCCAGCTATGAGATTTTGACTTCTGGTAAAACAAGGCATCAATTGATTACTCGAGTGAAGGCACTTTTGGTGTATTTTACCAAAACGGATGGAAGCGTCTGTTTATTGGAATGTCAAGGCTTGGCGCATTTCCGCAGAACCCAAATTTCCCTGATTCATTTTAAATAGGTTTTTGTGATCAACACTCCTTGTTGATCGACTTTCTTAATAAAAAACGCCCCATTATTTTACGTTTTTACAATGGTTCTTTGGGCAAACCTGGTGGTGGACCTCTTCAGGGAGGTCTCCAAATATGTGGGCCACTACCTTATCTCGCAATTTACCAAAATTCCAGGGGCACCAGTGGCCACCCAGGTCCCCTCCAGATCGAGGCACCCAAAGCCCCTGATATCAAGCCACACTTGATTATGGACGCCCCTCTGGGGTCCACTCAAGTGGTGTTGTTTCTTACTTACCTGGTATTTTATGTTGCTATTTATACACTTGCATGGGGTACCTTTTGCACTGGCACTGCTCGAGGTGCTTGTCTTCCCATTCTTCTAACGTCTAGTTCCCTAGCAATGTGGGTTTGCATCCCACATCACCTTGCTGGGAACGAGAGAGTTACAGACACTCTCTTGACAGCATTTTACACAACAAGCTAGATAGTTGGCGATGTCATAGTTGATTGACTTCCAGTAGTACTAAAAATATAGTCATTTGTTTTTCTCAGGCCTTCATGCCCAACAACCTTATGAGCGGCTTGAATGATATCTGCTCTTTCTGATGGCTTTGGAAATAGTAACTTCTTCCCATTGAATTGTCTTAAACACTTGTAAATCCATGGTCTTGGTGTATTCTATGCTTTTCAAATTGACCTTAAATTTCTTGGGGCTTGTTCCCAATTTCTCCATCAACCATTCTCTGGATTAAATCATCCGCCTGTTGGTATACCATATGGACCATTAGTAACCGTGATAAGCCATCCACGTTCTGGTGAGAAGCCCCCAGTCGGTGGACAATCTCATAATCATAAGCCTGTAGCTTTAGTGCCCATCAGGCCAGTCGTCCTTCTGGTTCTCTCAAATTATGGAGCCAATGCAACGAGGAGTGATCCATCACCACTTTGAAGTGTGTTTCATGGATATATACCTGAAACTGCTTACAGGCGTAAATGACCATAAGGCATTCCTATTAAGTTACAGTGTAGTTTCTCTCAGCAGCTGAGAGTGTCCAGCTCACATATGCCACCGGACGTTTGTCCCTAAGTTAATCTACTTGGCTTAATATGGCGCCAATCGCCATCAATGAAGCATCAGTTTGTATAATTAATTCTCAATTGAAATTCAGATATTTCAAAATTAGAGAATCTATTAGATATTGGTATAACTCATCAAGGGATTCCTGAACTTCTTCATTCCATATGAATCCTTTCTTCAGATCCTTCAACAGATTCAATAAGGGTTTGGAGATTCTGGAAAAATCCCAAATAAATCTTCTATAGTATCTGAACATTCCAAGGAACACTTGGATATCTTGGGCACTCTTCTGCACAGCAATTTGTTCTTCGGCTTCGATCTTCTTGGCTTATGGCTGCAATCCATAAAGTTGATCACGAATACCATATATTACAACTCTTTCTTGAAGAAGTGACACTTCCACGGCTTAATCTTCAAGTTGGCCGCAGACAGTCTCTTGAGCACTTATTCCAAGTGGTGCAAATGGTCAGCAAACGTCATACTGAACACATTGATATCTTTTCAAGTACACCAGGATGCATGACAACTTCAAGTCATTAAATATAGCATCCATGGCCCTCTGGAACGTTGCAGGCGCATTGCATAGACCCTGGGGCATCCACGTTGGTTGGTATAGCCCCTGCGCGGTAATAATCACGCATTTCTCTTAATCTTCTCTTGGCAAATCAATTTGCAATATCCCAATATCAGATCATATATGGAGTAATACTTCGCTTCTCCCAATTGATCTAGTGCATTGTCAATTCTTGGTAGGGGATACCACCCTTCTTTGTAATCTTAATCAGCTTTCAGTAGTCAATTTATACCCAATTGGAAACATCCTTTTTCTTCACAATAAAAATTGGACTTGCCTAGGGGCTCAATCATGGAACTAGAAGCCCATGCTTCACTAGCTTGCTAATTTCTTCTTCCACTACCACTTTGGTCATCTTCAATCGTCAAATCAGTCTCATCTTGATTGGCAAATTTTCCCATTATTGACCTTGTGGATCACATCTCTCGCACATCCCAAATCATGGTCATTTTGATCAAATACTTCCCAATACTTTTCAAAAAATTCTAGACTCTCCTCTTGTTGTCCTTCCATCATATCATTGAGTTGCTCTTGATCAACCAATAGTTTGATACTCTTGGTTACCCCAGCTGGTAATCCCATCTCATCAAGCGTCCCAAAGTCATGGAATTTCCATAGTTTTGCCGTTGGGATTAGATGAACAAACATGACAATCAGATTCTTCATGATCTTTATTGGTTTTTTACTTAAATTTTCCAGGGAAACTCGAATTTCTCCATGGCCCAGCATTATTACCCCAGGATCCACCCAAGGCTCCATGCTGAATTTCTTCCAGGGGCTTCTGACCTCCCCATACAGTAGCTCAGGTATCTCCAATGTCAACCCTGTGTTGACTATCATCTGTAATCCCTGCGGTATGTTTTCTCATTCCTGATCCTCAGTGGAATTCCCCAGTTTTCTAGGATTTCTGTCAGCATTTCTCATCGCTTCTGGCCAACTAATTGGTATCAAATTAGGATAATGCATCATTGTATATCAAGTTGATAGAGTTGTTTCTTCTATTCAGTAGAGCTTCTCCATCCTTCTGATAGACCAATGGTAACGTCTGACCCACTATGGTCAACATATTATCCTCAAAGTTACATTTAACTCCATAAATCCATAGAAATTCCATCACTATCAGAATTTCATATTTTTTGTTGGGTAAAACTATTGCTGGCGCAGATACCACCAAGGACCCAATTTAAAGTGGCAAAGCGCTATACGCTCACATGAGGTGGTGGTACTCAGCCCAGCTGTCCTGTACTCCTTCTTGTTTCCAAGCCATGCGAGATCTTCATCCTCTTCACCATATTGGTTGAGACAATGTTAATGGGTGCTCCACTTTCAACAATCGCCCTCACCCGTACTTGATTCATCTGTATATCTATATTTTCACACTCAGAGTAATGTAAGATAGTGTTTACTTAGAGTATAGTGGCGTTATTAGCTGAATCGAGGGTGTGAATGATTTGTGCCAATAAATCAGAAAATGATTCCTTTATCACGCTGAGGGGGATTGACAAATTAGCCCCATCTAATTGGACATCAGATAATTCTTCAGGATTCTCAGCGGTTCAAATCTTGTCTGCTAGTTTTTGGGTGTACGGCCAGGCAACTTCCTTGATTATCTCAGGGTCAATTCCCTTTGCCCCAGATCTTGTTACCGCATTCACATACAAATTGACCACTTGATACAGTTGATCCTGTACATCCTCATCTACAAACAAGTCACTGATGTCAATTTCCTCATGCATGATATCAGGAGTAACAGGCTTCTCCACAGCTCTAGACTGTTCCCCAACTAGGCCACATGCTCTTTTCCTGACTCCTTTGTGGCACCAGACTCTTTTCTTGGACTACGTTGATTTGATCCTTTGGCTTCTTGCGATGTACAGCAAAATGTCCCTTCCCTCCGCATTGGTAACAGACCTTCTCTTTCTTATTAATCCGTCTGAACTCTTTGGGCTTATACCCCAGCATGGTTCAGTTGTTCATTTCTTTAGCACCCTCATTCCCCTTCATGGGATTCAAATTACATACTGGGTTGAATTTGAAACTTCTGTTTAGGGCATCAAAGGTTGCTCTCAAGATTTTCAAATTATCTACTATCTGAGAGGTAGTAATTTATGCTGCAAACACAAAAGACATTATTTGGAGCAAATTGTGATAGGGCTGAAGGGCCGCTTGTAATGCTATTCTGGTATTGAAGTCGTCAAGTACCTTTGCTCCAACCAGGATTTGTGACTCCTGGTAGAAATGATCCGCAAAGCTTGCTAAATATTTGTCTTTATGTAATTGGATGCCCATATACTTGTTTGTGCTTTGAAATGCTAATTGGTCTTCCAAATTCCTTCATTATTTCTGCTTTGGCCTCCATGTACAACCAGTTGTCCCTCTCCAGGTGGGGAAACACTAGGTCTTGGCAATCAGTGTCTAGGCAATTCATCACTGTCAAAGCCTTTTGAAAATCACCATATCTGTACATAGTCATATTGAAGAGTTGGAAAAATGATGGGGCATTATCCCAATGGAATGTCAGCAATTTCAGCTTTGCTTTGAATTCCTCTGAGGTTTCCTTAGCCAATTCTCTAGGTCCGGCTACTCAGCTCATTTGGGAAGTGACTTTAAGCGTCATCTCCAAAATAGCGGAAAAGAGGGTGGCATGTTTCTTGGGGTATTTGACTTCCCAATTATTGTATGAGCAGTTCTTTCTTCGGCCTTCATTGCCACATATGGCTTACAATTGCATCTGGGAGATTTTATCTCTTCAACCTGTTTTATCAGTTGCTTGATATCAGAGCTGAAATTTCTCAAAAAAATTTGATCCACTTCAGGCTCTGTTTTCAGATATAATTCTTTTCAAATTAAGTCCCCTTCTTTTTTCTCTAATGACGTTACTTTCCAGGTAACTCATTCCCAAAAACTCGCGACACTATCAATCTCTTCCTCCATCTTGGCGACTCTTTCTTCCAAGGCTGCAAATTCTTGATGATCCACTGAGTTTAAGGCATTCTGATTCACAGTGGCTAATTTCATCCACAGTTTGCATAACTCGTCTTTGTATGACATCCTTCTAAGTTTTTCTTCTCAACTACACCTCTGTAGTGAACACCACTCTATAAAAATCATGGGTTTGATTACTTTTCGGCCAATAACCCCTATAAACTTTATGCTTTCACAGGTTCAGGATATGTGAAATTTGTCCACATCGTATGATGGTTGATATAATCAGTTGATTATAGTATTATGACTATTTCCATAGTTGAGTGGAATTCTTAAATCTTGGCCCAATGCTCGGCCAGTATTTCCGCTCAAAATAATTGTGATGTCTTAAAATAAGGATTTGTTCCCTGGTACCATCTAACCAATCTTCTCTTATATTCCTGTTGGCAATTTATCCAGTTTGACACACAGTTGGAAGCAACCCCCAATTTGTTTCCGCTTCATCTCTGGGTCTCCAATCAGCTCCTTACTCTTTTCCTTAAAGAGTCTCCCAATTATTGTACACAGCAATAATATCCCTGAGAAAGAATAGAACAAATGGATGGTGATAAAGTGTACTGAGCTGGTATATATACTGTATACTCTTTACTAAACTCTGTTAAACTCTGTACAAAACTGTTTATACTATAGGTGTATTATAGGGAATTTATAAAGCGGATTCGACCATATAACCCTTGGTTAACACCTCTTCAAAAAAAAATGGCAGCTATTGCTGTTGAATCACCCATTCTTGTCTCAGCAGCGATGGTCTTCCCCATCCTGGCTAGGATTCTGTTATTGGACATCCTCAATACATAAAATGAAAAGAGTCAGAAAATGTTTTCCTAACATTTTTTTCTCAATCCAAGTGAACCAACCAAATATGCAAGCGACTTGCTTAGGTAATGGTACTTGTTACCCATTAAGGCAGGTCACAAAATTAACTGATCAATTGATAGTTGCAGGCGACATCACTTGCCTCACAGCTTACTATTTACATTACCAATCAGTCAGTGATGAAACCTGACTGATCCCAATTTGTACACCTGATAGCTAATCACTATCAGATGCCCTATTTTGTTGGTAACTCTGCCTTATGAGATCTTAAGCATTCATCCAGATCAATCCTCAACGGATCTGACTAGGCGAATAACCTAAAATCCCCCAAACATAGTTACCCCAAAATCAGGGTCAACTGATTTCCAATTCACCTCACATTAGGGAATTATATTCTAGTGATTTCTGGTAATCTAGCCAGCTAGGAATATGGGTAAAAATCCCAACTGGGACATCCACCATTTCTTTTTCAATTTAGTTTAAAATAGGAATAACTCTCAATTCAGCTTCAGGGAATACTTCAGACTTACACAAACCCTATAACGTCCCTTTTCAATTAATAAGGACGGGCGTGCCTCTAGCATTTTAAGTTTTTAATGGATTCTGACGCACCCATACTGAAATCCCAGTCTTTTCATAATCACACAAATCCATGACTTAGATGACAAACAAGCCTATATCTAAAGCTAAAAATGGCTAGGTAGACTAGAAACACAAAGATCTTATTGTAATCTAAGGAGAAGTCCATGACTAAGTGCAACTTAAATTTTAAGCTTTTTTGGAGCTTCAATTTGAAATGGTTTAGATTCCACCAATGGCAAAACTGTTCATCATATAATTTAAAAAGTATAAAATGACCAATATAGTTTGTGATCTCCATGAAAAGGTTCTCAGAGAGGAAAAGAAAAGTTTTTATATAATTTAGTTAAATTAGGCATTTTATAGGAGTTGACTAACATCAAAGTTGTATTTAGCAGACATGAATTAGATAATACTGTGTAAAGATTGAGTTTTACAAAGTTCCCAAACTCTAAATTGACAAATAAAGCCTACGCCAAAAGATTTTTCCCAATTAAACTGCAATAATAGCAAGATTTCAATTTGAAAAAGCAATCCTGATAAAAAATGGGAAGCAACCTCTAGCATTGCACAGCTGACTTGAATGGCATACTTGGCATAATTATGGATGCTAATCCAATCTCATCACCTTTTAAAATCTCTGTAGTCACTTACATACTACCAAGTTAGCAATGTCATCAAGGGGATCAATCATCCTCGCTGACATTAAAATCAAACTTTGAAAATTTAAGTCTTTAAAAACAAAAAAAATCAAATTTACAAAAGAAAATTGGTAAGTTTATTTTGTGAGCAACGCGGCAGATATGACTCCAGACTGGGAGCAATGGAAACACCATCCTAACAATAAAAGCAAACTTTAAAATTTGAATTAATGCTATAGTTTAGGCATAGGAGCCTAATTAATCCCAGCATCAACGTTTATGTGGAAACTAAACTATAAAATAAATCTAACAATATAACTAAAACAAGTTATCCAATACTCACTAATAAAAAATTATAAAGTAACCATTGCTGTGATAGAATTCTACTAGGCCCTGGCATTAGGGAAGCCATAACAAAAAAAAACTGTTTGCCACAGATCAAGGAGGCGGGACATGGTCATGTGCTGCGGTACTGATCTAAATCTAGTTTATAAATCAAATATACATTGATAGTTTACTATAAACTTGATTATTCTCAAACTCAAGTTTAATAAAAAATTGATTATTTCCAGATCTGTTAATATGTTATTTAGAATGTGACTCAAATCCCTGTCTCAAAATCAAATTTAAAAACCTGTTTTGTTATTAATGACTAGTTAAATTTAAGATGGTGATGAAAATCCAGCAACTCAAATATGCAAACACTTAAACCACCTGAGCATACTTGACCTTTAATTAATCGTTAGGTCTTGGAATGCCCACACTATACAGCCTTAATAGATTGTATTGTGTCATCTGTTCTATCCGCGGGGATTCTATCTAGTGCAGGAAACCTATAGTGGATGAGAGAGTTATCACTATTTTAGTAACTATAGTTTGGGTTAATTCTATATAGAATATCAACTAATTTTCCAGATTCAATTCCTCTCGATTATTAAAGATCCATTGGGGATGATCTCTACCGATGTTTGCAAGTGTTTTAATTATTAATTTAGATGTTGATAACTAAATTACATATATGGATTGATTAGGGTTCGTTGCCAGTCAACAAGGGCTTATTGGCAGTTGATGAAGTGTTGACAACGCTTTTAATAGAGACACCTTATAAGTTAGCCTAAAAAGTGAGGTGACCAGCTATTAATGGTAAATGATCCCATTACCTAAGCAAGTTGATAGCTTACTAATTATAATCCGCTGGGGCTGGATAAAAGCGTTGGGACATGCTCTTTTTAAATAAGTCCAGGAGGAGCTGTGGCCTAGTCAGCAGCAGATTCCATCTAGACAGATGAGTTATTCATCGTTTCAGACAGCTCCTAAGGAATAATTTCATTGGCAATGGGAGCCGTTCTCATTGTGGCGCCAACAGAAAAAGTCAGGCGCTTAATTCCCCTATAAAAATTCCTTGTTATCTTGTTAAAAACAGACACTTTTAAAAAAAAATTTTATCGTAATATAATTATTTAATTGTTCTCCTGAGAAGAGTTTATAGGAGATAGTTTTTAAATAATTGTAGCGTTCTCAAGATCACTTGTGTAAATAATGTGGAAATAAAATGTTCTCTTGTTGTTCAGTTGTTTGCCAACCTTGAGATTAGAGTTGAAAGGATAGTTTTCCTTATCTAACTTTTCTTCAAGTGCCTTCAAGTGGGTTGAAGAAAGGTTGCCAGTACTTTTCTAAAGGAGAAAGCCTGAGCGGATTAAATACATTTTGTTGTGAGTAACTCAGCTAGGATACTTGTCTTTATACAATTATCAATATACCCACTCTAGTTATTATCTTTATCAACAAAATATTCAACGCACACCTTAAAGCTGTGCAGTAAACCAAAAAAATGTTTTACCAATGTTGGTCCAAGATATGTTAAGATCAGAAGGGATTCAACTTGACTTTATGGCCTTGATAAACTCCTCCTTCTTCTTACAATCTACACTCACAATTATACATGAGACATGACATTACTATATATTGCTTTTAAGGCACCTCCAGCACCAGGGGCATCAGCAAGAAAAGTTTTATGGGCAGGAGATAGATTAATGGTGGAGACTTTGGGTTGCCTTAGGATATATAGCATTGAGAAAGCATTTGTGGAAATTACCAATAAGATCCTGCACATAAGGCTCAAGATTAAGGTCTTGGAACCAGCTGTTTTCCATGACTTTAAACCTTTCCACAATAACAGGTAATTAAGCCTTCTTTTTATATGTTATGAGATCAAACTATCCTACACTTCCTATTCAGGTACCCCATTTACCTGGTATGACACTGGGTCTCAGAAGGGGGCCCTCAAAAAGGGTCAGCTTGCCTTCATAAAATATGGCAAAGATTTGGAACTTTGGTGGAAGATGCAACTGGTAGGAGGCATAGTCCACTTTTTAACAATTTGGTAAGGTCCTATCATCTTTGTCCCCAGTTTCTTTTTCGTCTACTTTAATAGAATATTCCTGGCTTAAAGCATTACAAGATTTCCCTAATTCTATTAAATTTCTACACTTCACTTTACAACTGCGCTCTACTTTAATGTCTCCATGGCATCCTCAAAATTAGTTCTTACCTCCTGGTGTACTTTTTTATGATAAAATTGGTTAAGTCCACCATAGTTTCCATCTTGGATCCACAAACTAGGTCTCATGTTAAATGAGGGGTTAAAACCATAGTTTGCAAAGAAAGGGGAACACCCAATAAAATAGTTTCAGGTTTCGTTGTAGCTGAATTTGCGCTAAGGGAAGATTTGAGGCCTAATATTGATGGTTAGCCGCGTCTAAAATTGAGTCAATTATTACATACACTGGTTTGCTCGTTCTGTCCATCTGATTGTGGTTGGAAGGCAATAGAATGGCAAGGACAAATCTGAAAAAGGCTTGAACAGCTTTCTCATACTAAGGACGTGAAATGGAGTTTATGGTTGCTAATAAATCTCTGAGTAATACCACAGATAGAGAAGATATGGTAAATCAAATAATTGACCATTTTTGACGCTGTTACTGTGGTGTGATCAGAATAAAAGGATCAAACCTAGTGAGTCAGTCCACAACCACCAAGATAACGTAATACCCATCAGTGATATATAACTCCACATTAGAATCAACCAAATGAGAAATCCAAAGCCCTTCTGCTTTCTGGACAGGTAACAATGAGACAGCCTGAAACTGACTATTTAGTTTCATCCTTCTGAACACAAGGCACGAATTTTATATCAAGCAAACTTTGTTAAAATTCTCTTCCAATTATACTTCTGTGGATAAGATCTAGGGTTTTCACTTTTCCAGAGTGCACTACGGTTAACCCATCAAAATGTTCATTGATTGTTTACAGACAAAATAGATCCGGCAGGAAACCACAAGCGTCACTAGAACCATAACTGAAGCCCTTTATATGTTACTTTTCATTAAATTCTCCTGGTTCAAGTTGAATCTGACAATAATAAGGTCATACTCACCAACCAAAGGTTGAAACAAGACGACATTTCTAGACATACCATACTACTCTTTTTATTATCCATAAAAAATTAATAGGAGTGCCATTGATGGTAGAGGTTGCTTGAAGATAAGATTTTTCTTGGAGTATACACCGGTTAGTGTTATAAAGCTTTACTTTCTTAAGGGGTCAGGAGCCAAGGCTGAATTATGAATTAAAGCATCTTCTAAAACAGTCTCCTTGTTCATTGCGAACTCATAGAAAACCATAAACTGTGCAAGGGTCTCTTGCCAGAGGGTTTTTCATGCAGTTGGGACATGAGGGGCTCAGTGTAGCAGCAATGCCTAATGATCAGTTCAAACATGGAATGGTGGGATGAATCCAGTAGATGATGGCGCCATTAAAGCAAAATTCCTCTGCTGACAGTAATTCTTTATCATAAGCAGCATAATTTAACTCAGGTAGGAATATGGTGAAATATCCTAATGGTGCTTGACTCCATCTGCCAGCCTTTGTAATAAAGCAGCAGCAATAGTTAAGTTTTGAAGAGTCACTAATCACTATAAATTCCCTTTTTGGGTCCATGTGAAGAAGTTCAGATACATAAAGTAAGGTACAGTTTACATCCTATAAGAAATCCTTCAGTGCAGATGACTACTTAAGGGATCTGGCCCCACTAGGTTATAAAAAGGTGCAGTTATTTCTGAAAAGATGAAGTGAACTTCTTTAAAGGGTAAATATCCCCAAAAAGCTTCTCAATTCTTTATTAGCTTGTCATGTGCCATTCATAGATAACCCTACTACTTTTCTAGAGTTATCATATGACTGTCATGAAATTATATAAACGTTCATACAATAAGCCTAAATTATTGATTGGTAGATTATCAGTTATCTGCCGGAATTGGTATGGGTAGTAAATTGATAATTTAAAAATATTTTATATTGTTCAACAATAGAAAATCTGACCTCAGTCAAACATGGGAATTCTGCAAAAACCTCCAATGATAAAACAAGTAAAAAATCTATAAAAGTTGAGATAGATGAGCTGGATGGGCTATGAATTGGCTTTAGGGATGAGTTCAAAAGGGGAAACAAAGGATTTAGAAAAGAATTTTCAGATAGTATCTTAGTGCGACTCTGCGGTGTAAATCTTTAAGATTAAATGGTAGTGTGACTCTGCTATAGTAATGAAAATCGTTGTTATTGGAGCTCCTTGCTTGCATTTTATATTTGATTGTACTCATATGAGGAATGGCAATCGCCATATCGCTCTTATGTTGCATCAGTAGGTATTTACTCATGTGCAAAACCCTTTTCCAGATTGCATCCCATTCACCGAAATCCAACGTATTTTTTCAAGGTCTCTTGTATCATAAGAGAAAGATAAAAGTTCACTTCCCAGAAGTTGCCAACTCTAGAAGAAGAGTTGAACGGCTATGTTTTCTTATTTGAATTTCCTGGCATAACAGTTTTATTAACTGACGCCAAAATTTGAAAATGGGCTCAAAATTGTAAATTAGTAGAGAGGTCAAAAAACGAAATGATTGGGCGAATATGGACTACTTCATCAAGCTATAAAGCGTCAATATTTATAGGGCGTGTAGGGACATGGCGCCTCAGGGACCTTCGCAACCCCACATCAGGATCTTTCACTGCCTTCTGGATTGACTGCCTAATCAGCACCCTAATTGTTATGCGTCATTCTCATGGATGCAGCATTGGGAGCCGCACCTCTCACAATTTGGTAAGCGGGGATGGGCTTCCTGAAGTTGTTTTCATTGATTCTCAGGTGAATCATTCTTACTGATCAAATCCAGTATCAGTGCCTTCAGGGTAGATTTCTGTTTTCATTGGTTTGAGATAATCTAATGCTGCTCAATTTTGGAGTAGGCATTTTGACTCACTCATCATCTAGAATTTCTGACAATGCACCCCTCAAAATCCTGTCAGAGGTGTTATAGGGCCAAAGTAATCAACCATGTACTCAATTCACCACTGTCCCCTGATTGACATTGGCAGTGGAGTACTCTGATTTCACCTTATAAATGACTTTTAAGGTTCAGACAAATTTACGTTGAGATTGTTCTATTAACCTTTAGGTCGATGGTGATAAAAGAAAATGAAGTTACCTAGTTAAAAAATTGAAAGGAGGGTCGGCCAAAATTAAATCAGGATGTTTCCCTTTCTGTGGTGGTGGCAATGCCTAGCATGAATAGGGCTTAAAGCTAGACAATTTTATTGGCTAAGGCCCTCATAGTTCATTCAGAGTTTTTCAGGAGCAGAGGTATCGTGCAATGGCTGAACGTTACTTGGTAACTGGAGGCACGCCCATATAGTGCTTTGAAAGGTGACATCTTAATAAGTCAATGGTAGCTTCTGTACGCAAGCAAAGTACTGGGTAAATAATGGTTCCAGTGAGTAGGGTCTTAGGCGGCCATCTTCCACAGGATAACGATGAACATTCTGTTAGCACGTTCCACCTCTCAATTAGTAAATGAGTTGTGAGGGCGGTAAAGCTTTGGTTAGTTCCAAAAAGTGAAATTAGTTCTTGATCTATCTGCGAGGTAAAATCTAGCCCATTAATTAAAAGTATAGTTTGTGGGCATCCATGCTGGGTCAAAATAGATTAAATAAGAATAAGAACTTAGATTTAAAAGTGGCAGCGGGGCCAAAATATCTTTGACCCATTTGATACAATGGTCCACAGTTAGGAGGATATATTTATGGCTGTGCAGCCCGTGGGAAGAGGGCCTACTACATCAATAATAGAAACTTTGAAATGACCTAACGGTGCAACGACCATGTGCAGGTATTAGGGACTGGCTTAACCTCGGGATCTTCAAGTCATACAAGCTCCCAGGACCACTTGGATGGTTTCTACCATTCGTTCACAGTAACGTCGTGTCTTTAGCCACTCATGAGTGTTCTTTACTACCCCATGTACCCAAGTTGCATGACCCTCTAAGATAACTTTAGTTCATGAGAAAGGGCGGATGTAGGGGAGCCATTTCGTATTGTCTCTTTTATATAACAGTCTTTCCTTGATCTGTGTGTCTCAGGTCAACTTTCAGAGCCCATATTGTATCTTGGGAGTCTCCAACTCACAGCGTCTAGTCAGCCGATTAAACTGTACAGTTGGACTTCCTTGTGAGTTAAGGCAGCCAATAATGGCATTCTAGAGACTATTGACATCCTGGTGAATTACTCCCATTTAAATGGACAATAGTGAAATGATAGCTCTGCAGCCTGAGGGCCCATCTGGTTAATTGGCCATCTGTGTCCTTCATTTTCTGCAGCCATTGGAGCGAGGAATGATCAGTGGTGTTGGTGAAGTGATAGCCATAAAGATCAGGCCAAAATTGTTTGATCGCTAACAAGACAACCAGGCATTCACATTCAGTAACGCTATAGTTTCGTTTAACCTTTCTCAAGGTCTTGCTGAAATAAGCTACGGAGTGATTGACCTGATTTTCACTGTGCTGTGCTAGGATGACCCCAACGGCGACATCACTTACATCCTTAAATACCAAGAAAGGTTGATTATAATGCATATTTACTAACTTGAGATTAGTGAATAGAGCCGAATTATCTCATTAAAAGCCTGTTCTTTTTCTAGTCGCCACTTAAAAGGAACGTTCTTCTGCAGGAAGTAAGATAGGGCTCATTAAGGACAGCAAATTGAGGGATGAACTGACAATATTAGCCCACCATGTCAAGGTATAACTGAATATACCTTAGGATCTGGGGGCACGACATCTTTTCAATGAATCAACTTTGTCCAGTATGGGCTGGATGTCATCTTTTGACACCTTTTGTTGAGGAAATCCATTTTGGACTGGAAGAAGGAGCACTTAGAGGGTTTAGTTCTTATCAAAACCTTTCTAAGACAATTTAAAACTTCCCAAAGGTGCTCCACATAATTATTGAAAATTCGTGAGAAGACAGAGATATCTTCAAGGTATATGAGGGTGCATGATAACTTCAAGTCCCCAAGGATCATATCTATGGCGCGTTGGAAGGTGTCTGGCGCATTATAAAGGTCCTGGGGTATCCTTATGGGCTTGAAAAGCCCTTTGTTGACTATAGCGCACATTTGTCTTATTCTTTGGAGGTGAGCTCCACTTGCCAATATCTGCTATCAAGATCCATTGTGGAGAAGTATTATAACCTGAAAAGCAAGTGAAGAGAAACAATTAGGGCAAAGGATAATTGTCT
The DNA here is from genome assembly GCA_022478985.1 of Massospora cicadina. Classification (NCBI taxonomy): domain Eukaryota; kingdom Fungi; phylum Entomophthoromycota; class Entomophthoromycetes; order Entomophthorales; family Entomophthoraceae; genus Massospora; species Massospora cicadina. Next base: position 3,751 of record JAKSZP010004077.1, on the reverse strand, counting down.
TTCTTGGTGATGGAGTTGAGCCAGCTGTAGTCTATCACCACCTGATGACTGCAATCCTTCTTTTGTACCAATAGGAGAGGGGAGGCCCATGGGCTGCGCAAAGATACCAATAGTCTGATTTTGAGTAGTTGTTTGAGTTCTGATGCTATTTGGGTTTCTTCAACCTTACTGCTTTAGTATGTCAGGACCAAAAGGAGGGAGAGTTCCTAGTCTCCAAATGATGCAGGACCCCACTTATCTTCTCAAAATTGTAGGTTGATGCAAAAAAGGTCTTAGTACTCCTCAATTAATTCTTGAACTTGGCGTTTTTGTTACCCAGTGTACTCCTTTCTGATAAGGGTGTCGACTAGAGCCACTGATGGGGGCTCTCCAACCTAAAATACCTCAGATTTTCAAGTTGCAGACATCATCAACAGCTTATACTGGTAGAAGGCAAACATATGTGGCGGGACTACTGGGCCCACTACCCTAGGGTTGTCAGTACTTATCCAACAAAATTAATTTGGATCCAGCATAGGCGGGATCTAGAATCTCAGAGCAGGTTAGGAACTCTTTGGCAGATGAGATTTCTAGAACTCAGAGCTCCAGCAGGTATCTGGAGGGGGTGTTAACATGACCCAGGTATCAACAAAGACTTGGGACATTGGAGTTATGGTGGTCAGTTTAGATAAATTGGCGTGCCTTCATGGCCATCAACGGCAGGCGGGGCAACTGTACTTGATATCCAAATACACGGTTGTCATGAATTTGATATAACTGGACAATAAGCCATATATCTGGCGGATCATAATTTAGGAGTTGAGGTAAGCCTCAATATCGAGTGGAAAATTATTTTGATGAAAGGCAAGCTTAATTGAAGTATTCATAGTTTGGCAGATTGAGGGAACTGCTGCAAAAGCATCGAGATAGAACAAATACCCCTAAAATGTAGCAAATAGGAAATTACTAAGCGGAAGGGTTGTAGTCACCTAGGAATACTGAGGATAAGAGTTGAGCATGAGAAAGACAAGGGGAGGTTTGTAGTTGTTAGCAGTGATAGTCTGCAATTTTATATATGCAATAAAAGTGTCAGTTGGGAAATATCTTCATATTTTCATTGGTTTATTAAGGACTGGCGATCTTCATATCATCCTTCCATTGCTCAGTGGTGATAACCTGAGCAACCAGCGTTAAAGATCTAAGTATACCACCAAAAGTTAACACTGTTGCTCGATACAGGGGACTGGTAACTTTAGTACAATAGAACTAGGGCATCATGGAGAGCCCTCACTCTTTGTGCCAAAGTTTAATTAGATTTCAAGAATTATACTCTGGGAAACAATGGAGACATCTAACGAGAAACCAGTACAATTCAAAGTGATGGAACCAGAGGAGGAGAAAACTAATATGGAACTGCAGTTAGATGCTTGTCACACGCTGAAGTCAGCCCAACAGTGAAGGTCCACTAATGTAACACTCAGCAACTATGAGACTTTTTAGAATGGCTCTTGTGGGGTTACTGCATTTATGAAGATGATGTGGGGGAAAATTCTCTGAGTTTGTTTTAAAACCAACTGGACCAATAATTTTCATTATGAGATGTATATGTCTTACCTTGATGCTATCACAATGGGGTTGTCTCTCCAGCTCAGCACACATGGAGCTGAGGAATACCTGGTCACGCACTTTCAGCCTTTAATCTTCCAAGTACTGCATGTGTTATTCTGACATTACATTAAGATTGGCGTAGTCATGCGCTTCATACAGGCACAACAGAATGACACGAACCTCTTACTCAAACGCCTTGATCACTCTTTCTCAGAGATTCAGGGGGCGTTAGTGCATGTAGAGAAATGTGTCATGGACGTCCGCCATTGTCTGGATGAACTAGTCCCACAGTCGAATCATGAGTTACTTCAATTAAAAAGTACATTTGTTAGACAGGCGCAAGATTTCAGGTTAATGGATATGAGATGTCATGAAGCTTGGTATTAATATCAAAAGCTTTATGATGGAAATGTCCAAATGGGTAGAAGGAATCAACATGGTGATGTCTCAGACAGGAGACCTGGCTACTCTGTTAGAGCAGCAGATGACTGATCACAATGACACTGTGGCACTTAAATTTAGTCAACTTTGTGCTGAGTGGAGTAACCAGTGGATAGCCACCATTTGGCTAACTCATTTTTGATGACCTATGATAAAGCCAATTTTTAGGCTGGATCATTCAGTTTAGAACACCAGATAATTGGCATGATTCTGAGCCGTTACTCTTCCCTTCATTGAGATGGTGGAGTACGCGGACATGCATGTACAGTTGGATAAACTTTGATGGTCAAATGAGGAGTTAGTGCAGGAAAGCGACGCTCTAATCAATCAAGTGGATGAAGTGAACTGGCAAGTGCACAATACTAGTCAGAAGAAAGCAAGGATGCAGTAATCATCGGAGGATTTACTCTTATGACTTCATGAAATTTAGCTTAACATGGACACAGAGAGTGAAAATTTAGCCACAAATTAATGAAGGAATATGAAGAGCTTAGACAGGGGGTGAGAGATGGGTGGTGTCAGTGCTATTCAGTCAAATAAGAGCAGATAATTGATGAATTTTTCACTGAATAGACAGGTGAGGGGGTAAAAGTGCAGTTAGCGGCAAGTCCAGTTAGGAATTCTATGGGTCAGCCAGAAAGTGCCCCCATGTGGCGCGGCAGTTCCTCCCCATAACTTAACTTCTTCTTGGTCTACTATGGCAGATTTACATCCATCTGGGCAACCCTATTATTGCCAACAAGGGGATGCTCCCCTTGGCCAATCTAAACCTATTCCATATGTTTCCTGAAGACAAAGCACGGAGTCAGGTGAATTTATATGGATCAAGAAGTTACTGCCTTTCAGTTGAGATGGTAACAGGAACGGATATTTTAAGCAATTTGAATTCACCATGGAGGGAGCATTGTATCAGCGGAAAGCTAAGCTGTTGTTATCCACTCTGGATGTTGATAGCACTGACCTGATCACATGTTACCTCAAGGGTAGTGCTTTAATGCGTCAGGAGGTGAAGAATACTGAGCTCCATCTTATCAGGGGCACGGCAAAGATGGTGCAGCGCAAGGCCAAATTTCTGACAATACAGTTTCAAAAGTATGAGTCCCTTGTGGAATTTGTGTAGTGGTTCACAGCTAAAGCTCATGTGTTAGTGGGAGCAAAATACTAACCAACGAGAATGTGTGCATAGCAATGACTTCAGCAGTTAAACCCTATAGAGAACTGCATAATGCGATGACCCACATCCTACATGAGGGTGCAGAGCTTTTTACAGATCGTATACTCTCCATGCTGTCTCTCTGTCACATTCAGCGCTCCTAACATGGAGAGGAAAGCCCCTGCAATAATTGCTGCATTCTCATCAGGAAACGGACCACAACAACCTGGGTATAATTTGTTGGGCAATGCTCAGCCATCCAACATAACAGCAGGCCTTTTCCACTCTCCTTACGCACAACCAGCCCATCCCAGCCTAATTTCAATTATTTGGCTAACTTTATACCCGGACCTTTAGGTGTGAACCATAGATGGGAGTCATTTATGTATGCTTGTTCCTTGTGCGGCCAAAAAGGCCATTATGCAGATAACTGCCCAGGCAACCAGCAGGTGCCTGCATTACCATCAGTTTTTATCAAACACGAAAATCCTGAGTGGAGTAGAGATGGGACACTCTAACTCCGCTAATCCAAAATTTACTTGTACCTGACAATTCCCATGAGTCTCGTTG
>JAKSZP010004076.1:0-178753 GCA_022478985.1 Massospora cicadina | reverse complement strand
ACCAATTTTTATCCATATATAGTATATAAATCCACACCCAGGTGGTAGCAAAGAACGCTCTGCTAAGTTGACCACCTTTATTGATTATCAATTATTGTATACATTTTATATTTTTTACATTATATAGTAATCTTTTCATTTTGTCAGTAACCTTAAGTCATTAGCCCATTAGATATATTTAAAAGTAAAACGTAGATCAAAGTTCATTAGTTCTAAGGAACTGTTAACAATCTCTAATATATCAGATACCATAAACATTACTGATTGTTTAAATTGGTGCCTTGGCATCAGATCTCAACTAGCCTGGCTAGTTTAAACCTGATAAAAAGGTATTATATTGAAGACAAAAACTTAAAACACAAAATAAACCTATTTGTATTGCATCAGATTTTTTAGATGAAATAAAGCACACTAGAGTATCTGAGCACTGACAATGGCTTAGGGGCTAGTAGGTAAATTCTCTGATTGGTTATAAGTGGGCTTGTGAAAAGCTGCTAACAAAACCAGATATCCTCCCTAAATGGCAATCCTTCATTGTAGACACAAGTTTCACTAGTTCTTATTGTTGCAAAACAATTTTAAACTTAATAGCACTTAAAGATTTTGGAATAGTTGCATAATATCTTTTAAAGTTAATGAAACTACAGCTTTAGCCTTAAGGTTTTGCACCTTAATAGCATCAGCTATTAAATGAGAGGCTGGAAAATGGCTGAGGACAAATAATAAGAACACTAATAAAAACACATTTTTGGAGGCACTGAGGTAAGGTATCTAGATAATAATATGATGTAAGTGCCAAGGGAGCCCAACTTCGCTTTAGGTAACACCTCAAAGTTCCTGAAAATCACCAGAAACACCAAGAAACCATTATATCAAAGGCCCTAAAGCCCTCTATCTGATGAGGGGTCAATCTGGTTATTGGGCGCATGTTAGCCTCAATGTGCACCATGATGCTCAAAATGTTTAAAAAATGGAAACCCAAAAAAATTGGAACTGTAAATTTTTTAACTAAAAAGCAGGGGAGATAAAAACAAAACTAAACAAATGCACTCACTTGTGAGGGCAATGTTCTATATGTGGAATGGGCTTTGGTGCTTTAGCAACACTATTTTTAGGTGCTACATCCTCTTCTTGGTTTGCTTGCTCCTGGTTTTGCGCTTTTTAAGAAAAGATCAAATTGTGAATTGTTGTGAGGATTAAGGTTAGGAAAGATGATAGGGAATGTCATTATTGGTTGGTCCCAAATATAGCTTTTCTACCATTTTCAAATTTTTTTATTGAGATGCACTCCGCCCTTTGAGGTCCAGTGCTCAATATGTAACAAAGACATAAATACTGTAAAGGGAATTTCAGAAATGGGAAAATGGAGAGTCTGAATTGGGATCAAAGATTTAAAAATTCATGATAGATATGATGATCTTACTATAAAAATAAAATAATATGGGATTCAGGATATTAGGAAAATTTGGGAAAATGGTAGTGGTATGGGAGAACTTGCCTGGAGCAATTTTCATTTTAGCTTGTAGTTGGGGTAATTTTCTGCATAATAGCCTAATACTCTTTTTTTAGTACTAGATGGTCCCAACCCAAGGGGGGGATTCATCGATGTATAGCCTAATACTCTTAACATTCAACTTTTAGGTAATGCGGGGTTTATGATAGACTTTTTGAAAGTAGGGCAGCAGACGCCAACTGGCTTATTTTTTAAGTAAAAACCCTTACAATAAGTAATTTGATTATCCATGGCTGCTGTTGCAAGGTAAATTGATGTAGAATAGTGATTTGGGGTTTAGCAGTGCTGGGGTGGCAAGGGTTGATTGTTGATGATAACTGTGATAATACTTGGCTTTGGCGATGCAGCATGACAAAACATAATAAATTAATACTACTAGGTAGATGGCTGTGAGGGCGGGGATCAATTAAAGCAATAGATAGATCTGGGGATGCAGCCTGAGAAAATCGATATTAATTCATTCTATAGATTAGCTGGTTCAGGGGTGAAGTATCTGATCAAAGGCATCTGCCTTAACATTGATATATATATATATTAGTGAGTAATTATATTGTTTATGTGATTGATCAAACCAAATCTCAATATCCCACCCCAATTTGACTAGAAAATCAGAGAACAAGAAATGAGTAAGGTAAATTGGGTCATTGAGAAGTAGTGGCCATTAGGCTGGAGCCCTGCTGGTATTCTTTTTAAAAACCTAGCATGTACCTGATCAGTGATGAAAATCTTACTAGGAACTATAGAGTGCAAGCATCATTGAATGTATTCTTAATGATCTCATAGGGTCCTTTCCAATTATGCTATAATTTTTTAGTCCACCCAAAACCATGGTTATTGTAGTATAAAACCCTATTTCCAGCAGCAAAGTAGATAAGGTCCATATGGCCTTGTTATTTCACTTTCTAGATTTTATTTCTAAACCAGCGCATCTGAGTATTCTTTTTAAAGATGAATTAATGGCTGCATTAGCTTCTCCATATACTTAGTGATACTCATGTTCTCTTTATTGACACAGGAATTTACATTTGGGGGGAGCGCAGGGTGATTACCATATTGGAACTGGAATGTCAAATTCCATGCCAATGATTGAAGTGTTGCTTTAAGGAAAAATGGAAGAGGGCAGGAACTGATTACAGCTTGAGGGCTTGCTGTAGTTGACTTCATTAGGATCCCAAGAGCATACTTACCCATTCCACAATGCTGTTAGTTTCAGGGTGATATGGGGTATACAACACCTCTTGAATACCCATTAAGTCATTATGATTAGAAAAATATGAGACATGAAATTGGTCCCATTAGATTTTATTATAAACTGCAGGAGTCCATTCCAGATTCCTATAATCATAGAACAGACTTTTCCGTTATCATGGTGCCAAGTTCCTTAATTGCCTTGGCCTCTACCCACTTAATGAGGCGATTGATGGTTACTATAATATACTTATATTTTCTATAACTGTTAGGCAGTGGACTAAAACGTTGTTAGAGACAGTGTGCAATAAAACTGAGTTGACCAAATTATAGAAGTGGACTTGCAGTAGGGGACTTTGATTTGATATTCTTTAAAGAAGATGAGGGTCTCATGGATATCAAAAAGCAGCAATACCCAGTAATACTGTTTAAGCTATTTAGCTTTTTTGAATCTACCCTACCCCATCACCTTGTGGACCCTAATGATCAAGTCCAAATGCTCTAATGGCCTTAGAAATAAAATTTTATGCACATAATTATCTTATAAAGTTTCCCATTCTCAGCATTAGTTTAATCTAGTTTCTCCAATGTGCATTGAACCTCACCTGGTTCTTTACCATATTAATGGATTACCATTTTATCAAACATTTCATTAGCTGGATTTGTCACCAAGGCAATGGTGGGCAGCCATAATACCCAATTAAAATTTTGATGTTTAATGTTATGGCGGAGCTGGATCTCAAAATCATAGGCTTGTAATTTCAAAGGCCATTAGGTCAGCCACCCTTCTTTATCTTAAAGATGTCACAACCAACAAAGTGAGACATGGTCAATTACTACTGTGAATGCATCCTGTGGAAGTAAACGCAAAATTCTTGCATCATTATTATGGCCAGACAATACTTCTCTTTACTTTTTGATCTTTATGATATCCAAATTTGGCTACAATATGCCACTAGATACTCAATTACTCATTGCCAGTTTGCAGTAATACTGTACCTACAATGATGAAGGAAGCGTCTATTTGAGTGATAAAGAGGTTTTCAAATTCACAAATATGAGTATTTGTGCTTTTGGTGATTCTAGTTCTCAGCTTGTTTAAAACCAACTGTTGGGATAATTTTCCCAAATTACCCAGCTTAATTGATTACAATTAATCTTCTGGCCTGCTAGGGGATCCATCCCACTAGTGGATGTTGAAGTTATCAATTACTTATATAATAAGCATTGTTTAGAGAAATATTACAGCAAATATTATTGATTTGTGGATTACAATCCGCTGGATTGATGAGTGTTTCATTGTGGATGAAGCCTGACAATAAACAAGTGATTATGGGGTCAATTTAATTATTAATAACTTAATTGACTTGTAAGAGTCAGCTGGGTTTAGTTCTAACTGATTAAGGAGTTTATGAGTTGCTGGCGAGTAATGCCACCTATCATAGAGAAACTCTTGAGTCAACCTTTTCTAAATCACAATCTTCTATTTATGGGTATGAGTCCCATTACCTAAACAGGTTGTTACCAGATATGGGTAAATTTGATGGGAGTTGAGCAAAGACCTTGTTCACAAGTTCTAATTTCAACTAAGAAGAGGTCACAATCAAGTAGGGAAGAGTGTCAGGGACTGGTTACTACTGATCTGGTTGGTGGTAGCTAACCATGAGCTAGCATAACCAATGGGTTTGAACCAGTATGACAAGGTCATTAGAGGTGTCCAGGTATAAGGAATGGTGGGTAATCTGGTTTGGGAGTTGCCTAAAGATATGGTTTTAAAAGGGGAAAGTTGAAAGGTAGTTTCTTGTAGGCTGGGGTGGTAGATCGGTATTGATAACACTTTAGTAGATAAAATTAATATTGTTTGCATAATAAAGAATATTTTTATTGACCGCAAAGATTAACCAAATGCCTTGGTTTTATATGCCATCCAACCTATTAGACTTACACAAGCTTAATTAGTTTTTAAAAAGTGCACTATTATTCTTTGGAGCTTATGGGATTGTAAATTGCATGTGATTTTGAAAGGCAGTGGAAATCATCTCAGTCTCATTGTAAATTTGGTTTGGTGCAATTTCTTGACTCAATATTATTGTAATTGAGGTAATTTAAATGATTAATCAAACATTTTCACACCAATTAATCATTTGATATGCAATTATTCAATCTAACTTCATTAAATATCTTCTTGATCTGATGGATGATGTCTGTAATCTCAGAAATTCCACTAATGTCAGGATTTACCCTGACAAAGAGAACCTGAGTACATTTGATGAGGAAGATCATCATTTTGCATGCCCTGGAAGGTTAATTCCTTGGAGACAGCTGCTGTTTTCAATTGGGGTACCAATTGAAGAGTTGTGCACCAAAATCCCTATAAAATCTCATTGCCTTTTTATAATAAAGCAGATAGAAATAGTATTAGATCTGTTAAATATACAACTAACTAATTATTTTATAATTTATACTGTTTGCTATTGTGATTAGAAAAAGAAGGACAAGAAGATCTTTTATCTATATTATTGGTGATTTACGTGGACTCAGCGTGACAAGAAGTAAGAGGACCTCAAAACCTTACCTTAGGTTATTTTATACCAGACGGAATAGGGAAAAGTCCTGCCATTTTAGAAATAATCAATACTAGGATAAGCACTAGGTTGGCATTGGACCTAATCACTATTTTGGCTATCAGCTCAACTAGACTAGTAGTCTTCATACTACTATTGCCCAATATATCATATTATCATATCAAACAACACACATGGAAGAAACCTGTGTATGTTGAACATGGGAGCCAAAGCAAGTATTATTCAGAATGAGAAATCAAAAGATGAACTTATCAATTAGAGCTCAATCAAGAGTTCAAGCTCTCCAAAGTTTTAACAATTGGTGCTCGCTACAGGGGGTAGTTAAGTTTAGCCAAATTTAATAAGAAGATTGAATCAACATATCTTACAAGAACAAACTATGCAAGCATTGTATGGAACTTGAAACCGTCAAAAAACGTGCTTAACATGGCGTCACAAGCCGAAATCATTGCATTGGAAGAACGGGTGATGAAGGACAAGGAAGAGGTTGATCAAATAGATAAAGGTAATAAAGACTACTGTGGAAAAGTAAGCTCCTTGAAGCTCAAGTAAGGTGAATTGATCAAATAAGTATTGTATCAGAAGACTGAGTGAAAGGCAGACTGATAATACATTTGCCAGATTGCTGAAGAGATAGAGAGGCAATTAAAGTGTATAGAAGAAATGGAGGACCATAAATGCAACTGTGCACAAATGGAGGCAGAAGAAGCAAAAAATGAAACTCCTGTAACTACAATCCAAAAGAATAACCCACCCAGAAATATGCCTGGGTCGTTTGGAGCAATTTTGGAGATGGTACCAAAAGTAACTCAAATGGTTAATAGAGTCATTGGACAGGATACACCTGTTAGTTGAGCCACAGATGAGTTTTGAAGCACACCAAAATTACCCACGTTCCATTAGTATAATGCTCCTGAATTTTTCAAACCATTCAAGATGATGGTGCTTGGTTATAGTGACTGACTAAAGGCAGTGACCGTCATAAATTTCCTAAACACAGATTGTTTAATTCTAATGCTACCCATTTAAGCTGAGACAACTGGTTTTATCAGGAGCCAAATAAGCCATCATTTTAGATTTTGGAAGCTCTACCAAGATGTGTAACCACAAACCAGAATTTATGTGGATTCAACTCTGCAAAGATGAGACACTAGTAGCTTTCAAGAACTGATTCTACCAGGAATCACAGGTCCTGACCGGAGTAAAAGTGTTAACGGATTTTGATGCCTGACTTGCAATGTAAGTGGCGTTAAAGCTCTATCATGATTTACTCAGAAATATTGTTTTAGCGTTAGTAATGCAAATGACCACATCTAAAATGGAGGATCATTTGAAGATGTTTGGAGCCACTTTTAGAGTCCCAGGCAGAGCATTCAGGGTGATCCAGACTTGAGCTTAAAACACTGTGAAATCTGCTAAAACAAATAAGGAGAAATAAAATCAACTTTTTTCATGGAATAATACTAAGTACAGAAGCGAGAAGACAAGATGCTAATCCGCTGCCATCAGTGTGGTAAATCTGTACATGTAGCCGCCCAATATTGAAGCAAGAAGCCCATGGAGCAGGTCACATTAGTCCAGGTGAAGGTGAAGGAAAACTGTCAGGATTTTGGAAAAAGTCCACAGTCTGGAGATGGAACAATCTGGCTCTGCAGTTAAACCTGTTCCCAATGTTATGAATGTTGACATAGACATTTCCAATCTTTTCATAGACAATAAAGCAACCAATCTACTATATTAGGTTGTTAATATGACGTGAACGCTATCACCTGACCAATCTGAATGGAATCAATCCCAAAATTGTGAAGGAGGGGGCTCAGATGTATGCTCATCAACTAGTGGACATGATTAAATTCACTGGGAACCAGGAGGAGTTACTCAAGACGGGATTAGATGAGGCAAATGTATCCATTCTATTTAATGATATCAAGGAATCTTTCCCTGATCTTTCAGCACAACTAATTAATTCACTTGATTTGCAAATAATGCCGCAATTCACTCAGCAAATACCCTATTACAATATTCTTAGCGTAAAAATGTGGATGTTATTGTTAACTAAGTGAGAGTGAGGGCAATCATTGACAGAGAAGAGCCCATAGATATTGTTTTGATTAAACTGGTAGAATGAACGAAGATTTTTGCTTGATCTAAAACACCAAAAGTAATAAGCAACAGCCAGACCAGAGATGACAATATCTTTGAAGCTTACAGCACGCTGAAACTCTGGTTTGGTTCACTAGTGGTATCAGTTCCCGCCATTGTGTTGGCAAACCAGAATTATAATATACTGATTGGGACGAAGTTTCTGTAAAAATATGGAGTAAATTATAATTATGAGGAGAATACCCTGACCATTTTGGGGCAGACCCTGCCCTTGGCACATCAGCAGGAAGGAGAGTCGCCGCTGACTAAGAGAAACAATTTTTTAAACTTAATTTTATAATGCCAGCATCATCCTTATTTAATACAAGTTAGTTGGGCGAGAACAGAGAAGAAATTCCGAAGAAGATCCTGGAAAACAATTGGATCCCCTTGAGAATGTAAATGACGAACACTCTACTGCCTGGGATGCAGATAATTGTTAACACAGGGTTAACGCTCAAGGTTCCAGAGCAACAATATAGAGAAGTCATTGGCCCATGGAGGAAATTAAGGATTGAACCATGGTTTACGCCAGGAAAAATTATTATGGGACATTGAGAAATAAATGTGATACTGGCTAATCTGGGGACAAAACAGATGAAGATAGCAAAGAATATAGTCGTCGCACTTCTCCATTTAATTACAAAGGCAGAGATCAGAAAATTCTATGATTCCAGAACGCTAACCAAAATGAGATTGCTGGTGGAAATTGCCAAAAGTGTCAATGTATTAGTAGATTGAGAGCAGCTGGCTGAATTTACTGAACAACAGCAAGAAGATTTACTCTGACTATTTGATAGGTACTGGGAGATATTCGCCCAAGATTATAACCTGGGATGTGAAAAGAACGTGGTCCACAAGGTCAACTCAGGGAAAACTCGCTGATAAAGATGAGATATGTGAAAGTCTAGAGCTGCTGAAGCTGTGGTCAGCGAAGAAAGCAGCAAGCTTTTTTGAGCATAGGCTCATCATCCCAACATCAAGACCATAGGCGAGTCCAATCCTTTTAGCAAAAAAGAAGGATGGATCAAATGAGTGGTGATCAATTATCACTGACTGATCAAAATCATTAAGAAGTATTCATATCCACTTATGAGGATTGATGATGTACTCAATTGCCTAGGGAATGCCATATACTTTTTTGCAATAGATTTAATTTCAGGGTATTTGCAAATCAATTTTCCAAAAGAGGACAAAGAAAAGTGTGCAATCATTACCACAAAGGGACTCTACCAGCTGAGCTGAATGCCCCAAGGATTGTGTAATGCACCAGCCACCATCCAAAGAGCGTTAGACTCTATCCTTAGTGATCTGAAGTTGTCCTGTGTATTAGTATATCAGGATAATAAAAATGTATTCAGCAGGACCTTCACAGACCATTTGAAACACTTAAAAGGATCGTTCAAGCGCCTTGTGATGTCAAACTTAAAGTTTAAGTTAAAAAAATGCCATTTTTCAAAAGGGAGCTTGAGTACTTGGGGTTATTTATAAACTCAGAGGGCTGTAGCTCAGCACAGAAGATTATGGCAATTTAACAGATGTCAATCCTAAAGAGCATTTGGGATATCCAAGTATTTCTTGGGATGGTCAACTATTATAGCCAATTTGTAAAGTGTTTTGCAAAAATTGCGGAGCCTTTATTTACTTATCAAAGGATATGGATAAGGATATATGTGGAATGAAGAAGCATAAGAGTCATTTAAAAATTACGCTAATATCTAATGACCAATCCTGTCTTGAAGTACTCAAATTATGAACAGTAATTCATCATCCAAACTGATGCATTATTGCCATTGTTTGAAGCCATTTTGGCCAAATGGATAAAGACAGGGACAAACATTTAATGGCTTATGTAGGACAAACACTTATGCCAGTGAAGAGGAATTATACTTTGACAGAGCATGAATGCCTCATGGTGATCTATGCATGCAAACAATTCTGAGTGTACAACCATGGAATGCATTTCAAATTAATGACAGACCATTTGTTATTGCGCTGGCTCCATAACTTAAAGAAAACAGAGGGGCGACTCGCCTGATGAGCTTTAAAATTACAAGCCTATGATTTCAAGATACTACACCATGCTGGAGCAGTGCATCAAAATGATGACAGACTATCAAGGTTGCCTGCAGTCCATATTGTTTATCATGAAGTGGTCAAAATATTCTAAAAAGATTGAGGCAATGTCGGGGACAAAAATCTAATAAATTCAAGGTGCACTCAATAAAGTATGAATAACATCAAGATAAGAATTATAAAATATTCAAAACAATTTACAGAATGTATTTTTCCCCAAAGCCATCAGAATGAGTGGAAATAATCTGAGCTGCACACAAAGTTGTCATTCATGGTGGCCTAAGGAAGACCATGGACCATATTTACTAGTACTACTATTGGGAATTGATCAATTATTATGTTGCTGATTACCTGTCCTGTTGCGTGGAATGTTAACTTCACAAACTTATAAAATGTAACAGGATACATGTTAGTACTACCTGGATTTGCATGGCCACTCTGTCAATAGACGCGATAGGTACCCTGAGTATTAGCACAGGAGGCGTAAAATATCATAGTGGCCATAGAACATCTAATTAGATGGGTCAAAACCAAAACCCTGAGTAAAGTGGATGCTGTGTACACAGCAAAGTTCGTTTTGGATTAAGTGTCTACAGGCATGGATAACCTCAAGTGATCTTGAGCAATAATGGAACCAAATTTATCTCCTATGTAATCTTAAGGCTCAATGAATTGATGGGGAACAGAGGAGTAGTATCAGTTTCATACAGACCAGAAATGAACGGAATCATGGAAATAGTTACCAGAACATTAGTCATGATGCTAAGAAAATTGGTTGCAAGGAAAAGTTGCACTTTGGGAACTTACCCAAGTTCAATTACTTTTGCCTACAATATAAGTCATCATACAGTAACAGGAAAAACACTGTTTGAATTTCTTTATGGATTAAGGGCAGCCTTGCCACCAATTTCATATTTTGCAGTAAACTAGAAGAGGAGATGAGTACAAGTCAATACCTGAAATGACTGTCCAATATTAGATTGAACTGCAATTGCAAGTGTTTTATAGGACCTTAAGGAAAAGGATCAAAGAAAAATTGACGGATGACAAGAACTGACCAGCAATACAGAAGTACCATGCGGTGGATAGTGAGCCTATTGCAACAACCATGGTTTTGGATCAAGAAATAAGCCTGATTCTTTGTGGGCAGGTCCGTTCAAAGTGATTGCCAAGATGGCAACTGATACCTACACTAATAAGAACATCACTGATGGTTGTGAAGTGAACTGGGCCCATAAAAAATATCCTAAGTATTGTACCTAGGGAAGAAATAAGTGTAATGTTCTCAAAGGACCAATAACCTAGATAAAATAGGTCAAGTCCTAGTGTTGGTCAAGTCCCAGGTGGGGGCGCTGAACCATGAGAGGTGGTAAAAACTTAAAAGTAGACCTCTGAACCATGATAGATGATTAAGTTTAAAGATTAACTACTGACCAGAGTAGTTAAACGAAAAGATGGACCTCTGAACCTAATAATAGGTTAAGTACATTACAAAGAATAACATAAGGAAAAAATACCAAAAAATAATATAATATAAAAAACCATGAAAGATATATATATAATGCAAAATGTATTAGAATTCAGTTTTATTTATCATCATCAAAAAGCTCTTGGTGATGTCCCCTTATGTTATTGGTAGGATCAACTTGGGCTGAAGCTGGGTCCACTGCAATTAGTCTTGTTTTTCTAAAAATAACATACATTGGTAGAATCAGGTTGGGTTAAAAATTGATTTGGAGAGAGGAGTCCTCAAAGAAATAAAGCTCAGCCTGGGGGACACAGGGAACAAGGAATCGATGAAGCTTCCCAAGAATATCCTTCAAATGATGAAATGTCATATATAACCCCAACCTGTGGGAAAACAAGCTTTCTAGACCTATGTACTGGAAATAATACAAAACTAGGCTGGCATGGCATGTGGCCATGAGATTTGCGCTCTTTGGAGGCAGCAGCGAGGAGGACATGGAACAGAAATGCGCAAAGAATCAGGACTAAGCTAATACACATTGAATTAGGAATGGTGAGGGATAAGAGCACTCAAAAATTTATACCATTCTGGCAGACTCAGTCATATTCAACTTGATGTATGCCCATGGAAAATCTTCATTGCTGGTTATTCTGGTCAAGTGGTTGGATATGTTGGGATAATTTTCCCAAATTACCCAGCTTAATTGATTATGATTAATCTTCTGGCCTGCTAGGGGATCCATCCCACTAGTGGATGATGAAGTTATCAATTACTTATATGATAAGCATTGTTTGGAGAAATTTTACAGCAAATATTATTGATCTGTAAATTACAATCCGCTGGATTGATGAGTGTTTCATTGTGGATGAAGCCTGACAATAAACAAGTGATTATGGGGTCAATTTAATTATTAATAACTTAATTGACTTGTAAGAGTCAGCTGAGTTTAGTTGCTAATTGACTAAGGAGTTTATGAGTTGCTGGAAGGTGATGATGCCTGTCATAGGGCAACTTCCAAGTTAACTTTTTTGGATTACAATCTGCTAAATATGGGTAAGAGTCCCATTACCTAAGCAGGTTGTTACCAGATAAGGGTAAATTTGATGGGAGTTGAGTAAAGACATTGTGATATGTTCTAGTTTCAGCTCAGAAGAGGTCGCAGTCAAGTAGGGAATAGAACCCAAGTATATCAATGAGGAAGATCATTGTTTTTCATGACCCTGGAGGGTTAATTCATCAGCAATGGCCGCCGTTTTCAATTGGGGTTCTAAACAAAGAGTTGTGCACTTTTTTTCTATAAAATCTCCTTGACTTTTTATAATAAAGCAGATAAAGATAAAGTTAGATCTAATTGAATATACAATCACCAAGTTAGTTTATAATTTAGACTGTTTGATTTTGTGATTGGAGAAAGAAGGACAAAAAGATCCTTTGTCTATATTATTAGTGATTATCGTGAACTCAGGGTGACAAGAAGGAAGAAGGATCTCTGAACCTTACCCTAGGTTAACTTAACCAGACGAAATAATGAGAAGTCCCTGCCATTTCAGAAGAAATAGATATTAGGACAAGAACCAGGTTGGCGTTGGACCTAATTGCTATTTTGGCTATCAGATCAAATAGAATATTAATCTTCATACTATTTTTTATTATGTCATATTATCAGATTGAACAACACACATACAAGAAACCTGTACAAGTTAAACAAGGGAGCCAAAGCAAGTAATATTCATAACCAAGAATCAAATCCCAAATTTATCTTTTGAATCTCATTTGAGGGTATAAGCTTCTCAAATGTTTAACAACTAGTAGCCATTCAATCAAGCTTGTGCCCCTTTTTAATAAATAAAAATAGAGGATTACCAATCTTAGTGAGGTTCTTTACCAAATTGATGATAGTAGCCAATAATTTCAAAATACCAAGATGTCTCACTTGCTACTTGCCACATCATTTACTCAATTGCTTTGATTTCAAATAGCTAGGGTTGTAAGCCATGGTTTAGCAAAATGACAAACCTAAGTTATTTTGGTTGTTCTCAGAAAAAATTACACTTACGTGGCTTAATAATAATACCAACCTTGGCAAAGCAATGGAAAGATTACCTCCAAGGGTTGCAGATGCTCATTAAATTTTAAGGAAAAAAGCTTATATTGTCCATTTATATTAATGCGCAGTATTTATAAATTAGTCAAGATTGTAATGCACTGGCTCCTTCCAATGAGCCACGAATGAGTTGGGCAACAGGATCCATGTTACAGACCATAGGGCTGACAGGACTCCTGATACTACTCTCCTGGTGCGCGCGCTACAGGATTGGACAAGCACCCCCTGGAAGACAGTTGCAAGTATACTTAACCCCAGCAACATGCCTTGACTCCAAGACAAGGTATAAAGGGAGGCAATAGCCCTCCCAAGCTCACTCTTAAAGTCCAATTCTTGTTAATTTAAGCCAAACATGGCTGCAGTTAGGCAATATCTTTAAAATAAACCCAAATTATAAATATATGAATTTTAGGTTCTTTATTTAATATTTAGCCAAGTTGATAGAAAACAGAACTGAGGAGCCTCCTGCTCCCAGTTCCTTTCCTATATACACATGTTAAAAGTTAAAATAAAATATAATATAAGCTTATGGTGCCAGCTTGAATGATGTTTGGTGTAAACTTTACAGCAGGATCGCGGAATCTTTACTCAATGGTTTTGTGCCAGTTCCAATCCTCAACGGTTCCGCGCCAGTTCCATTTCGAATCCCAATCAAACCGCGAAACTCCCAAGCACCCGTTTCATTCCATTCTCAATTTGAATCCAAATCAAATCTCAAAACTACCCATTTTACTCATTTTCCGTTTTGTTCTGACTTGGACGCCCATCTTGCTCCTTGGCCTACTCCAAGCTCTGGCCCCTTAGGCGTCCTTGCCAGAACCAACGCCCCCTCCTCCTCCATACATACAGACACAGCCTGCCCTGTCTTACCAAAGATCAGGGCAATGTGATGCTGAGGATAGACCTCAACTGTCACAAAGATACTAATTATGGCTCAACAAAAAATTTCAGAGATGTTGCACAACCCTACAGCATGTAAGCGGGTTGGTACAAACCCTTGAGCCACAATCATGGTGCATTATCCTGCTAACATTTTAGCATCTTAATATGCCACTAGAAAGAAAATAGATCTATGGTGAAAAAGTATTTCGTGTCAAACAAAAACCTAATACATTGTCAATGCTAATATGGGAAAAGGATCCTTTTGGTAATGTAGTTTAAATTTTATAATCAATAACAATGCAATTAGTTGAGTCATTTACTAATAATCAACATCAGGGAGGCTGTCATGGCCTGATAACATAAATGAAGGTACCAACTGCAAAGATATAGCTAGTCGTCAGATGGCCAAAAAGGTGATGTTAGCAGGCCTTCCTGATCTCAAACATACCCTGGACCAGCTCTAGGTTCAGGCCAGATATGCCCAGGTCAGTCTAGGGGATGTGCGTGACCCTCAGCCCTGTGTTATGGCAAGAGCGTTAAAAAGCACTAACTACATCATTAACATCAATGGTTTAGTTTGGTTGCTTGGTGAACAGGGCTTTGAAACCTGTTTGGTTTTTTGAAATTTTAAAATTAATTCAGCCATGCCTACAATCTCCTCTCAAGTTTGGTCAATCTTGAGATATAGTACCCTGGCTGATGAAAGTGTGTGCTTATTGGTGCACTTGAGCTTAGCACCACTTCCACCAATTGACAATCCCCAAAATTGTTTAAGTAAGTTTTTTTGAGACCAACCTTCCTCGCTGGTTGACTTTCCTAATAAAAATCCCCCATTAACTTTACGTTTTTTATAATGGTGACTTGAGAAATATGTGCATGGACCTCCTTAAGGAGGTCTCTAATAATGTTGATCATTTTTTAACCAAAATATCTACTAATCTGGTGCACAGATGGTTAGTCCTGGTCCCCTCCAGACCAAGGCATCCAAGCCCTCCTACACAGTTCCCTACTTGGCTAAGGACTCCACTTTGGGTTCAAACCAAGTTTTGTGGTTTATTAGTTGCTTACTACTACATCCTGCGTTGTACTACCTTGCCCTGGGTCCCTTCTATTCCAGCATCCTCAGCGGTGCCCTGTTTACCATCCTGATGATGACTAGTTCTTTGAAGGTGTTGCGGTCACCCTGCACCACCTCCCTTGGAACAGGAGAGTTACAGACACTCTCTTGAATTATTTGACCAACCACTTTTATTTGCATGCACTAGAATTATCTGTGTGTGGCTTTCGCCAAGTGCAAATTGGTTATAAATGCTGTTTGTCATGGCCTTGATGGGGATCAGCACCGTTATTTAATTTGGCTGATGGTTGGGGAGTATTAGCATTATTCTTGCTACCTCCAACTGGGAAGTGCCCACCCTTCTTGCTTGTACATAGTGGATATGTTTGCTTCACAATCTGGGAGTTGTGATTCCACAACTTTCCACCAAAATTAACAAAAATGATATAATTGATATAATTTTTTGTTGGAACCACATTTAGATGGTGCAGGTGGGATTATCAATGAAGGGCCTGGTGGTGATAGCTTTAGATAAAGATTCACAACCCATCAACAAAATGGGTATGGGGTCATTCTTGGCCCAAAGCGCGTTTAATAACGCTGGTTCCTTATATAAAAACGAGTCAAATATCTTCTCTTATGGCTCTTATATAGAACCCAATTCAGTATACTAGTTTACCCCAGAGAACCCGCGCTTGACTTCTACCATAATCCTCAGAACACAGGTGGTAAAAAAGGAGTTACTTTTGCAATAAAAAAATGTTTATGCAACTGCTGAAGATATGGTGGGTGTCAGATATTTACCTTTGCAGCCAAATTATAAAAATGCTGAAGGTCGAGTTCTGCCAAAAAAGGGAGAAGTCAGCCATTTGCAATTTTCTGATGTTGTTAAGAGTTTGTTTATTAACAATAAAAATAAGAAAGTCGAAGAAATTGGCCAAAAGTCCATGGCCAATTCTTGGTGGAACCCCATTAATTGGGGAAACACCAGTTTAAAACCTGTACAGGCACTAGTAATTAAATTAGCTGGTCAGATTTCTCTGACCTCACCACAGACCTTGAGGGAATCATCAGAAAGCACTCCCCCGACCCCAACAAAGTCCTCCAACACACCTGCATGGGGACCCCCCTTTTATAGTCTTGGTGGGGGTCCCCCAAGGTGCAATAAATTTCTCAGGTGGTGATTTGCTTAAATTTATAAAAACGTTACCTCATAGGTACATTTGGGCCAATAAGAATTCCTCTTCCTTCATTCCGCTGCTCTAAAGCGAGTTCCCAAGTTCTGATATGTTATTCCTGCATATTTCCTAATTCAGACTCATGTACATTATTCCAAACATATTCCCAAATCCTCCCTCAACACGCAAAATTACTTTAAATATCAGATAGTCAAAGGTCAAGGGGCATCATTTTTCCCTTTATTGCGCTTTTAATAAAACATAAAAATCCAATCTTTTCAGCGCTTTATATTTAACTTTATTTTATTTAAACTTTTGTGAAAACCAGCTGGCGTGAAGCACCAGCGAGCAACAATTCAGATGGTTTCCTACAAAATGGTGCTCACTACAGGGGACCCCTGTACAACAAAAATAGTTGCTCTTGAAAAGCAACTGGCAAGCGCTTTGTCCCACCTTGAGGAGCTTGATCAGCGCCTTTTTTAAACTTCCCCTTAAGGACAAATACCACCCTGGTGAAGGAAGTATTGTTACCTTTCTGTATGTCTATGAAGCTGCCATGGATGGTACAACTGACAAGTGAGAAGTTCGATGCATCCTTTCTTGTTTAAGCCGCTTAGCACAAGAGATGACAGTACCTAACTTGAACCCTGGATACACCTGGTCAGAAGTGAAGGAGGCTCTTGTAGCTGAATTTGGATCAAAGCAAAGTATACACATGGAAAAACAAGCCTTTATGCGCCTTAGTATGTATGAAGTAGAATCAACCATTGCCTTTGCTGAACGCTTTTACCTCACTGCGCAAAGGTTGTCAACCTCAAACATGCTTACCCTTGATGATGCTATCGCCGCTCTGTTAACTGTATTAATGTCTCAGCCTTCTCTAGCCAGACAAATCATCTCAGTAAAATGCAACTTCACAAACATCCTTGATATTAAGGAGTCTTTGATAGAAGTGGCCAAATTCCACTTAGGTGCTTAACATAATATCAATGAGGTGAACCCTTCAGCGACAATCCTAAAGGAGTTACCGCCAGTTGACCAGTTGGGAGTGAGGCCACCTGTGCCTATCCTCCCTACAAAACCTGCTCCTTCAGTGCAACTTAAAAAGGTTATCACTCCTTCTAATGAATCAGAGCCTTATAAGGTTGTAACAACCATACGCCCACACAAGATCACTAGCGCCTCTGTGCCTTCTCTTCCAGACAAGCTGGAAAATGCATCTCCTAAAGCTACCCAAACTTCTGTAGCCATCCCCTACCTCCATCGCTGCCTTGCTTGTTGTTGCGAATACTCTTGGGGAGGAACCTGAGGGGGTTATGATGACGTTGTTTACTACATATTGGGAGCCCCCGCGGAAGTAAAAAGTGCCTGATCATTTGAACGCTGAAGGAGTAGATTAGACCACCATCCTGAGGAGACGTACTTCAGTAAAATCTAGGGTGTCCAAAATTGATTGACACTGCTAGTGATGGTGACCAATTCTTAGCTAGCTTGATTCGTCCTCTTCAGTGGGTTCAACCCCTAAAATCCACCATGTATAAATACCCTAAGATACATCGATGAATCCCCCTCTTGGGTTGGGACCATCTAGTACTAAAAAAATAAATACCCTAAGACCGCTAGAAGGCTAACCTCCACCTTCCGGCTCAAGGAGGTCTTAGCTTTGTCACCTAAATTTGAAGGAACGCTCAATAAGATTGAAGTTAATCAAAAGGTCCGAATACTAGCTATCTTGGATACTGGCTCACCATTCAACGTGATCTCCTCTAAGCTTATTAGGAAAATAAAGCTAGCGCCTGATTTGGAGTACACGCAAGAGTTTGGAACCTCTGGCCCCAACAATACCCGTGCTATTGGGGCATACTCTTCCCTTCCCATTTGAATTAGGAAACTTATCCTATCAGCCCCTGCTGTGGATTTGGATAACAACGCATATGATATGCTCATCGCCACTCAATCTATGATTGAGTATGAAAGAATATTTAACATGAAGCTAGGGGTCCTCTCATTACTCAACTATGAAGTCCCTTTAGTCTTATCCATTAAAGAACCCAACAAGCACGAATACTCTAGCATGATCAAATACCTCTTTTAAGATATAACCTTGTCATACTCCACTTTTGGCCGCAATACAAAAAAATTACCCAATTCAGTGGATGCTGGGGATGATATCCCTTTTTATGCTGCAGATGAGGTCTTGATTAAGCCTGGTGAACAAAGAGTGGTTGAGACTAAGATCACTCTACAAATCCCTTATCATTGCTTGTTGCACCTCGTAAGTATTGAAGGTGTTAGTCCTTTGGATCCCCGTGTCTTGCCTGAGATACTAGACCTAGCCTACCAAAGACTATTAACCTTCTACTGGGAAACCTCACCGGAAAAAACATAATCATATGGAAACACCAGGAGATTGGTCGATGTTTCCTACTCCCTGTAGATGACATTGGACATATCCACTCCATTGACTCTATGGCGGACTTGGGCTTACCCATGGACAACATTATGTGCATCTTGCCCAATGCTCATATATCGGATAAGCTGACCCCAAAGGAGTTGGAAAAAGTTCATGCCTTGTTAAATGAATACAGTGACATATTCTCCAAATCAGAAACTGACTATGGCTACATGAAAGGCTGGTGCCACTCCATTGATGTGGGTGATGCCCGGCCTATTAGGTACAAACCTTATCATAAGTCAAAGGTGGAGGAACAACAGATGAAGACGAAGCTCCAGCAGTTATTAGACGTGGGGTTACTCATTTCTACAAAAAGCCCTTGGTCCTCACCTCTCTTACTGATTAAAAAGAAAAACAGAGGTCATCGTATAGTCATGAATCAACATGGGTTGAATAGCCTTACTAAGAAGAATAGCTATCTTATCCCTCGCATTGATGACGCCCTGGTCCAACTCTCTGGCTCTAACTTCTTCTATGCCATGGAATTGGCCAATGGCTATTGGCAAATGGACCTTTCTCCTCAATATCAGGAGAAATGCTCTCGTATTTGTAGCAAAGGTCTCTTCTAACCCATATGATTACCCCAAGGTTTGTGCAACGCAGCTGCATCTTTCCAGCATGCGATGGATCACATATTGCAAGACCTTAAGTTGACTTGTGCCATCATCTATTTTGATTACATCACGTTGTTCTCAAAGACCTTCAGCGAACATCTTGATCACTTGAAGGAGGTGTTTTAACAGTTATGTAAGTCTAATTTCAAGTTGAAGCCCTCAAGTGTACCTTTTTCCAAAGGAAATTAGATTTCTTTGAACACTCCATTTCCTAAGGAAGGATTCAACCCATGCAGGACAAGATTAAAACCATCTCAAAAATGCCAGTCCCTAAAAATTTACGGGATATTTCAGGTATTTCTAGGGATGATGGGTATTACCATCAGTTCATCCCTAAGTTCGCCCAACTCAGTGAGCCCCTTATCCGGCTACTAACCTAATATACCCGTTTCTATTGAGGTGCTGAACAAAAAACTGCTTTTAAGACGATGAAGCAACTATATAGAAACGGCCTATCCTGCGGCACCCCAATTATATTAAACCTTTCATATTGTTCACTGACGCCTCAGATTATGCCGTTGGGGCCATCTTAGCCCAATTAGATGAACACGTTGTGGATCATCCTGTATCCTATTTTAGTAAGATGCTGTAAAAGGCGGAACGCAACTACAGTGTAACTGAGAAGGAGTGCCTTGCTGTTCTGTTGGTTGTAAAGCACTACCGCCCTTTTCTCTATGGAACCATCTTAACTGTAGTTACTAACCACGCATCTCTACAGTGGTTACAGAACATGAAGGATCCTACTGGTCAGCTAGCTCGCTGGGTTCTAAAGCTCCAGACTTTTGACATGAAGATTAAACACCATGCTGGAACCCGTCACTTGAATGTTGATGGGTTGATTTGGCTACCAGCCCTTCACTTGGATAATAGTGATGCAGAAAGGTTACATGACCTTTTGATGACCTCCAGTGAATGGGAGGATGAGGATGAGCCTGTTCAAAAGTTGTTAGCCTGGCACTCCTGTAACACTAAAGTTGAAGATGAGAAGTTGTATAAGCAGGTGGGGACAAAATGGCTACCTTACTTTCGACCCTCAGAATGTGTACCTGCTATCTTAGAAGCACATTCTACCCTAGGTCATGGAGAGGCAAGAAAAAACTCATGAATGGATTAAGGATCAATTTTACTAGGATGGAATGATGGAATCTATCGTTGATGTTTTGAAAGCCTCCCTTACTTGTAAGAAGCAATTTGGCTTCAATTCTAGACACCAAAATCAACCAACTACCCATCAACAACCGTTCCACACCATCAGCTTGGATGTAGTAGGTCCCCTTCCTTAGTCTACTAGTGGAAACAGGTTTATCCTAGTAGCTATTGATCACTTTACTAAGTGGGTTGAAGCCGTGGCTCTTCCTGCTCAAACAGCTAAGGCCACCGCCACCTTTCTACATCAACACATCTTCACCCGTCACAGTTGCCCTCAAGTATCACTCTGTGATAATGGCAAGAAATTCACCTCCAGAGTTTTCAAATTCTGGCCACTTCTATAAGAGCACAACAACTTTTCTCAGCTCTGTATAACCCATCCACAAATGGGACTGTGGAAAGAGAAAATGGAACCTAGGTTTACATTCTTTGCAAACTGGCCTCATCTGATCCTCTTCACTGGGATCCATATTTACCTAGTGCTCTTATGGCATACCAGATTAGCTACCACCGGATTTTGAAAATGTCTCCATTCCATGTCTTGTATGGGTGGGAACCAGGCATATCTGCCCTCTTAGCTAAGGATGTATTCTCTTATAGAGTTGAGGAACCAGAGAAAGTTATGAAAAGATTGGCTCAACGCATAATTCAACTCCAATCCAAAACTATGACCAATTTAGCCATAACAGTAACAAAAGAAGGGCAGGCTGCAAATGAGTCCTGCACCCTCTTACCCACTTTCCAAGTTTTTAACATGGTGTTGTACTACCATAACCGCATCACCCCTAGAAGCGGTAAACTTGGAACAATCTTGGAGGGTCCTTTTACTGTATCTACAAGAGATAAATGAGTACACTATCAAAAAATCTAGCTACTGGTATCACTATTAATCGCATACATGGCCGTTTCCTTTGGCCCTACTCATCCCCCAACACTTTTGGGGGAGTGATGTTGGACGTTTACCTTTTCAGCCAAAAAATAAGCATGCTGAAGGTCAAGTTCCGCCAAAAAAGGGAAATGTTGGCCATTTTGCAATTTTCTGATGTTGTTAAGAGTTTGTTTATTAACAATAAAAATAAGAAAATCGAAGAAATTGGCCAAAAGTCCATGGCCAATTCTTGGTGGAACCCCATTAATTGGGGAAACACCAGTTTAAAACCTGTACAGGCACTAGTAATTAAATTAGCTGGTCAGATTTCTCTGACCTCAGCACAGACCTTGAGGGAATCATCGGAAGGCACTCCCACAACCCCAACAAAGTCCTCCAACGCACCTGCATGAGGACCCCCCTTTTATAGGCTTGGTGGGGTCCCCCAAGGTGCAATAAATTTCTCAGGTGGTGATTTGCTTAAATTTATAAAAACGTTACCTCATGGGTACATTTGGGCCAATAAGAATTCCTCTTCCTTCATTCTGCTGCTCTGAAGCAAGTTCCCAAGTTCTGATATGTTATTCCTGCATATTTCCTAATTCAGACTCATGTACATTATTCCAAACATATTTCCAAATCCCCCTCAACACGCAAAATTACTTTAAATATTAGATAGTCAGAGGTCAAGGGGCATCGTTTTTTCCTTTATTGCGCTTTTAATAAAATCATAAAAATCCAATTTTATTAGCGCTTTATAAATAACTTTATTTTATTAAAAATTTTTTTGTGGAAACCAGCTGGGGTGAAGCACCAGCGAGCAACAATCCAGCTGATTTCCCACAGTGGGATATGTGGCCTCAGTAGTAAGAGTGGACAATTGACCCTCTCCTTTCTATGATGCGAAAAAATACCCTAGAGGCATGCTTATGCCTGAAGAAGATTTTGATGGTGAAGTGTTGGCGTTGTCTGTTATGAATAAAGACCATTCTGGATATTTTTTGTTGACTGCTACATTTTCATCCCCTTTAGGGAAAATCAGCATAACTATTTTGGTGGATATAGGAGCCTCTGAGAATTTTATTGACCAAGAATGATCTGACTACCTTAAGCTGAGTTACTTGTCAGGTGTTATGGTTAATGGAGAGGCTTCCCAAGGTATTCCACCGCTGAAAGTTCTGAGGTTACTGGATTATCAAGTTGGCAAATATCATTTGGCTGACCGCTTCAAAGGTATCAAAAACCAATTGTATCCCATTATTTTGGGATATAGTGGGGGAAAAAGTTTGACGTCAGAACCAGCTTGAAAGATAATACCTTGTCCGTACTTTTAAAGAATGGTCACAAATTAGTTGTCCTTTTGTCTGAGGCTAATTCTCAGGGCGGTCTTCCCCACAAGCCCAATATCCACACACTCAGTCTCACTCTATTGTTGATGCCCTCACTGGAGGTACCTTTACCTTCTTTCTTGGAGGGTCTGAAATCTCGTTTAATGCGGCTTCAGCCAATGAATTACCTGCTCATTCAGAGTTTGATTTTGAGTTCAAGTTCACCTTTGATCTGGTGCATATATCTTCCCCAATTTATCCTTTGGCTGTACGGGAGGAAGTGGCATTAGATTTGTGAGTTAAGGAGTAGTTATTCTAAGGTGCAATTTTTCAGTGTATCTCCCCAGTATGCTCCCCACTTCTCTTTGTAGAGAAAGCCAATGGTACTTTAAGCTCATGCATAGATTTTGGGAACCTAAACAGTGTTACTGTACCAGATTTACACCCCATCACATTGGACTATCAGATTGCTCGCTATGTGGAGAAGGCTTGAATCTTCCCCAAACTGGATTGCTTAAATGCGTTCAACCAGATCCAGATCAAGAAAAAACAGAAGTGGCCCACCTCATATTGTACCAGAAAAGGAATTAACCAGTTTCAGGCTATTCCCTTTGGGCTTAAAAATGCACCTGCTATCTTTCAACGCCGCATTGATGCAGCTTTAGGGGACCTTCTGAGGGGAATGTGCAGTAGCCTACATGGATGATACTTTGGTGTTTTCCCATGATCATGAGTCCCATGCAATACACCTTTGTCAAGTGGTGGATAGGTTAATGGCAGCCTACCTACGCTAAAAATCAGTAAGTATGAATTCTTCAAGTACCAGGTCTCCTTCCTGGGCAATATCATGTTTTACTAATGACACATGATATCTCTAGACAAGGAAAAGGAGATTCATGAGTGTCCCACTCCAACTTTGGTCAAGGAATTGCAGAGTTTTTGGGGACGTGTAAGTTCCTTAAAAAACTCACGCTTAATCTTTCTGAGATGGGGGCGCCCTTGTATAAGGCAAGTGGAGCTAAAGTGCTCCAGTGGTCCCCATCTTGCAGGATGCCTTCCAAGCAGTAAAGTGCACCCTGTTGTCCATGTCCTTCCTTCACCATATAGATCCAGAAAAGGAGTTCAGTGTGTCTACTGATGTCTCCAACTTTTCTTCAGCAGCTGCTTTATTAAAAGTGGATCAGGATGGAAAAGAGCATCTGGTGGGATATTTTTACATGAATATGTCTATGCCTGAGTTAGACTAAGCTGTATATGACAAAGAGTTGTTAGCAGTGGTGGAAGCGCTGACTTATTGGTGTCATCATTTGCATGGCTCATCCCAAACCTTCCACATATGTACAGATCACTGTGCTTTGTTTTACTACCACGCACCTCATTTCTTGACCCCACTGCAAACCCGCTGGCATGAGAACCTGGCCCAATTTGTGTTTACCTATAAGTTTACTAAGGACAAGGAGAATGGTTTGGCGGACGCTTTGAGCCGCAACCCTGCACTAGCTCCCAATCTCAAGGAGGTAGAAGTGTAAAATACCCATTTGATGATTCTGCCAGGTAAGATTGTGTCTCAACTTCCCTATTCCTTGGCCCATAGGCCAGCTCTTGATCCTCTGGAAAATGCGGAGGAATATGGTATGTTTATAAAGGTAGTCCTTTCACAGCCTTGGTCAGCTGAATATACTATGGTCCTTGATAAGAGCGCGTTAATCAAGAGGATATTACCAAGAATTATTATGTGAAGGATTAGATGGTGTGGTTTCAGGGGCGCCTATGGGTTCCCTCCAGACCACTTCACCTGGAAATTATCTGGAACCATCATTATGGAATCACCGTTGGTCATCCTGGAAAGGAAAAGTCTCTGGAGCTAATTCGCCACACTTACAATTGGAAGGGGTTAGCCACTCAGGTAGGCAGATATAGTAAAGAGTGCCTGGTTTTCAACCAAATAAAACCAAATTGACAGCTACTAGCGGTGTTTTGGTACCAGTTTGAAAGGATGAAGGGCCTTGGACTTCTTTATCAGTGATTTTATTGTGGAATTGCCTGTATATGATGGCTACAATGCCATCATGATAGTGGTGAACCATTTTACGAGGTTCTCCCACTTTATCCTCTGCAAAACCATAATAACCGCAGCTGAGATGGCTAGACTCTTTTTTTCTCATGTGTTTGCTCTTCATGGGGTCTCCCGAGATATAAATTAGCAATCATGAACCCCAGTTTTCTTCTGCATTTTGGGAAAAATTGTGTATGTTACTTAAAATCCGTCCCTGCCATTCAACTGCCTACCACCCCCAATCAGATGGGAATACTGAACGAGTGAACCAGTTCATGGAGCAGTTTCTGCGGTATTACACTGCCGCAGACCATTCAGTTTGAGTTTCTTATCTTCCAAGGACCAATTCAGCTATAGCAACGCCCAACATGCATCAATCAGATGTTCCACATTCTTTGTCAACTATGGCTTTAGCCCCTCCTTCAAGATGGAGCCTAGTTGGGATCCAAGGCGGAAGAGGTGGCGGACTTTGCAAAAATGAAAAGAAAATACACCAGGGGGTGAGCACAAACTTGGATGCAGCTATGCAAGCTTATAAGGAGAATGCGTATTGGAAGAGATGAGTAGGTCTTGCGTACAAAGAAGGGGATCTCGTGATGCTGGATGCTAAAAATCCCAATCAAGCAACCATGTAAAAACTGGCATCAAAGAGGATTGGGCTTTACAACATTTTCAGAAAGGTGGTCCATGCCTCATACCAGTTGAATCCCCTCATTCCAGACCTTTTCAATCTTCTATGAAAGTAAGCTTACGTTGTTTGAGGGCCCCCACCAGAGACTACAGAGGATTATTTCGTGGATGGGGCGCCGGAGTGAGAAGTGGAAAAAATTTTAGCCTCATGTAGAGTTAGAAGAAGACTTGGATACCTAGTATCCTGGAAGGGATTTGATGCAGCAGAAAATTAACTGTGTACTAGTGTGCTACTGCACCAACGCACAGGATCTGATAAAAGTTTCCATGAGCGGTTCCTGGTGGCTGCAGGACTCAAGTCTCAGCAAACTATCGCCGCTATGAAGTTGGCTTAAGCCCACAAGAACTTTATCCTGGCGAAAGCACCTGGAGGAAGGTGGAGTCCTAAAAGAACAAGAGGGTAATGTCATGGACTGATGACATAATTGAGGGTGCCAACTGCAAAGATTTATCAAGCCGTTAGGAGGCCAAAAGGTGAATTTGGCAGGCCTTCCTGACCTTAAACATACCCTGGACCAGCGCTGGGTTCAGGCCAGATATGCCCAGGTCAGTCTAGGTAATGTGTGTGACCCTCAGCCCTGCGTTACAGCAAGGGCGTTAAAACGCACTAGCTGCATTATTGATGGCGATGGTTCAGTTCATTTTCTTGGCAAACGGGGTTTTAAAACTCATTCAATTTTTGGAATTTTTAAATTGGGTATGCTATGCCTACAATTAATAACTCAAGTTTGGTCAATCTCCAGATATAGTACTCTGGCCAATTGAAGCGTGCACCTATTAGTGCACTTGGGCTCAGCACCACTTCCACTAATTTACAATCCCCCCAATTGTTTAAATATGTTCTCTTGTGACCAACCTTCCTCGCTGGTTGACTTTCCTAATAAAAATCCCCTGTTATTTCCACATTTTTTAAAATGGTGCCTTGGGTGAATCTGTGCATGGACCTCCTTAAGGAGGTCTCTAATAATGTTGATCATTTTTTAACCAAAATATCTACAGATCTGGTGCACAGCTGGGCAGTCCTGGTCCCCTCCAGACCAAGGAATCCAAGCCCTCCTGCACAGATACCTACTTGGCTAAGGACTCCCCTTTGGGGTCAAACCAAGTTTTGTGGTTTATAGTTGCTTAATACTATATCCTGCGTTGTACTGCCTTGCCCTGGGTCCCCTCTATTCTGGCATCCTTAGTAGTGCCCTGATTACCATCTTGATAATGACTAGTTTTCTTAAGGTGTGGAGGTGCACCCTGAACCACCTCCTTAGGAATGGGAGAGTTATAGACACTCACTTGGCAGAGGCCCAAGGACCCTGGGACGATACTAACATCCTCAGTCATACCAATTGATTATTTCACTATTTAAAACTTAATTGTCTGTCTTCAAATTTCTAGTAGGTTGTAGGCAAATGGGTGGACAATCTATGGTATCAATATGGGTTAAAATTTCTTGTGCACAACCAAGCTAAAGACATCTTTTGCATTTATAGTATCACAACTTTTAAAAGCTAGTGCTTGGTCCTTTTCACCTCCTTTTAAAGAAGATATTTTTGTGAGGTATCAAAAAACAAACTCATTGATACTCTGTAAATCTGGGGTAGCACCCCCTGTGCCTCAATAGTGTGGATTTTCTATTCTGCACTAAAAAGGGATAAAGAAGGTGGCTATCATACTCATAACCCAGGGCTATTTGGCTCAAGTGGTGGATGAGAGGCTGTCAGGCCACCAGGGGGAATCATTAGCGGTGCCTTTATCTGAAAACAGGGCTTCAAAGCTTGCAGTCTTGGATGAGAAGTTCTCCATTAGAATAAAGTAAGATAAAGTAAATAATATATTCTTCTGAAAAGTATTTTATTTAGAGTAATCAAGCACTATCTATAGTGCTTCAAGATGTAAGGAAATGAAGATATTTTAAGGGTAGTGTCATGGACCTAGAGGAAAGTCCTGATACTGTGAGAGATGGGATTAGATAAAAGTGTGGATTAAGATTGGATAATAACTTGGAAATGTAAATATTTCCCAAATTCAGAATAATTCAAGTAAAGCCCCAAATTTGGTATACCAGTTGAGAACATAGAATCAAATTCCATTCTCAAAATTATGGGCCATTTGGTAATTGTGCCCTTCAAATTAATATATTAACTTTCCCCCTGGACAAGGATTTCACCTAATTAAGGGAGAACCCTGACAACGCCCTCCTCAAGCCTTGTCCTAGGGGAGTAAGTCATGAACTGAGAAATAAGGTAGATGGAGGACTCAAGCTCAGGGGTGTACAGAGCCTCATTCTTGATGTGGACCAGGTCAGTAATGCTGGTTCTGGAGTTGTGGAAGTAGCGGTAGGTCTTGGCTTGGCGCTCAGCAACCTTGGAGTGGTAGGATTCATACTCAGAGCGGCTTAGGTAAATATAGAGATTTAACTCCTTTATGGCGATGTAAATGTCAGTCTGTGGGATGCAATTGACAGCTTTGCTAAGCAGCTCCAGGTGGTGGAGTGTAGTCTGGGCAAGGTCCTTGAGGCCACCAAGCTTGTGGGGTGGCACCGCACATAGTTCTCCTGCATCATAAGTGGCACAATTTGAAAGTCAGGGAAATAGAACTCAATACGGTCAGCCAGGGTGTGGTTTCCATGAGCTGCGGCATTCAAGTATTTTTCAATGATCTTAAAGGGATCCAAGAAGATATTCTTTTGGAGTTGAGCTGCATAGGTTTTCCCTTCATTGTAGCTCATGGTTGCGTTGGATAGGTGCCAAATGGATAACAGGTTGATGACCTGATGAATATTGCTGTGGCTCATCTCATTGAGCTTGTCAATGATGTTGCTTGAGAGCGAGAGACCCTCCCTTTTGGTGATCATCTCAACCCTAGGCCTAACTGAGGTTATCGTTGGCCTTCAGAATTTCAGATCAATACAGTGGGTGGCTAGCGATTGGACCTTGGGGTACATGCAGCTGTTACAAATGCAGATGATGAGCACTTTGGTGCGCTTGTACCTGATGATTTCTATGACCCCACTGGGGTCACCACCTGACATACCTTTTCTCTCAATCATTGCATGGACTTGCCCAGGTGGGCTTCTTGTTTGGGAAGCGCAATTTTTGTTCTCAAAGACTGTCTCAGGTGTATCATGTTTATGACTGGCATGCATTAACTCTTCAATGACATGGACGGCAATAGTATCATATGTAGCTTCAGCTAGCTCCTTGAGCTTCACTTTGTCAGGGCCCTCGTTTTTGTCAGGATTGGCGCTATCC
Organism: Massospora cicadina; assembly: GCA_022478985.1. Lineage (NCBI taxonomy): Eukaryota > Fungi > Entomophthoromycota > Entomophthoromycetes > Entomophthorales > Entomophthoraceae > Massospora > Massospora cicadina. Next base: position 150,155 of record JAKSZP010004076.1, on the reverse strand, counting down.
CAATCTGAGAGCTGAACCAGGTAATATTGATACTTAAATTTTAGTAATATCTGGCCCAATTTTTGGAGGGGAGCCGTTAAAGTCAACAAGCATTAGAATTTCCAGAAAGAGGCCATTGAGATTGTCACCAATTGCTTAAAGGCAAGTTCCAGGTATTTTGTCTAGCAATTTTATTTCATCATTGCATCGATTGTTTTTGAGGCTTCCAGAAAATTCTTGAGGCTTGATGCCTCCTTCAAGTTTGGAAGCTAGTTCTCAACTTGCCGCAATTTCATTAATTTGGTGTTGTTGATGCTCACTGGCCAAATTTAATTTTGCCACTCGGCACTTTTGTGTTAAAATTGGCTATGAGCTTTGTTTCCAATTTCTGCTCTGAAGCAGAAGAGTGGGAAGTGACATCAAAAGGTGTTTTTCCTTTTTTATTACCTAAATAAATATTATTGTTAGTATTTAAAATTATTTATCTTTTAATTCTGAGCATTCCAATTGGTTTGATTTTCGCTCTTTGACTGGAGGATAAGCATCAAATTAGTCAGCTTCTTTTTATATTGCTTCAATAGAGAGACAATCTAAAGAGTTTTTCCTCATAATGGGAAACCCATCCTAGAGGCAAGTATTCATTTCTCGGTGTGATATTTTCCCAAGCATCTCTTTGGTCACAGTACCATTCTTCCTTACAAAGTTTTGCTTCGTTTTTATAATAGAGTATTGCCTTTTTCAATCTCTTCAACTTATGATGTTGGATTTATTGCTCTTTGACATCTGTTTCAATTGTTTCAGGCATATACAATAGCCCAATTAAGGGCTTGAGTTGCCTTGGTGTTTTGAAACATATAGTTCTTCTTCTCTAGGTATTTGAAGCTATTCTTGGTAAAATTACTTCTCACAGTTACTGCATCTTGGCCATTCCAGTGTAGGTATGCCAAAAGATCAGGTTCGGAGTACTACTGAGGATTGAAAACTCTTATCGTCCAAGGTTGAGGCTATATCCTCATGGTGCAACTCAGAAGCGACCTGGAAAGGAGCACCATTTTGTCAGGCCACCAGGGGGAATCATTGGCGGCGCTTTTATCTGAAGGCAGGGATTCAAAACTTGCAGCCTTGAATGAGACGTTCTCCATTAGTATAAAGTAAGATAAAGTAAACATTATATTCTGCTAAGAAGTACCTTATTTAGAGTAATCAAGCACTATCTATAGTGCTTCAAAATGTAAGGAAATAAAGAGGGATTTTAAGGGTAGTGTCATGGGACCTGTAGGAATGTCCTGATACTGGTATAGGTGGGAATAGATAATGTATGTGGATTGAGATTGGATAATAACTTGGAAATGTAATTATTCCCCAAATTCAGAATAATTCAGGTAAAGCCCCAAATTTGGTATACCAGTTGAGAATATAGAATTGAACTACATTCTCAAAATTTTTGGGCCAATTGGGAATTGTGCCCAATGGATTAATATATCGACTTTCCCCCTGGACAAGGCTTTCACCTAATTCAAGGAGAATCCTGAAAGAGGTAGTGACGTCGTATCCCCTCAAGGTTGCCTCCTTACCTCCTAAATTACCAAGCAAGAGCTGCTCCAGCGGATCAGGGGGTTATATGTGGAGGTGGCGGTGGTGAGAGGACACTAACAGAAGGAAAGTCGTGGGCACTTATCCCTGGAGACAATTTCAGGTTTCATAAAAGAGCCAAAAAATCTGTATAAATTGAGGGTCCAACTCCAGTTTGGTCAAGTGTGACAAACCCTTAAATACCCAAAGGGATCGTGCCTATGCAGCCTAGCCAGGGTGCAACCAGTTGCCCACCAAACAAAGTATTGCTGATCTACCAAGTGGAAATGCGATGGGAGGAAATATTTTAGTGGTGAAATTTGAGCAAGAATCATCTGGCCAGTGGAAGGTCAATCTGGCATTGAGTTAATTGTAGAATCTTTTTCTTTCAAAAATCAGTTGGGATTGAAATACCTTTGTTTATAGATTCCAAATTATTCCCTAGGCCCTTTAGTACTTAAGGAAACTGTCCCTCATTAGTACAGTTGTTGATCAATTCTCATTAATTTTTTATATACAAACTTCCTTACCAGCCAACTTCCCAGTTATAATTTTTTCCTTTTTCTGTCACTGCCGCTACCCAAAACCATGTTCCCAAGGTTGTGCATGACTGAGACTTAGTGACCATAATTATGACACTGCTGCACACCCTCATTAGATGGTGTTACTAAGTGAGTGAGCTTGTGGGGATGTCCCCATTTGTGAATGCACTATGGCGTCAAGACCTCATATTAATATTGGAAATTATTTCTCCTCTCTGAGAGATGTTTCATGACCTCACCACACGCTCCACACACAGTGACACCCTAGTGCATCCAGGGCCCCTTGTGGATCTCAAAGAGCTAACTGCGGCATAATCTGCCGCCACTGTGGTGGCCACAGCTCAATTACTAGTAGAAATAGTGGTGACAGTGGTCACCAGTCACCGCTCCCTAATTGCTTCTCTCCCCGATCACTACCAAGACATTTGGATAACATTGCCCCAGGCATTGTGGATTGCTTTCTGGGTACTCACGCACCCTGACTGGCAGGTCAGTCACAATTTTAATTTGCTGCTTTCAGGACATGACCAACTGACTCATAGTGTCCGCCATTTCCACTCTTCTATTTGAATTCAGTTATGCAATATTTTTTGGTTTACCACATGAATCTACAGTTTTTTTCGTCTTATGCTGTTTTTGTGATCATTTGGCGCATTTTTGGTGCTCCCATGTGGTGGTGGGGGAGCTCCTGATTGAGTATTTTACCCTAAAGGTTTCAGTCTCATTCTCATACCACCCTATGAGGGGTGATTTTCCAAACCCATCCACAAGAGAGCTAACCAGGTGTTGGGAGCCCTCGCCAAGCTGCAAGTACAATTTTCAGCTATCACAACAGATTCAGCTTTTCTGATAGAATCTTTGGAGCTTCATTTTGTTGGACGCCATAGAAGGTGACGCTTGCTGTTGGATGCACAGAATCATATGTTCAGCCAACCAAGAATGGTTTCAACCCTAGTGATATGCTGGTGTCATCAGTTGTGCAGGCTTCAGTGGCACGATCAGCTCTCCTGCTCCAGTTTTTTCACTGGTGCTAAAGAATCTGATCTAGCTTCACATGTAGAAGCTTTCTGCAAACAGGCCCCTTGACTCGGGCTCCCATTGTATGTAGTTGCAGCAGTATTTTGTGCTGCTTTGGACCCCATGCCTGCTAATCATGCCTTCTGGGACATGAAGGTGGGATCGTTGGATCAGATTTGCATGGCGGCAGCCTCCATTGGTGCTATGCTCCATCAGGCGAGCAGAATGGGGGATGCTGGTAAAAGATTTCCTAATGGAGAAGTATTAAAAGGGTTATTGAATAACCAGTTGACATGCCCATTTTCGTTTGCCCAGAGACCTGACCCATGCCAATCTCCCAGGGTATGTGCTTTGGTGCTGAAAGAGGTTGCAGTGTTCCATTGCCCTGTGGTTGCACCTTCCCCTGCCCTGGCACCAGGGGATGAGGTGGCACCTGAGATGAACCAAGTGGCATACAATTATCTGATTCTCTTGTTGTCAGAACACCAATGAGAATAATTTAGTAGGATACTCCTCAGGGATGGTGCCTATTTCCCGCTTGATTCATTTTCACCAAAAATTCCACGATTATTACTTCCCAGCCAGCGGAATCCTGTGTGGTTGCCAATAAACAAGATTTTGCTTTGTCATGAATCTGATATGACTGGACAATAAGCCCTAGGTCGTGAGGGCGGGATGGATGGATCTGCTGAGATTGTATAATTAATGGTAATTTGAGCGCCTCAAAAATTAGGCAATATTGTATTGTTGGTAAATCGCCTTGAATTGGGCATTATGAGATTAATGAATGAAGAATTGACACAAACAATGAGATATGGCGAATTGAGTTACTAAGCCATGTAAGTAGTATCATCCAAAATTGCTACAATATAAGCAGGATGAGATGATCAAGGGAGGTTAAGTTTTTTATAGCGGAAGTTAGAGGAACAGCGGGAATCAGCTGTAATAAAATATTAATAAAGAAGAGTTGTGGGAGCAAGTGCTCCATGTTTATTTTATAAGTCTATTACTTTATTTTCAAGATAACGATCCTCACATCATTTATCCTAGCTGCTCAGTGGGTCGAACCCTGTGACAAAACCCTTCAGTGTATCCTTCATAAACTGCCAATTTTACAACAGTGGTGCTCACTATAGGGGCCCATTGATCAATTATAACATGATAAAAACTCAGTTGCCAGATGTGTTACCTCAAGTTACCTATGTGGAGCTGAAACTGGCGTTGGATGCTATGCTTAAAAAACAAGATGAGTTGCTCCAGGAGGTCTACTGCAATAAGCTACCCCCATTTGATTGTGAAGGGAATATTTATGGGTACTTTAAGCGATTTGAGATTGCAACTGAAGGAGTCTCAGATCAACGAAGAGCAAAACTGTTGATTTCTTCCTTGGATGTCGGAAGTGCTGATCAAGTCATCTGTTATATTCAAGCAGCTCCCTTATATACCAAGAAGTCAAAGACATGGTGCTGCAGTTGTTTGGCAGAACTGCAAAGATGTCGCAGTGGAAGGCTGAATTTTCAACCATTAAGTTTCAGCGGAATGAAACCCTCACCGCATTTGCTGAGAAATTTATGGCGGAAGCTCACATGCTAATTGGGGCTGGAGTTTTATCTGAAGCAGAAGTGTGTATTGCGATGAATTCTGCTGTGAAGCCATACTGTGAGTTACTTAACGTTATGGCCACCCTGTTGGATGAAGATGTACCTTTGCTAAAACTTGTTCAGTTTTTGCACCATATATCAGCCAACTTCCCTCCACCTAATGCCAAGTGGAGTCCTTCTGCTGTAACTGCTGAATCATCATATTTGGGGAACACTGGTAGTCCAGTGCAGAATTCACCAGGTTATTATCAGCAGTTAAACGTCCAACCCATTCTTGCTTATCATCTTTGGGCCAACTATCGCCCTAGACCTGTATATGCTGATCACTTCCAGCTTAACTTTCTTTGTGTTTTGTATCGCATTAATCAGGGATGTGAGCCCTATGAGGTTAGCTGTTTTAAATGCAGTTGTAAGGGGCATCTGGCACGATGGTGCCCTAATCAACTGGTCTCTTATGTACAGCCAGGACAGTACGGCCAGGGAAAAGTCAGAGCGGAGTAGAGAGGGACTCTCTATCTCCGCTATACTAAACTAAGACATCTCACCTGAACCCAAATTAGATTATTCAGCAGAAGTTTCCTTGCACAATGAATCAGTTTTATATCAGCAGCCAGTTGGCGGGGTGAATGTTTTGACACAAGTACAGTCAGCGACTATGGCGGAAAAGGGGTCTCAGATGCATGTTGATCCATACGCCTGTCAAATGTTCTACCAAGTAAACCCTGAAAGTTAGACCCCTCCTCAGATGCACCCTTTTTGCAAGAAGTAGGTGTCGCTCTTCCAGTCAAAACTATTATAAAACAATACCTTAGAATTGATGAGGGGATTGCGTGTTTCCTTGGAAACAGGGATTCTTTAGATGTCCATGTTATTAGCAGTTGAGATGCATCCTACTCTGAATGTACTTACTGTGACCTGGTTGTAGCTAAGACCTGAGTCCGTGCTATCATAGATACTAGTGCCCCCATCAACATAGTCTCCAACAAATTGGTGGCCAGGTTGGCATTAAAACCAGATGTGGAACACCAGATGGTATATGGCACTTATGGAGTGGAGAATACGGTCTCTGAGGGAGAATACAGTGCGCTTCCGCTGAGGTTTGGTTCTATTGTCATGGTAGCTCCAGCTATAGTGTTACCAAATAGCAATTACGATCTGTTAATTTGAACTACCTTCTTGCGGCATTATGGGGCTGTTATTGATATGACAAATGAGACTTTTGAAATATTGGGTCAGCGAATCCCAGTCCACTTCACCTCTAATGGAATACCAAATGATTTGGTGCATATGGGGAATATTGATCTAGCTTATAGCGACGGAGTAGTTCCAGCGTTCTACCATCAGTTAAAGGGCAAAACCCAGGCCCTTCCTCAAAAAATATATGAATATCAAGGGATGCCGCTTAGAGCTGATGGACCTATATCCATTCCATCTGGGCGTCAAATTATTTTGAACACTGACTTGGTAATTGAAATTCTAGATGGTCTCTATGGGGAGGTTATTGGGTTATATCAGCAATCACGGTTTGAGCCCCACGTGGCCCCAGTCATTATTTTACCAGGGCAAGGGGAGATCAAAGTTTTGCTTGCAAATCTACAGATGGTACCACTGCAGATCCGCCGCCACCAAATAGTGTCATACTTACACTTAATCCCCATCGAGGAGGTTCTTTCAGCTCATGAATTTGGGTCGCTGGAGGAATTTGGTCTGCCTTCCAAACCACAGCACAGTGTAATGGCAGTTGTATCGCATGATGATTTAATGGGGCTGTTGGAACCATAGAAGGATAGGGCAATCGCTTTATTTCAAAAATATAAAGATATTTTCGCTGATGATGACCATAATTTAGGATGTGAGCGGGGGGTGGTTCATAGGCTGGACACTGGAGATCATTCACCCATCAGGTCAAGGCTGATTCGCCAATCAAGGGTGGTGGAAGAAGTAGTAACCAAGGAAATTGACAAGCTATTAGCGCAAGGGATGCTTGAACTGTCAAAGAGTCCCTGGGCTTCACCCGTTCTGATTGTTAAAAAAAGGATGGCACCAACCGTGTAGTAATAGACTACTGGAAGCTCAACAGCATCACTAAAAAGGACTCATATCCCTTACCACGGATTGATGATGCTTTGGATCTGCTAGGGGGAGCTCGTTTCTTCTCAGCTATGGACCTGATATCAGGTTATTGGAAAATTGAGTTGCCACTGGTGGAGCAGGAGAAGTGCATGGTATTCACATCTAAAGGTCTTTTCCAAACAACCTGAATGCCACAAGGGTTGTGTAATGCCCCAGCTACATTTCAACGAGCAATGGATACTATTCTGGGGAATCTAAAACTGTTGTGTGTCCTTGTATACCTTGATTACATTAATGTTTTCTCATGAACCTTCTCTGAACACCTCAACCATTTAGAAGCTGTATTCCACCAGCTCACTGAGGCCAACATCAAGATTAAACCCCAGAAATGCCACTTTTTTAAGGACCAGCTAGAGTACCTGGGGTTTGTGGTTGATGCCACAGGGCTGAAATCTCAACCAGCCAAAGTGAAAGCTATTCAAAAAATGACTCCACCCACCAGTAAGCAGGATATACAGGTCTTTTTGGTGATGCTCAGATATTACCGGCGTTTCATCCCTAACTTTAGCTTTATTGGGGGCCCACTCTTTGAGCTATTAAGAAAGGACACTATGTTTGAATGGGCGGAACATCAGCAACGCGCTTTTGATATGCTAAAACGGCATTAACCAGTGCACCAGTGTTACAATATCCCAATTTTTGAAAAATAGTTCATTGTTCAGATGGATGCATCCCTTTCCGCTGTAGGGGCAGTCCTATCCCAAAAATATGAGAAAAGAGAAGAGCACCCGTAGCCTACTATAGTCACAGTTTGAACAGCCATGAATGCAATTACACTGTGACTGAGAGGGAGTGCTTGGCAGTGATCTACGCCTATAAGCAATTTTGGGTGTATTTGCATGAGGTGAAATTCAAAGTTGTAACGGCTCATGCCTTGCTACGCTGGTTACAAAATCTGAAAGAACCAGAAGGGCGTCTAGCCTGATGGGCTCTTAAATTGCAGGCATACAATTTTTAAATTCTTCACTGACCCAGAGCAAAACACCAGAATGCCAATTATTCATTGAGATTACCTACAATTGCAGTTACCATGGATCTGAGTGATATCCTGTTTGATAAGATGCTTAGTGGCAAGTACGATGATGAACCGCCCCCAGTCATCAAGGTATTGGATGGAATAAGGGCCAATATGTTTCAGAAAAATGGGGAATTATATAAGCGGATAGGGGACACTAAAAGAATATCCCAAAACCTTACGCCCGCCCAACTATTATTATGAGTGCACACTGAGCAGTTGGAAACGGTGGAATGCATAAGACCATGGAATTATTGCGGCCTCAGTATTACTGGGAAAGCATGAGCTTCGATATTATTGATACTATCTCCTCCTGTCACCAATGCCAAGTAGAAAAGCTGTTATGCCAGAAGACTTCATACCAGTTTAGTGAAGCTGCACTTCACCTGACACAGTTTTGATCGATGTGGTGGTTCCCTTGCCAACAGGTACAAACTGGTGCAAATACATCCTGGTAGCAATCAACCACTTGACCAGTTGGGTTGAGGTGCGATCAATATGAGATTTGGGGGCGCTAACGGTGGCCAAGTTTGTTATGGAGTGTATAATTCAGCAACATGGTTGTCCCCAATTCATCCTTACTGATAACGGGATGAACTTCACTTCACACATTCTACCTAAGCAAAACAAACTGATGGCCATCCATGGGGTTCTAACAACTCCATATCACCCCGAGTCCAACGAAATGGTTGAATGGGCTGATGGGACCCTGGTGAACATACTCTGGAAGTTGGTCACGGACAGGCCCTCTGATTGGAGTACCCTCCTTTCTACCACAGTGTTTACCTACAATATAAGCTACCATTCGGCCATGGGGAAAATCCCATTCCATTTGCTTTATGGACGGCACCCCGCTCTACCCTCTCTCCTATATGCCTGTGTTGAGGACAATAGCAGAATGGATCTGCAATGCTATTTGACCATTCTAACCAATACGCTGATCAAATTACAAACTGAAGCATACTTGTTCAGCTTAGCTAAGAGATTCAAAAGCCAGGCTGCAAATCAGGTATGGCAGAGTGCCCTAGCACAGTTCAAGGATGGAGACATGGTCTTATTCCATGATCAACATGGGTCTGGCTGAAAACACAAACTGGCCAAAATCTGGATTGGACCATTTGAAGTCATTGAGAAGACAGGCATAGATGTATATACTATCAAGGACCCCGCTAGCGGTCAGATCATCAATCAAGTGCATGCAAAGTTCCTCCAAGCATATAAGCAATAGGAGTCTTATCATCCAGTCAAGGAGGGGGTAATATCATGAATCTGATATGACTGAACAATAAGCCCTAAGTCGTGAGGGCGGGATGGATGGATCTGCCAAGATTGATATAATTAATGGTAATTTGAGCGCCTCAAAATTAGGTGATATTAGATTGTTGGTAAATCGCCTTGAATTGGGCGTCATGAGATTAACGAATGAAGAATTGATGTAACCAATGAGATAAGGCGAATTGAGTTACTAAGCCATGTAAGTAGTATCATCCAAAATTGCTACAATATAAGCAGGATGAGATGATCAAGGGAGGTTAAGTTTTTGATAGCGGAAGTTAGAGGAACAGCGGGAATCAGCTGTAATAAAATACTAATAAAGAAGAGTTGTGAAGGCAAGTGCTCTGTATTTAATTTATAAGTCTAATATTTTTTTTAGAATAACGATCCTCACATAGTTGATCCTAGCTGCTCAGTGGGTCAAACCCTATGCCAAAACCCTTCAGTGTATCCTTCATATACTGCCGATTTCACAACATGCTTATTCTTTATTGCTGCTGAAAATTTAGTTGGGTGCACACAGGATGTCAGTTGAGACCCTGGTAGATATGGGTATGGCAGGAAACTTTATGATTTTAAAAACAGGCGCAGAATCTTGGAATCTTGAATTAGACTTTGAAAGTAGGGGCGTCTGTGCTGGTTTCATCATCCATTCCAATGGCTTCATACAAAATATGGCGGCAGTGCCTTTTTTAGTACACCAATTATGTTTCTGTGATTGGTTCACTGTGGCTCCAGATCTGCTCTTCCTAATTATATTGGGGGCGGGGTGGTGGCGTCAGAAGCAGATGAGTATTCAATTAGACTAAAATATGCTGTCCTTTTCAACACCCAGTTTTGGGGGTAGTTTACCCTTATTGATACCCTTGCAACCGAATGGGGCAAAGTTCCATCATATCACTCCTCTCTCTGGGAGGCCTTCCGATGGATTTTCCTCCAGAGTTAGTGGTATATCAGAAAATTTTGATTTGGAAAAAGATCAATCGCCTTCCACTGCACTCTGAATATAACTTGACTTTCCGCTTGAAAGTTGCTGTGATCAACATTAACTGTCCATTGTATCCCTACACAGTGCAGGAGGACAAGGTATTGAAAGTATTGTTGGACAATAAGCTCAAGAAGGTTTGGGTGTTAAAGTTAATGTCCTCTATTGCATCACCTATAGTTTTCACCCAAAAGACTGATGGTACGTTGTGCACATGCATCAACTATAAGCATTTGAATAATGATTACCATTCACAACCCCTACCCTCTCCCCCTCGAGAAGACGATCAACTAGGTGATTATAAAATCCCAGCTTTTACAAACCCTGACCACTTTAATGCATTTAATCATATATGGGTGGCAAAAGGCCAGGAATGGCTTACAGCGATTAAAAAAAGAGGCATATTCCAGTTCCACATGATGCTCTTTGGCCTAAAAAATGCACCATACACGTTCCAGTGGATGATTGACAATGTACAAAATGATCTCAGGTTCATTTTCACGGTGGCATACATTGATGATATTCTTGTTCAATCCCCCACTCCTGAGCAGCATGAGAAGGACCTGGAAGCAGTGCTGGCCGCGTTTCATAAGAGGGACTTTATGTAAAGCCATCTAAGAGTAAGTTCTTCTGAAGAGGTTACTTTTTTGGGTAATTAATTCTTGAAATATGGTTACTACATCCCCTCAGCAGCTTAAGGTGATACTTAACTGGCCTATTGCCAGGAAATGGCAGATAAATTTAAGATTGGCTGTTAGTCTGACTGCAGAAATGGCAAAAAGGCGATCCAGAATGTCAGGGGCACTGCTGCTCAAATGACGTTTAATCAGGTTGGGAGATAAGTAACCAATGAGCGCTGATGGGCTGCAAACGTAAAGAGCAGCCCAGAAAGAAATTAGGCTGTTGCTGCCCCAGGGCCTATGGGCCTGGGCATAGAAAATTGTGGGATTGGATTGAGTGGTCTGGTTTCCTCATGGGTAACTAGGTATGGCAACATTGGTGAGGGTGCAGATCCTCGCCTGGAGCAGGGATAATCGTGTCCACAAAATTCTGAGATCCTGGTGGCAGATTTCCTCGACAATTTGGAAAATTCCACAAAGTTCTTGACAAAGTTGGTCCATTTGATTGCAGTAGGAACCAAAGTCACTAACATGGCTGGAAAAGCCCAAATGATATGAGTCCTGAGATGTTGCATTGGAGGTTCTGGGGTTTGGTAACAAAAATTTTGAACAAATAAAATAACATGAGCATGAGGAATTACTATCATATAAAATAAGAGAATCAACCAATTTTCCCAGTATGTTACAACTGGTTAAATAGGCAATCAATTGGGAATAGTTTGGGAATGCATGGGATTGGGGCCCTCAAGATTTGACCTAACCTTGCAAATTTTAAGTGGGTGGAATTTTGCTTATTTGGAACAATTTCAAAAGTATCATTGTTGGCCCAAGTCATTATTAGTTTGTCCATGGACTCCCAGATTGCAGATTTATCACGATTCTGATTATTTGAACGATGACGTTTTGCCTGATGGGCAATGGGAGCCTCCCAAGGCCATCCCAAGTAGGGGCAGTCCCAAGAGGTCAGTTATGGGTTCAGGACGCTCAATCTGCCCACAACAGTTGCTCTAGTGTCCATTTGATCAAGAAAGATTTGCCAAATGAAGATTTTGATTATACCAGGGAGAGTTCAGCGCTGGCAGCTACTTTTTCTAATGACTAATGCCATTGGTGAGCTCTACCAAAGGTTCTAAACTAGGCGCTCTGTTTGCCAAAGGTACATGACTGTTGGGCTTTGTTGCTAATGGTATAGTGCTGTTAGGCCTCGATGCTGAAGGCTCATTGCCATTGTCCACATTTGACCCCTTCACTGTAATGGTCAGGTTAAAGCAATTGTTATATTTTGACTTGAGATTTGGAAATCCAAATCTCAAGTCAAAACACTTTTTGGGTTTTTTGAGGTTTATGCGGGGTCCAGCATTGGGCTGTGCCCCTCCTGCACTATTATTAGGCTCTTAGGGGCATAAAGAACAGTGCAGGAGGGGCTCTCCGGAAGGGCGACCTTAAAAGGTCGAGCCCACATGATTCTAAACTTAGTTCAGAATTTTTCCTCATTTCCCACTCTTGCATGGGATTCTCTGGTGGCCTTGGGGCCGCCCTTGCCTTGTCTTACCTGGTATCCCGCGGCAAACTGAATTTGTATCCTCAACAAAATATTGGGATTTGGCGTCGAGAACCTTGATCCGCCAAATACCCTGGTTTTTTATGTCTCATTCGCGGTGCCCTATGTTATTGGGATTGAATTCATCCATATGTTTATTTTTGATAATATATAACACAAGGCTAATTTCAGGGTCGTATCCTCACTTACCTGTATCATCTTTTCTCACTTTTTGAATTTCCCTAAATCCAAGGTTGAATTGGTGTTTATGACGAATCAAAGCGCTTACCTTGAGGGAACCTCATATCAGACAATCATTTGGCATCCATCGCTAAGGTAAGATGGTGGTTGAAAACTGGGATGTTTTTGACCGTTACATTCACCCCATGTGGATGCCAATTCTGATAACTTGACACAAATTCCTTAATTAGGCATACCAGTTATTCAGAAGTTAATACTGGGATATGTGGCGGAATCCTCAAAGGGTAAGCCATGACCCACCGCTCGTCCACCACTTGGGCAAGGTCGCCCTGGGATAATGAGAGGGGCAGCTGGCCTTCTTGGACCTTCTTTGGATGGGAAAGGGAATGCCACCCGGTCCAAGTGGAGGAGATGCTCCCCCAGACTTAACCCTACTTTACAACCCAGAAGCAGTTGTGGAGCTTCTTGGGCACAATCATATTTATAAAGAAATTATTTACCACTCTCAAGCAGCTGACCACACCGCTACAACCCTTGATGGGGAAGAATGTTCCATTTTGATGGGCAGAGGATTGCTAAAAGGCATTTGATGAATCAAGGAGGTGTTCATGGCACCTCTCATTATTAAACATGATGACCTCACCAAGCCTTTTATTGTAACGTGTGACGCCTCATCAGCTGCCATGAGGGCAGTGCTGCTTCAAACGCAAATGAGTTGGAACCTTTGGTCGCTTATCTTTGCGCAAGTTCACTTCACCTTAACAGTACTGGCCATTTACAATAAGCAGTTGGCCGCTGTGGCATGATCACTTACTCACTTGTGGAACTTCTGCAGGATATGCTGCATGAGGTGATCATGTGAATGGATCATTAGGCCCTAATGTACTTCTGGAAACCCCAGAAGCTGGTGCATTAGAAGGCTCAGACATTCCAAAACTTGTTCAGCTTTTATTTTAAGATTGAGTTTGTAAAAGGCGCGTTATATTCTCCCTGATTTACTGAGTCACAACCCTTCTCTGAATTCAAATGGAGGAGAAAATGCTGAGGTTGACCATGGTAATTCCTTCCACTCAGATTCCCACCATTTCTCCTCCCATAATTTCTAGGGATGACTGGATGGTGGTTTTGCCATTGGTATCTCAGGTGCTGGTGGGTCAGACTGCATGCTTGGAGGGGTTAAAGCTGTTTGTCCAGTTGGGTTTACCAGGCACACACGCAGACTCATTACTCAGTAATAAAGGGGTGGACATTGTTTTGTAATAGGGTCTGGGTGCCTCCCCAACTCCAGGATGAAGTAATTTTCGCTTACCATGATCTCCGGTATTTAGGCACCCAGGCCATAAAAAGTGTCTTGATCTAATAAAGTGGACGTATGACTGGCCGTAATTCTCCCAGGACCTACCATTGTGGATCACCAATTGTGTGACATATGCAGACACTAAGTCTGATAGATTGGGGCGGAATGGTCTTCTCCATCCCCTGAAGCAGGCACAAGGTCCATGGAAGTCAATATCCATTAACTTCATTTTTGAGCTTCCCCCTTCTAATGGGTTTGACATGATTATGGTAGTCATGGACCATTTTAGAAAACTTTCCCTGTTCATCCCATGTAGATCAGCTATTATCTCTGAGGAGATGGCCCAGATTTTTGTTTGCCACGTGTTCTAAACGTTTAGTGTACCCCAGGAGATGGTAAGTGACCGGGACTCAGTTTATGGCTCATTTTTAGTCTGTCATTTTGGTTATCTTATAAGATCCAACTGTGCCAGTCAACGGCGTACCAACCCCAGTCTGACAGTCAGATGTAGTAGGTCAACCAGATCCATAAACAGTGCCACCACAGTTACACCTCTGCTGCACAGGATAACTGGGTCACTAATTTTCTCATGGCGAGTTCACAAATAACAATGCCACCCATTTGTCAATGGGGTTCCTCCCCTATGAGACTAACCTAGTATAACACCTCATTCCTTATTGGGACTTGCCTTCTCCCCAAAGTACCTGCTACTGAGGAGAAGCTGCAGTATATCTGGACCAACCAAACTCTGTTTTGGGAGCACCTGCCTAAGGCAATAAGTGATTATAAGCAGTTCACAGATCACAAGCACCTCCCTGCCTATGACATTAAAATAGGTTTTTTAGTTATGCTCAATACATGTCACCTTCATCTGAAGGTTCCATTGTGGAAGTTCAGGAGCAAGCATCCCAGTACTCACATGGTGGAGGAGGATTTAGGCAATGGGGCCTTCTGGTGCCCTCTTTACCCATTGGAAGCAGCACCCAGTCTTCCATGCTTCTGTCATGGTCACATGACATCATAATGGGGACCAACCCCAAGGATAAGGCTGGGCGCCAGGGGCCCAGAAGTTGAAATTACAGGCCCTCCCTGACCTTAGGCATACCCTATACCAGCGCTTGGTATGGGCAAAATATGCCCAGGTTGGTACTAGTGAGATGCCAAATGTCCAGCCCCTTACGTCAGTCCAGGCATAAAAATGGATGGTCTATCAAATTAACGCAGACAGTTCCATTTGGTTTGCAAGGAATGGGGTTTCAAAAACCGTTCCATTTACAAAACAATGCGTTCAGGTCGAATTCAACTTCAATAAATCACTTGAGTGAAGTTAGTTTTGGCATATTTGACCAATTTGGATGGTAGTATTGGCCTATCGGTGGGTCAGTGCTTGGGCCCAATGCAGCAAACCCCTTTTTCTCTCAATGTTGTTTAATTTTGTTTCCCATGACCAACACTCCTTGTTGGTCGACTTCCAAATAAAATTTCCCCATTTCCATTTTTCATATGTTATCTTTAGCAAACCTGTGCACGGACCTTTGAGGAGGTCTCACACTACATTAACCACCTTATATGAAATTCAATTTAATTTCCATCTCATGCACTGTTGGGTCGCCCAGAACCCTCCAACCTTTGGGAAGTTTACCCCTTTCCAATTGGTGAACCACGTCATTTTTAGTCTATTGTTTGCTATCATGATCTCTCTTCTTCCTTTAAGTTACTATCGCTCCAGCACCCTCTGCTGGGCTCTAGTAACCTTGGTACTAATGGCTAGTTTCCATGCATTGGCTCTGTGCATCGAGCACCACCACTCTGAAAACAGGAGATTTCTAGACACTCTCCTTACATCAGTTGACCAACCATCTAAAATTATGTGCACGAACTTTTTCCATGTGGAACTTTTTTGAAGTTTAAATGGTGGGCGCCGGCTGAGGGCCACGGCTGTGGTCAGCCACACCACTGTTTTCTCTTTTTCTGATCATTAGAGCAATTTGGCGTTATTATGGTTGCTTCCAACTAGAAAGTATCCGCCCTTTGTGCTCGTACCTGGTGGATACAGACGTTTCAAGGTCCAGAAGTTGTGATTCCCTGACTTTCCACCAAAATTACCAATTTTTGATTTTATTTACTGGGGTTTATTTTGACAGCACATTCCAACGATACTGGTGGAATCAGCGCAGAGGGCCCTGAGGGTGTTGGCCCTGGATAACGTTGGGCATTCCATTGATGTTAAGGGAATAGGGTCATTCACGTCTAAAACGCGTTTTATAATGGAAACCTGATATATACCTTTGAACCATATTTGCTCTCTCATGACTCAGGTATGGAACCTATCATGTGTATAAAATCACCCCAGAAAATCTCCGTTTGGCCTCTTCCATGATTTGCAGCACCCAGGAAGTTGAAAAAGAACTGCGCTTACAATATGAAAATGTTTATGTCCTTGCTGAAGATATGGTGGGATATGTGGCCTCAGTAGTAAGAGGGCCAAGCGTTCCTCTCCATTCTTTGATTCAAAATCATTCCAGGGTTATATGTTAATGCCAAATGAAGAGTTTGGTGGTGATTTACTGGCATTTTCAGCTTTAAATAAAGATCATTATGGGTATTTTCTACTAACTGCTATCCTTTCCTCCCCTTTAGGGAAACTCAGCACCACTATTCTGGTGGATACTGGCACCACTGAAAACTTTATGAACTAGTGCCTAGCCGACTATCTTGGGCTAAGTTACCTGCTAGGTAGTATGGTTAGGGGAGGGGCATCCCAAGGTATTCCCACTCTGAAGATCATTGGGACAGTGGACTATCAGGTTGGCAAGTATCACTTGTTGGATCACTTCAAAGCTATCAAAAACCTCTTGGAATTATCATCTTGGGTGTGGAGTGGTGGCGGAAGTTTGACGTTAGAACCAACCTGAAAGCGAATACCCTCTCCCTCACCGTGAAGAATGGTCACACCTTAGTTGTGCCATTGTCAGAAGTTAACGCCCAGGGCAAATTGCCACTGGCCCTACCTTCACCCTTATAGCCTTGCCTCATTGCTGAAGCCCTCAGTGGATGTTCCTATACCTTTCTGCTTGGAGGGTTTGGAATCCTCTTTTGATGCAGAATCTTCAAACACTCCCTGGGCACTCTGAGTTTGATTGTGACTTCAAGCTCACTGTGGATCTGGTGCGTATATCTTCTCCCATTTACCCATTGACTGTCCAGGAGGAAGAGGCGTTGGATGTGTGGGTGAAGGAACAGTTAGCCAAAGGTGCGATTTTTCAGCGTACCTCCCCTGTATGCTCCCCACTTCTCTTTGTGGAGAAATCTGATGGTACTCTACGCCCGTGTGTAGACTATGGGAACTCAATAATGTTACTGCACTAGACATCCATCCAATCACTTTTGATTCACAGATTACGCGCTATTTGGACAAAGCGAAGGTCTTCTCCAAGCTGGAATGCCTCAATGCGTTTAATCAGATCCGGATAAAGAAGGGCCAGGAGTGGTTAACCACCTTTCACACCAGAAAAGGAATATTCCAGTTTTGGGTCATGCCCTTTGGGCTAAAGAATGTCCCTGCTATCTTTCAACGCCGCATTGATGCTGCGTTGGGGGACTTGTTAGGGGTATGCGCGGTTGCCTACATGTATGATATCCTGATGTTTTCCCCTGATCAAGAGTCCCATGCAGTTCACCTTTGGCAAGTGGTGGAGCGGTTAAAGGCAGCTAGCTTTATGTTGAAGATAAGCAAGTGTGAATTCTTAAAGTCCCAGATCACATTTCTTGGCAACGTCATGTTTGACCAGGGACACATGATAAATCCAGACAAGGAGAAGGCGATTCATGAGTGGCCCATCCCCACATCAGTCAAGTAATTGAGGAGCTTTTTGGGGACGTGTACGTTCCTCAAGAAGTTCACCCTCAATCTCTCTGAGGTGGCAGCTCCCTTATACAAGGCTAGCGGTGCCAAGGTGCTTCATTGGTCCCCCATTTTTCAGGATGCCTTCCAAGCATTAAAGTGCACCATGTTGTCCACGTCCTTCCTTCGCCATGTCAACCCAACAAAGGAGTTCATTGTGTCTACTGATGCCTCCAACTTCGCCATAGTGGCTGCCTTGTTACAAGAAGGCGAAGATGGGATAGAGTATCTGGTGGGATATTTTTCTAGGAAAATGTCTTTGCCAGAGTTAAATTACGCCTTTTATGATAAAGAGTTACTGGCAGTGATGGAGGCGCTGACTTATTGGCATCACCACTTGCATGGCTCATCCCAACCTTTCCAGATACATACATACCACCATGCCTTGCTGTACTACCGCTCTCCTCATGTCCTAACCCCACGGAAGACCCGTTGGCATGAGACCCTTGCCCAATTCGCATTCACGTATGAGTTCATTAAGGGCAAAGATAATGGTTTAGAGGATGCTTTGAGCTGCAATCCTGCTTTAGCGCCCAATCCCAAGGAGGTAGAAGTTCATAACACAGTTAATGATTCCGACAAATAAAATTGTGTCCCAACTTCCTCTCCTCAGGCCAGTGGGCCCGCACTTGACCCTCTGGAAAATGTGGAGGAATATAGTATGTTCAGAAGGGTAGTCCTTTCACAGCCTCTAGCAGCTGAATATGACATGATACTTGCTAAGTGCAAGTTGAATCAAGAGGATCTCTTCAGGGGCTATCACGTGAAGGATAAGATGGTGTGGTTTCAGGTGCGCCTTTGAGTACCTGCTGGACCACTGCACCTGGAAATCATCTGGTGCCATCATAATGGACTCACTATTGGTCATCCTGGTAAAGTGAAGATATTAGAGTTAATATGACGCACATACAATTGGAAGGGCTTGCCTGCTCAGGTGGGGCGGTATTGTAAGGAGTGTTTAATCTGCAACCAAATGAAGCCAAATAGTCAACCTTTAGTGAGGTTGTTGGTAACAGTCCAAAAAGCTGAAGGGCCCTGGACTTCCCAATCAGTGGATTTTATTGTAGAACTACCTGTCTCAGATGGTTACGATGCCATCATGGTGGTGGCGGACCAGTTTACAAAGTTCTTTCACTTCATTCCTTGCAGAACTACAATAACTACGGCTGAAATGGAAAGGCTCTTCGTCATGCATGTGTTTGCACTCCATGGGTTTCCTCAAGAGATTATCAGTGACTGGGGACCCCAATTTACCTCTGTCTTTTGGGAAGAGTTGTGTAAGGCTCTTCAGATTCGCCCTTGCCATTTGACTGCCTATCACCCTCAATCAGATGGGCAGACTGAACGAGTGAACCAGTGCTTGGAGCAGTTCCTGCGGTGTTACACTGCCGCAGATCATTCAGATTGGTCTTCTCACCTTTCTATGGCCCAATTTAGTTACAACAACACGTTGCATTCTTCAAATAGGTTATTAACCTTTTTTCGCCAGCCACGGCTTTAACCACGCCTTTAACATGGAGCCCAGCTGTGGATCTAAGGTTGAAGTGGTGGTGGACTTTGCCAAGACAATCAAGAAGGTCCACCAGGGGGCTTTTACAAGTTTGGAGGTGGTAATGCATGTGTATAAGGAGAACGCTGATGGAAAGTGCCAAGTGGGTCCTGCGTACAAGGAAGGGGATCTCATGATGCTTGATGCTCATAACATCCCTATCAAGCAGCCATGCAAGAAGCTGGGACCAAAGAGGATTGGCCCCTACCGTGTTGTTAGAAAGGTGGGCCATGCCTCATACCAGCTAGATCTCCCCCCTTCATTTCAGATCTTCTCTGTGTTTCATGAGAGCAAACTGATGTTGTTTGAGGGCCCCCCACCAGAGACTCCTGAGGCCTATCTCATGGATGGGGCGCCAGAGTGGGATGTGGAATAAATAGTTGCCTCCCACCACGTTAAAATAAGACTTGAGTACCTGGTATCCTGGAAGGGCTTTGACGCTGCAGAGAACAGTTGGGTTCCAGCGCGCAACTGTATGCATGCCCAAAATCTTATTGAAGCCTTCATTAGCATTTCCCCTGGGCTGATGGGTCTCAACCTAAACTGACTGTTGCTTCCATAAGTTGGCCCCTGCCAACAAGAACTTTTCCCTTGTGCAAGTCCCTGGAGGGGGGTTAAGCCCCATTGGGAGGAGAGGGTAATGTCATGGTCATATGACATCACAATGGGGACCAACTCCAAGGATAAGGCTGGGCGCCAGGGGGCCCAGAAGGTGAAATTACAGGCCCTCCCTGACCTTAGGCATACCCTAGACCAATGCTGGGTATGGGCGAAATATGCCCAGGTTGTTACTAGTGAGATGCCAAATGCCCAGCCCCTTATGTCAGTCCAGGCATTAAAACGGATGGTCTATCATATTAATGCAGACAGTTCCATTTGGTTTGTTAAGGAATGGGGTTTCAAAACCCATTCCATTTATGAAACAATGTGTTTAGGTCAAATACAACTTCAATCAATCACTCTAGTGAAGTCAGTTTTGGTATATTCGACCAATTTGGATGGTAGCATTGGTCTATTGGTGGGTTAGTGCTTGGGTCCACTGCAGCTACCCTTATTCCCCCGATGGTATTTAATTTTGTTTCCCATGACCAACACTCCATGTTGATCAAAATCCCAATAAACTTTTCCCCATTTTTCTGTTTTCATGTGTTATCTTTAGCAAACCTGTGCATGGACCTCTTTGAGGAGATCTCACGCTACATTAACCACCTTATCCAAAATTCAATTAAATTTTCATCTCATACACCATAGGGTCGCCCAGGTTCCCTACAACCTGGAAAGTTTACCCCTTTCCACTTGGTGCACCACGTCATTTTTGGTCTATTGTTTGCTATCATGATCTATCTTCTTCCTTTAAGTTACTATCGCTTCAGCACCCTCTGCTGGGCTCTAGTAACCTTGGTACTAACGGCTAGTTTCCATGCATTGGCTCTGTGCACTGAGCACCACCATGCTGGAAACAGGAGAGTTATAGAAACTCTCCTTACAGCTTCCCAGTTGTCCACTTTTAAGGGGAAGGAACCTACCATTCCTAAACCAATCATGATTGAGGGTTCAGAGGATATGGAGGTAGCTACCTATCTGGCATTGCAGAAATTCTATTGGTTGGTGCAATAACTGGTTGCCTGGAATAGATTTCTATGCTATGAGAATTAGGTCAGTGCTCACAATCATGAAAATTGCTGCGTGTTGGTGGAGGCCTTCCACAACACATATCTGGATGCTCCTCACTGCCCCAGAAAGTTGTCTCCATCTGAAATAAAGCTTCCAAAGTGCACTAGAATGTTGCACTCATCCACGTTCCTGATGGTGGTGCGCCCCAAGTTAAAAAAGAAAAAAGGGTAGTGTAAGCTTTAGGGAATATCCCTTGTGACTTAATATGGAGAAAGTTCCTTTTAGAACAAAGAAGGGGTAAAAGCTAGCAGCCATCTCTCTCATCACCCTAGGTAATATAGCCTATATGGTAGATGAGAGGTGGGTAATGGTGTATCCCTTAAAGATTGTGCCTTTTCCTCCTCTTTTTACAACCTAAGAGTTAGTGTGGAGAATTTAGGAGTCTGTCAGGGGGTGGCAGTAGTTAAAAGCTATCACCAGTGTAAGATTTGCAGTGATTGTCCCCAATATGTTCTCAGCTGGTTCAAGTTCTGCTAGCAAATATAAAATTAGTAACTGGTGAAGGTAAAGCAATTGAGTCACTCCCAAATTAAAGATTCCCATCCATCATTCCCCCATCATTATTATAAATAAGCCCACCCCTGACAAGTATGGGTGCAAAAAACCCTTTCCTACTCAATGGAGCAGGATATATGGTTCTGGCCATGGGTGAAACCTGCTGTCCACTAGAGAAGCCATCATCATCATGGCAAGTATGATTGTAAAAGAATCAAGAGTTTTACCAGTGAAGTTAATGCCAATCTAACTGGGCAGGTTAGAATTAAATTGGTGCCAGTAAATATTTAGAGTATCAATCCACTGGGACCAAATTGTGAAAATATTCCCAACAGTGGTTTGTTTAGTCTTTTTTTAGTACTAGATGGTCCCAACCTGAGGGGTGGTTTGTTTAGTCTTAGTTCCTCATTTTGTAAGCATATAAGGCTGTGGTCTCTAACAGGTACTGCTACCACTCTATTTTTTCCTTTTCCTATTTTTAATTTATTTAAAAATCCCAAAAATTCTAAGACTATTTGTGAGCTTATGAAGTCTGTCAGATATTTAACAGCTATGATTTCCAATTTTAGAAATTCCTGGCTAGTGCTTATGATTGCCTTAGTTCTTCTGTATCATACAATATGGGTAGCTGTATTAGTGGTATTCTGGTTGGTGTTTTGGGAAGTGACTCATCCTGAGTGTCAGCACAGTAAAATTTATCATCAGCACGCTCCATGAAATAACAATATGACAAAATTATAAATTTCCTTATTTACTGCAATACAGTTGGAGTTTTTTAATATTATAGTGATATAAAATCATTTTACATACAATTTTAGAGAAGTATAGCTTATATTTTAAGTAATGCTATATTCTTGATTATCTAAGACTAGATATCAATTCATACATGTGATTGATATCACCGAGGTAACTTTAAGTGATCAAATTTTAAGTCACGAAGCTCCCTTTTGTTAAAGTATATATACCATTTTTCCTTCAATTTCAATGTTTTCATTTCATTTTTAATACTATATTTTGATTCCATATTTTGTATTTCAGTTTTAATATTTTATAAATCAATTTCAACATTTTGCAATTTGATTTCAACATTTTATATTTCAATTTCAATATTACACTTCAATTTCAATATTTTACACTTTAACTATAATATTTAAAATTCAATATTTTATAATTCAATTTTAATATTTTTAGTTTTAGTGATTGCAGCATATCTAGTTCTAGCTACAGACTCATTGATTTCTTCAGCATCAGTGTTTTCTTTTGGTAGATTATAATTTGACATAAGGGATATACAAATCTTTTTAAATGGGAAAAAAGTGGGCAATTTTATGCTTACCTCTATTTCAGCAGGAATAATAAAATAAAACTATTGCCAAAATTAAGTTGAAATTGAGAAATAAAGTGTTGAAATTGATTTGCAAAATGTTGGAATCAATTTGTAAAACTTTTAAATTAATTTGTGAAATATTGAAATTAATTTGCAAAATATTGAAATCAAAATGCAAAACGTTGAAATCAATTTGCAAAGTGTTAAAATTGAAGGAAAAATGGTATATGTTGTTTATAATATCATTTAATTCAGTACCATATATTTTTCTATCCTGTTCAGCCAGTTAATCTTTTAAATAGAGTGATGCTTATAGTAAGGAAGGAAAATTGGGCAATAAAATTCTGATCGCGTTAAGCTTGATATAAAAATAAATATTTGTATGTTCGTGTTCTGTGTTCCTATACTATCCATCAAGTATGATGAAACTTTTGTGAGTTGTTGTGCGCATGCCCGCAAAGGTTTATAAAGTTTAAAAATAACTATTTACTTAGTAAAATAAAAAGTTTTATATGTAACAAGTGAAAATCCTATATGTTATCTATGGTATTTGCTATATATTGTTAAAACTGAGTAGTTTGGTATTTGGTTGATTTAATAGTTTTAATGGTTTTATCAAGCGGTTGGTAGTTTTAGGTTGATTAATAAGCTTAATAGTTTTAGTAGGTAATTAGTGATTGGATAATTCAATAAGCTAATTGGTTTTGGTAAGTTGGTGGGTTTTGGTTGCTTCAATAAGTTTAGTTTGGTTTATCAAGCAGTTGGTGATTGGTTAATTCGATAAGTTAGTTTGTTTTAGCAGAGCTGTTTAGTGGTTTGTCTCTAATATAAAATCCAAAATACTCAATTTGAATCATTTGTTTATTAAACCTGAGCAAAGTTGGGTATACTACTATCTACCTATAATATAAAATTTAATTTAATCATTTAAATCATTTGTTTATTAAACCTGAGCAACGCCGGGTAACATTACGATTATTTAGTTGATTAATATTTCAGTTAGTTTTAACTATGAGTGGTTGGTTTTTGGTTGATTTGATAGGGTAATTAGTTTTGGCTGTGGCTGATGGAATTTGTTTAAATCAATAAGTCCAATGGGTTTAACTGAGTGGTTGGTGGTTATCTATAATATTCTACCCAATAAAATACATTCACTGACTGACTGACTGACTGAAATCTGAAACCATTGAGTCTGATAAGTTCAATCTATTTAGGCGAGTGGGCGAGAATTGGCAAATATTATCAAATAATTCATCAAATTGCTCACCTGAGATTAAACAAAAATCAGTATTAGAATTTTAAGTAGATTATTATAGATTATTGAGTAAATTTAGAATAAATAACTTACCAGCTATGAGGGTAACAGCAAAGCTGTTGGTCCGAGTGGCTCAAGCGTAGTGCTGGTACAGCCTTTAGGCTATATCAGTGCAAGCTCATAAATTAACCTGAGCAACGCTGGGTAACACTGCTATCTCTATATCTGCACAGACAATGGTACCACAAAAAAGATTGTATATCTACAAGCATTGTGAAATTATACATATTAGAAACGTGTGCTTTCTCTTTTCTTTCTTTTCCATTTAACCAGACTGAGCCACACCAATGCGTGGCCAGGTACAGCTAGTAAATAATAGAATCTTTGGAACTTGGAGAGGTGATATCAGGTTTATATCGATGATAAACCCTGAAACAGAGTTAAAAATTTTAGGAAAGCATCAACACTTTATTACCCCAACACCCAGCATCTATGGAGGTATGGCAATAAGATAAAAAGGAATCCATAAAGATACATGGCATAGTAATCAAAGCCAGTTATCAGGTGACATCATATGAAACCCAAGAATGGTTAATTAAGTTTGTGAACCGCCTTGTTAGGTATACTTGATCTTTTAATTACTCATCTTGAGATTCATACAGTATTCCTAGTCATGTTGGATCTTCAAAACTTCCTTATACTCCTGCTATATGTCTCAAAATGCATGGTTGTCATCTAGTTCCATTGCTTTAAGCACCTTAATTTTGTATTCACTTAAACGTCTAAGGTGGTATTTACCATGTTGAAATAAGCCAGAGCTAATTTTAGCTTAGGTTAATAGTGAAATTGCTACTTCAATAGTAATATTGCTTTGTCAGCCTACCCTGTAAAAATTAATTCATCAAACCATGCCCCTAAGCATATATGGTTAGAAACTATCAAGGAGTACAATTACAAATTGGAATGGATCCAAGTTGCTTCTGGACTTCCATATTGGAACTCAAATTGGTCTAAGTTTTGCCCAAATATCTCGGAAGTTAATGTTTTCTAATGTCAGCAACTAATATTTGGCATGCAGCTTAACAAAAATTTAGTGATAGATGATCCCAAGCGGCTTAAAATCGTAAAGTGAAATTATTATGAAACAGATACCAAACCCAATGAGATAAATTAGGCTAACCTTAGGCGTGAAGGCAACAAATCAAAACCAAAACAGATTAACAAGTATTGTGCTAGAGGTAGTACATTAGGGTAAATCCAACTATAAACTTCGAAAAGGGACTATAGATTAGAAGTAGTTGCCATGAATCTTTTCAGCTGAAGCGCGAAGTGAGTCTACAGTCTCGCAAACAAGATATTCGAGAGCGGGAAGAAACCGGTACCGCAGCTTTTCAAGAGCGACGGTATCTTTTAAAATAGTAGTATCCCTAAGGGGGGTAAAGCCAAAATACCTGAATTTCGACAGTTGAAAATTTGCTCAAGAAAAGTCAGGGCATTTAACCTCATCTCGGTGGCATACGGACGCCCAGTGGCAAGTAGAATATCTTCAATGGCCTTGGACAAGGGGACCATCTCCAAAGCGTCCCTCGCCGTCAGAATACCATTCTCGGATCTAGGCAATTCCGAACAAGTCTCGATGAGCGCAGAAACTATCGCCTCCACTACCAAGATTAGCCTCGCTCATAAGGGAAAGTACCCTCGGGGCTCTGGGCCGAGGAAAGCAAGGCCAGTGTAATGATGGCTTCGTTTTGGAGGATAGGGAACTTGGTTTGCATGACAAGATCCATAATCGGTTGTACAACCGTGTTATCAGCAATAATCTTTCCAAAGCGTTCTAAAAATCAGTGACCCTTCGCACTTGCTATACCAAAGTTATCTCTAGTGCTATATACTGCCTTAACAACGTTCATGATGGCCCGGGTAGCTTCACACCGTATACCCTGGTCATCGGATTTATTTATGACGTTGCGAAGGCGAGAAATGGGAAGCACTCCGTCAACTGCGTTCTCGGTGGAGCACATGGCTAAAGCGTTACCAACTAAAAGGTTAAAAGGGTTAAACTGCCAGACTACCGTTCCGATCAGAAAGATGTTTCAGAAGCCCAGCCGCCCCAAACTGTAGCGGCTGGGCTACTTGCTTTTCCAGGAGTGGCGCAACCGTTCGAATCAAACAAGATGTCCCAAGCAGCCGTTTATTTTCAGCTGCCAAGGTTAATCAATAGGTTTCAACTAATCAAACCTGGAATGGAAAGATTTTTCAGTGCCCCAACGATAGCATGCTGCAAAGCGAGGTCGGTCGCTTTTTCAAGGAGCGGCACCAGCTTTAGGTGAAGCTCTTGTTCCTGTACCATTTTGGTACAGTTTTGATCTTCAACCCTTTAGCTCAGCTAAAAAGACACCAAACCTGTCCAGGCTAAATTCCCCAAAACCAACGCCGCGCAACTCAAAAGCTGATTGTCGGTTTGGCTTAACCAGGCAGACATCCTTCGCATGAACCCGATATCGTCAAAAAGCACTAGGTTGGCGTCTGGATTTTTAATGCAAAAATATTGCGTCGCGGATTACCGTAAGACGAAACCAAAACAATAATTCTCTCGACGGTGGTAACAATTGTGGCAAGCTGGTCTTTGTTTTGAGGGTATCTCCCCAAGATGGTCTTCGAAGCCTCCAAAAAGTCGCACAACAATTTTAGGCTACCGTCCGAAGCAAGGGTCGGGAGAAAGTTTTCTTAAAGCGTGAGGATCGGTTGGGATTAGACTTACCATTATCGTTAAGCGATGCTTCTATAAGGTCAACGAGATGGTTCATTATGGGGACATCAAATTCGCCAGCATTGACGGTGTAAAAGCTCAACGTGTTGATCAATTCTTGAACATTTGAATAACTTTCAGAAAAAAGCTTCAAGCAATTATCTGCAGGATTAAAATTTTGGCTACGGGGTAACTGATACCTTCCTCGAACAGGTTTGCCAACAATTCCAAGCAAAGGTAAACCGTCGTAAATTCTCTAGCCTCAAGGCGTTCCCGAGAAAGCGAGGGGAGAAGCGCGCCAAAGCAATCTAACGAAAGGATGGCCCTCCTTGCCGGCGCTAAAAGAATCAGCTAAAACCCTTGGGAACCGCGTACAAAACCCCAGGGTTATGTTGAGTAAGCAACCGGTACAAACCTTGCGAAGCTCGCCGCCCTTAACACCACGCAACCCCGTTACTATCTGGGCCAGGATACCGGTATCCAAAACCTTCTGGCGCGCCGAGTCTGGGCAGAACTTAATTAAACTCAAATTTCGAAACTTTACCAACCGTCGTCGATCGTAAGGTTTCCTAAAGCCCTAAGCAACTGGATTTCGAGTGTTTGAGCTTCGCCTTGAAGTTCCTCGCTAGCCAAAACATCTTTGGAACCAGTATAGAACGCGCATAGGTCGCTAAACAGGGCGGCATCGAATTTGGTTACCAGATCTCTGACTTCGGCTGCCACAGTTTAACACGCCAGCTTATTCTAAATTACCAAACTTTCCATAGTACGCATAAACCTCACAAACTTTGATGAACACCTTAATCTCGGTGACCCCGATATTATCCGTCCCCTTAAGGAAAGATGCTAATCTGGAACTATTCGCATCAAAATGGCTTCTGATCAAGTTGGGCTCTAAGGTTTAAAAGTTAAGAGGTTTATTTAATTGAAAACGGAGAGTGGTTAAGAATTGTGCTTCAAGGTATTTAAACGACAGTTGGGCTACCTTCAAGGGTGGACAAGTCTTCCAGGATCGTATTAATATCGTCTAAAGTATACATTCTTTGATTAAAAGTGAAGGGTCAAGGGATATGCTTGGATGGATAAAGTTTAGGTGATCAAAACTGTTATCTAAACAGGTTTTGCAGAAAGTAGCCATCGCTGTTTAAGGTTGTCACGGAACTTGTCCACCATAAGGTTGCCTATACAGGTGAACTATCGAGCTTAAGGACTGGCTATCGGTAGAATATTTCGTAATATGTAAGTGTAAATGGATGCTTTAGTAGATAAGCTTTTAGAAATCGTACCCAGTGTCCAAGCCACGTTCCGAAATTGTGACCACTTTTTTGTTGCGCTGGAAGTTCAGAGTAGAAAATAGGTGGAGTGCTACAGGTTCCACAAAGTGATAACAGGAGGGGTCCCTTAATCCCTCTGCTCTTATAAATTTTATCTCACAAAAATGATGTTAAATTTAATAATGATTTTTAAACTATTTATTAAAGGCAGTCTAACTTAAAGATGCTACTGAAAACAAGGGAAAGAAAAAGACCCATTACATTATACCTTTTAGATATAAACTTTAAAGGTACCAAGATTTATCTAATCTGATCATAAGCCTTGTTTAGATTGTGCCTAGCCTGCCAGTAATCGTTTTTATTTATTCTCCATCCAGTAAGATCTAAAGCCTGGTAATCTAACCTGTAAGTTCAGAGGCTCAGCCCCATTGCCTGTGGACCATGATCAGCACCCCTTCAGGTTCAAGAGGGGTCCCATGATCACAGTTCCCCTTGACCTATATGAGTGACTTGGCTCATATGG
The DNA here is from genome assembly GCA_022478985.1 of Massospora cicadina. Classification (NCBI taxonomy): domain Eukaryota; kingdom Fungi; phylum Entomophthoromycota; class Entomophthoromycetes; order Entomophthorales; family Entomophthoraceae; genus Massospora; species Massospora cicadina. The sequence goes on along the minus strand of JAKSZP010004076.1, from coordinate 121,628 downwards.
TAAATGATTAATGGTATACTGCCTTTCCCCTAAAAAATTTCTCTCTCTGCCCCTTTTTCCTCTTCTTCACTGTTGGAAATGATAGAAGAGGTTTGTAGGGAAGTGGTTCAGTTCAGGGGCCACCTGCAGTATCCTAAGACTTATCCTATCTATAGCCCCAATAATCATAATAAGCAAAAGATGCCCAAATCTTCCCCAAACATCAGAAGAAACTAAACAAGTCTAACAAGTCAGATTGGATTTTGACTAATAAAACAGATTGCAATCAACACTAGATCATTCATTCTGCCTCAAGGTTATCCTGATCAATTTCCCAATCAAGTCAGATCTATGTAAAACTAGATGCACTAATAAACTAATCATAACAAATCTGCACAAAACTAGCCTTACCAATCCAATATCATCAACATTCTGTTATCCAGATATCAAAATTTTAGTACTTTTCTGCAAAACTTTGAAGAGTTTACCAAACTATAACACTCTTCCTGGCTTACCCAATTAGAATAGGCCCCATAGGCCCTAGGCCCAGGTTATAACTCTGATCCTCTCCAATTCATCCCCCCTTCTATAAAGGCAACAGTGTCAGGAAAATGGCATAAGAAGTTTGGACTGGCCTGCTAGTTGGGATGTGTAAGCACCCAAAAAGCAAGCCAGAATGCCAGTGGCATTGTGACTTAAATGATGTTGTATGGTGCAGGAAGTTGGGCAACAATGACTCATTGATGTACAGCAAGAGTGAAAAGAAAACTGGCAATTAACCAAACAGATGCAATCCCAGACCCTGATGGCCTTGCTGCAGGGGGTTACACTACTGGTTTAACTGCTTTGGGATCTTCAATGGAAGGGGTCATTACCAAAGCAGAGGCAAGGGGGTGGATCCTTGCTTTGAGGTAAGATATGTGAAGCCACAGGATTCTAGTATCCTGGTAGCGGATAGCTTCAATAACAGGATTAAATTCCCAGAAATTTCTTGCATTATGGATCCAGTTGACTATGGTGGGAGTGATTGTGACCATCAAAACTAATATAGCCCATCCAGTATAAGGACTGACGGGCCACCAAGTTAGTGCCATCGTGAATTTGGCAATAAGATTTAAGTAAAATAAAAAGGTGGGTACTATCATGATTTTTATTGAAAGTAAAAGTTTAAGAAATCAACCAAAAATTGTCTCAGTGTGACATGATTGATTAAATAGTTTTTGATTTGGGACAGCTTGTCAAACAACAGGATTGGGGCCCTCAAATATAACTTAATCTGGTGAATTTTTGGGGTAGAGGAAATGATTCTACTCTGAACTGACATCAAAGGATTTGGCAGCAGGCCAAGTCACTGTCAGTTTTGATCTCAAATGCCTGACTCATGGTTTCATGGCATTTTTGACAATTAGTTTGATGACATCTCACCTGATGGGCAACGGAAATTCCCCAAGGTCATCCCACATAGGGGCGGTCCCAACAGGTCAGAAATGGTTTTTGGGATGGTCAACCCGCCCATGCCTGGTCGCTGAAGTGTTTGTTCAGCCAAATGGGTTCCTTCAAGTACCAGCCCCAACATTCTGAAATGGGGTTTCAAACTATTGGCAACCATATCTGATGGTGATACCTGCTCATTGAGGATTGTTCCCAACAGCTTTAAGAGGAGTTTGGCGTTAGCAACCATACTGCTCAATGGCTCGATGCCATCAGCAATTTTGACCAAGAATTAATTACTTGTCCCCTTCCAACTATTAGTACCTCACACGTCAGGCTTTATTCCCGTTGATTTTGGACATTTCAGCTTTGATTCTGAGGATTCAGCACCATCAGTTTTATAAATTCCCTCCTGCTCATGGGAAGACAGTTACCAATGATTTCAGTACAGATTTCCTTGATTCAGCAAACTAATTTCGTGGAGGCAAGCATGGGAACTGGGGTGGAATCTTCAGAGGGAGCGTTGTTACCCAGCGCTAGTCTACCACATGTGCAATATTGCCCTGGGTGACGATGGGTACAGCCACCCACTTTGGACCCTTTTTATTTGGAAAGGGAAAATCGCCCAATCCATGCAAAGGAGACGTTCCCCTGAACGTACATTACCCTTTCCTTTTTTCAGAGAAGGGGCGCCACTGCCAAGAAACTGTGTGATAGCTACATTTTTGTGAGCTTTGCGCAACTTGATCACTATTAAAGTTGCAACTTTTCTTTGGGGGGCAGGGAGCATCAGGATGGGACATGTGAAATGCCTTGACCAGTTCCATGCAGGACACACAATCAAGGGGCCTTGACCCAGCTGTTCTCATAGGTTGGATAACCCTTCCAAGTGATGAGATATTGAACTGAACTCTGAGATTTGCGGGATGCTAAAATGCTCACTGCTTCAGCCTTCTCTGCATCCTCAATTACTATTGGCTCATGATCTAAGGGTATAGTCCCCTTGAATGGTGACAGATGAGATATGTGGAATACTGGATGTTGTTTCCAGTGAGATGGCAACTTTAACTGGAAAGCGCCATTGCCCAAATCCTCCTCTACCAAGGGGAGGGCCTAAACACTTTCTTATAAACTTCTGGGAGGGTACTTGCATCTGCAAATGGTGCATATCAAGCATGATATATGAACCCACCACAATATCATGGCCAGGAAGACGCTTTCAATATGCAAACCGCTTGTAGTCACCAATAGCCTTAGTGAGATGCTCCCGCACCAAAGTCTGAGTAGAATAAATGTGCTCAGCATGATCCGCGGCAGCTGGGACCTCTGGACACAGACAAGGACTGACCAAAAACAAGGGGTTATACCCTAAATTTGCTTTATAGGGTGGAAACCCCATAGAGGCATGAGTTCCATTGTTATAAGCAAATTGAGCTAGAGGAAGGTCATTGGCCCAGGTATCCTGCACAACTGCAGCATAGCAGTGCATGTACTGTTCCAAGATTGATTAATCCGCTCAGTTTGTCCATCATACTTGGGATGATATTCTGTGGAACAACAGGTTGTAATTTTTAGAATGGATAAAAGCTCATTCCAGAACCGCACTATAAACTGGGACCCATGGTTGGTGATAATCTCCTGGGGAGACCAAGCATAGAAAACACATGACACATGAAGAGATTGGACGTTTCTTCTGACAAAATTGTGGAAGAGCATGGAAAAAATAGGGAAAATTTTGTGAAATGATCAACTACCACCATCACCACAGTAAACTCATTATAACAGGGAAGTTCAACAATAAAAATACATGGACACTGATGTCCATAGACCCTCCACCTGTTGTAAGGGGTAAAGGAGACCACTTCTTCCTGATCAATCTGACTTGGCTTGCATGCAGGTAATGCAATTGGTGATCCAGGACAATACTTCTTTTGACAAGTCCACCCAAACATAAGTCCACTTAATCAAATTGATACATTTCTTATTACCTGGATAACCAATTGTGGGGGGTCATGATGAGATCAAAAAACTTTGTCTTTAAAAAGAGATGAAACCACATACAACTGAAAATAAATAAGAATCTCCACCAAGGAATATAGGTAATGTTCATGAGATGGAAGGGACAATTGTTCCAATAGCTCCACTACTTTGGGACAGGTCATTTGAGCTTCTAAAACTTGTGAAATAAGAGGCGCATCAGGAGATAAGTCTACTGACGAGACCATGGGAGGTACACTGAATAAGACTTGGGTGGTGGGAATTACAGTGACCAGGTCTGCTTCATTTGAGTCTGTGGGGCAATGAGCAGGGTTGCGACTAAGGAAATTGGGAAGCACGTTTAATGCACCTTTTATGAACTTCTATTTGAAGTTGAAACTACACAAATGCTGGTAGGTGTGAGCTTGCCTATGTGCCAACTTCTGTGGCTTACAAAATTACAGAAGGGCTTGATGATCCATATGCATTTTTAACTCATGTTGAGCGCCTTGTAACAAATACTGCCAATGAGTCAAAGCCCATGCTACAGATGCCAACTCCTTAAAATAGATGGTTCAGGATTTTTCAGTAGAGGAGAATTTGTGGAAAAAGTAAGCGACTGGATGTTCTAAACCATTGTGCTCCTGAATCAGGTTGGCCCCAACTTCAACAGATGAGGCATTGCATGCAATGATGTAGGGTTTAGAGGTCTGCATGTTTTAAGATTGGGGGTGATAAGAACACCTCTTTAATTGACTCAAATGCCTGCTGGCGCTTGGGTGTCCAACAAAAGGGAACATTCTTACCTGTGAGTGGGTGAAGTGGAGCGGCTATTTGGGAAAGGCTGGGAAAATTTCCTTCAGAAAAATATTAGTGCCCAAAAAGCTTCACAATTGTTTTTGGGTTGTTGGGGTTGGCGATTCGTGGATGGCGTCCAACTTGTTGGGGGGAATGGCATACCCATCTTTTAAGACAAGATTGCCCAAAAAGGTAACCTCCTCCCTATAAAACTCGCAATTTGAAGGCTTGACAAACAGGCCTGCCTTGTGTAGGGCAGCCACTACCACTTAGTCCTTTGCATGTTGTTTGGGGGTTGAGGAGTGAATCAAAATATCATCAGTGTATGCGACTGCACAAGTAGATTGGAGATCACCCAGCACACTATTGATTCTTTTTTTGAAAAGTGGACGGTGCATTGATCAACCCAAAGGGTATTGCTCAAAATTTAAAAATACCCCTCTTCATTCAGATAGCGGTAAGCCATTCCTGACCTTCCATTACCCAAATTTGGTTAAAGGCATTAACAAGATCAAGCTTAGAGAACACGCACAACTTAGCAATTGCTTGGCCAATAGTTTTCTCCAGGGCAAAGGGTAGGGATTGCAAACTGTGATTTTATTTAGGTGACCATAATCTACGCAGGGACGGAGGGAACCATTAGCCTTCTTTGCAAAAACAATAGGAGAAGCAACTGGTGATATCTCTTTAAAAAACCAACCTTTCTTAAGCATGTCACCCAACCAAGCATTAAGAGCATTCTCCTCCTCCGCTGTACGTGGGTACAATGGGCAGTTAATATTCACCGCCTGCACCATTATTCTAAACCCTAAATCAAATTTAGTTTGGGGGGAGATGGTCCGCCTTCTCAGAATTGAAGATACTTTGATAGCCCATTAATGAATCAGGGAAATCTGATGGAAGGCCCGCAGGGGAATGAGAAAAGTGATGAAATTGAAGCCTTAAGTTTTTGTAAGGGTATTTACTAGAAGGAACTCCCCCTCCATCTGATTATTAGCAAATGACAACATATTAGACTCCAGGTGAATTCTAACATGTTGTTGGTGCCACCATCCTACCCACAAAATTACTGGAAAAACCAAGTTTGGCATTGCAGAGAGCCAAGTGCAAAAGCTATACTGGTGAACCGAGAAAGGTACTGGCTGTCAGACTAGGTATGAGGGCTTGGAGGCCAATGAAGCAACCATCACTAAAGGACCCAAGTCCAGGTCAAGCTCCAACTGGTGGGATAGATCTAAACTCATAAAATTACCCCCTGCTCCGTTACTCACCAAGGTCTCAAAGGATATGTGGTGATCTCCAATACTAATCTTCATGGGCAATAAAAAATAGGAAAAGTTTTGTTTATTGGCAGATTTGGTCATCTCTGCTGTGACTGAAGATATAGCTAGTAAATCAGGGGAAAAGTTGGGGTTCCTTTTGGGAGTAAAGTTAGGAAGAGTAAGGGTTTTAGAACCAGTTTCTTCAATATGGGCTTTTACTGACTCATTAATAGATGAATCAGGATAATTCACTCAGGCGTGGGGATATTGACTAACTCTGGGGCCAGTACCGATACTGGTTCAACGTTAAGAACAGATCTAAGTTATTGTTGGGTATCCTGATTATAATTTCTACTTGAAAGTGGGGAGCATGGCGAAGGGAGGAATTGTTGAAGGTCACAGCCTTACACATTTGTTCCACTGATCCCATAGGGTAGACCAAACTTTGTGATGAGCAGAGACAGAATCCAACGCTGATCTAAAAATTACTTGTAGCATATCTTTAGAGAACACAAGTGCGGAATCCTGTTAACAGAAGGTTGTAATTAAAGCGGCCAAGCTAGGGGATTCGGCTATAAATTAAAATAGTTGAAACAAACGTTCTGAATGTGACACAGGGGGTTTCAAAGCTGCCAATACTACTGTGACAAGTGAGGTAGAATCCACCGCATGTGCAGTGGAATGCAGAAGTCCTTGCACCCAACAACGGGCTTCCCCTTATACTGCATCCAAAAAGGCAACACATTGTTGGGCGTTGGATATTAAAGCGGCATTATTCAGGGCAATGGCAGAATGTATTTGCACCTTGGCAAGGGCGTCAATAATTTTGATTAGCAATATCTTGGGAGGGGACACTTGGATTCTTTTCTTGAGCATAAGTTGAGGGAAGAGTAGCAGTCTACGGGATCCTGCTACTATGGAGAAGTTTCTCCAAAGCATTTCAAACGCTGCTCACAAAATTAGTGACTGATCAAATAAACAGCATAAAACTACTGAATGAACGTTCATTTGGTAAAGGGTAATTAATGCAGTGCCCAACTCAAAAAGAAGGGCGAAAATTGAAGAAAACAAAGGTTGGTCAATTATGTCAGGAAAACGGCATAAGAAGTTTAAAATGGCCTGACAGTTGGGATGTGTAAGCACCCAAAAAGCAAGCCAGAATGCCAGTGGCATTACCACTTGAATGACTTTGTATGGTGAAGGAAGTTGAGCAACAATAACTAATTGATGTGCGGCAAGCGTGAAAAGAAAACTGGCAATGAACCAAACAGATGCAATCCCAGACCCTGATGGCCTTGCTAAAGGGGGGTTACACTAATGGATTAACTATTTTGGGATCTCCAATGAAAAGAGTCATTACCAAAGCAGAGGCAAGCGAGTAGATCCATGCTTGAAGGTGAGATATGTGAGGCCACAGGATTCTAATATCCTGGTAGCGGATAGCTTCAATAACAGGATTAAATTCCCAGAAATTTCTTGCATTATGGATCTAGTTGACTATGGTGGGAGTGATTGTGATCATCAAAACTGGTATAGCCCATCCAGTATAAGGACTGACGGGCCACCAAGTTAGTGCCATCGTGACTTTGGCAATAAGATTTAAGTAAAATAAAAAGGTGGGTACTATCATGATTTTTATTGAAAGTAAAAGTTCAAGAAATCAACCAAAAATTGTCTCAGTGTGACATGATTGATTAGATAGTTTTGATCTGGGACAGCTTGTCAAAGCAATGGGATTGGGGCCCTCAAATTTGACCTAACCTGGAAAATTTTTTGGGAGGGGGAAATGATTCTAATTTGAACTGACATCAAAGGGTTCAGTGGCAAGCTGAATCGCTATCAGTTCATCTGCAAACACCTGACCAAAGGCTTTACTGCTTTTACATTGGGTAGCATGAGAGTATATGGACCAATGGGCAACGGAGTTCCCAGAATCACCCCACATAGGGGCGGTCCTAATGGGTCAGAAACTGGTTTGGGATGACCAACCCACCCATGCCTGGTCGCTGAAGTGTTTGTTCAGCCAAATGGGTTCCATTGAGCACCAACCCCTGATTTCTGAAATGGGGGTTTTGAGCTATCAGCAACATACCCGAAGGTGATACCTGCTCATTGAGGATTGTTCCCAATAATTTCGGGGGAAGTTTGGCGTTGGCAACCATACTGCTCAATGGCTCGATGTCATCAGCAATTTTGACCAAGACTTAATTACTTGTCCCCTTCTAGCTATTAGTTCCTCACCCATCAGGTTTTATTCCCGTTATTTTGGACATTTTTAGCTTAGATTATGAGGATTCAGCACCATCAGTTATATAAAATCCTTCCCGCTCATGGGGAAGATGGTTACCAATGATTTCAGCGCAGATTTTCTCAGTTTGGAGAACTAATATGGTGAAGGAAAGTGCTGAAACTGGGGGAGGAATCTTCAGGGGGAGCGCTGTTACCCAGCGCTCGTCTACCACATGGGTAAGGTAGCCCTGGGTGACAAGGGGTACAGCCGCCCTCTTCAGGCCTTTTTTATTTGGAAGTAGAAAATTCCCGGTCCATGCAAAGAGGACGTTCCACTGGACTTACAAACAGCCCCTCCTTAGGGTCTGGTTCCTGTTTATCTTCTATCATGAACTTCACTCAAATAAACCTGTTACTTTCTTATTTTCTTTCCACAGGCTCCAACTTTCATACCATTCCCAGAATTTTCCAATCAATCTGAAAAATCATGAAACTATCTATTTAGTAGTTCCGATGTTCATTATGTAGGTTCTCCAATCTACTGATCTAGTGACTCATCATGCTGTAGCTGAGTTTTCTAGGACTTAATTTCCCTTACTGTTACCTTCAATCTGCTGCACATGCCACAAACACCCTAAGCCAAGATTTTCTAACAATCCACTGCTGACTCAGTGCATTCCAATAAATGTGCGCCCTCCCATTTTGCTAACTATAGCGCAGTTCCTTTAAGCAAGTAAGGCTTAAAGAATTTACCTGGGCCCCTGCATATCCAGGCTATCTGGAGTGCCCTCCTCTGGCGGCCTCTGCCCCTTCCTGCATAGGTGATCTGATACAACACCCCACCTCCACCACCAACTTTGCGCACCAATTTGATACAAGACTCCAATTGCAACCTACCCCAGAGTCCAATATGAACATGGATTGAACCAATCCAATTTGTGTCATATACTTGTTGGCTCATATTGCGGATCCCTTATTGGAATGAGCCTGAAAAATATCCATGCCCCAAGTTCAGTCCTGATTATCAAGATCTTTTGTATAACGGCCAGCAGCTACAAAGCTTTTAGAAGTTGGCATCCTCTATAACTCTCCCATCCTTGAGGGTTGCCCATGCAAGACCTGCATTTACTTAATGCAGCATTTTGGTTTGTTATGAGCCTTTTGTACATTCTTGAATTTTTTTTCTCATATGAACCCTAGAACCTCCTCTTTACTTATTAGTACAGCTGTGCCTCTGGAATTCTAGGCTTACCACTAGGTTATTAAACGCCCATACTGGAAGCCTAGTCTATTTTTAATCAGCCTCTTCAGGATATAATTTATAAAAAAGGCAAGGGTTATCTCACATACCTCCAGAATGGTAATTAAAAGCGTTAAACCTTACATATCCACTCTTAACTTTCATTTTAGAATAAGTTAAGCACAGATTTGTAATATCATGTTTATTCAAGGTGGGAGGGTCATGGGACCAACTCTACTGAGCAGAAAATAGAAGAAAGAAATAAAAAGATACAGACATTTTAGAGGAGCCCTGACTCCACAGGACAAGTCTATCTGACACTGTTCCTGTAATCAGAGGTAGGGGGTGGTGGACATGGTGGTAAAACCTGAGAGTCTTGGAAAGACGTCTGAATTATACATGTGCAGAATTATGGTTGATCTTCAGGAACTATTTTTGAGCTCCATGATTGGATTAGGCGGTGCCATTTAGGAGGCATGATTTTAAAGAACTAATACTTGAAGGTGTGAAAAAAGTAACATTGGAAATAAGTCAATTCATCTGAAAACTGGGGAAGCCTTGTTGATATCTTCCCGAATGTTAGTCTAAATCAGCTACAATGCTGTAGCCATCAGTGCATTAAGCACTGCTGGAATCTGAGAAATTATCCACATGCCAAATAGATCCCAGGTAAGGTAAAATGTGCTAAGTTTGGGTATCTGGAACAGATGGGACACTTAAACTGAAAATGACTTTGGATGTGGAATATTCCCCTACCCTATGGCTGAAATATTATGTCTGCTGCATACTAGACAAAGATGTGCAATAACGTTAGAGCAGTCTACAGTATTATATGACCATATAAGGCATTTCAAGGCATAATCTCTGTTTCTTGGGTAAAGTAAGGATGGTATTTATACTCCCACATCTTCTTTTGATCCTGTGGGAATTAAGGGATATCTATGAGTCCAGTAGTTCAATTATTGCTAAAGTGACGCTATTTTTGAGGTGAAAGTTATCTGTATTTTTGGTGCAATATCGAACAGTTGGAGGTATCCATAGCTTGCACTGATCTGAATTGGTTGTGGGATAATTTTTGGAAGATCCAATTAGAATGCTTGATAATATGCACTAAGCCTTTAGATTGAGGATGGGTTCAGTGAAGGCCTGATGCATTTAAGTGAGTGGCTAGGTATCTCAATAAAGTATTGGGTACATATGGATTTTTCAGTCATAATGCTCTTGCAAAGTTGCCTCTCAAAGATGTAACCATTGTAGGACATGTGGGTTAGGACTGTTCACTTTTAGAAGTCATTTTTCTTAAAAAAGCAGTTTTTTGGTAGTTGATGAGACCATGCCACCTGTGGAACACAGCCAAAGAGCTTTTCAGTCTTGATGGGTGACCGTTGGCCATCCCAAGAGTATGATTGTATATAACCCTAAGAGAGTTAAAAAGGAGGTAGAGAATGGTATTTTGTAGGACTTCGTCATTCTCTCTTAAGATCAGGGCCTTCAAAGGCTGTTCATTTAAAGTCAAATGTAATTTCAGAGGAATCTTTTAGAGGACATCTCTCTAAGGAAAATATATTTCAGTGGAAGTGCTTCATTGAGGCACTCTTTGCTCGCTGAAAAAGGCAAAAAACAATCACTAGTGAAAATAACTATGAAATTTGAAGGTAATTTTTTAATCAAAATTTGGAGATATTTATAGGTCACTGAGGTACTTGGGATTACCTAGGGGAGTTTGGAGTGATAGTCAGGATTGAGCCGGGTAAGGAGACCTCTTTAATGAAGTGGCAGGATACATAGGCTTTCTTTGAGATTGACTCTCTTTTGCCAGGGTGTCAGATTCTGTGGACCTCTGAGTGGCAAGATCTTCACCAGCTGACTCAATGCCATTGCTAGTTGAATTGGCAGATCCTTCTGAGGTTTAAGTTTCCTTTTGCCCTTTTGGGAGTTTTATTATTTGAGCGGTATCAATACTCATTTTATTGACGGAGTCTCTTCAACCAAGTTGTGAATTTAGCATGTTAAAAATCTGTCTTTCATTCATCCAATTCTCACAATTCCTAACAAATGGTGTTGAGAATTGCTCCACTATAAAAGATTATTCATCAACTTATAGAAAAACCCCTCCTGAAACCCCCATTTCAGTATAAATAATAACAGTACTAATGAATTATCTGGTCAAAATAAAGGTTGAGTCCCAATTGACATGGCCAGAGATTGAAAAGATTTGTGAAAATCCAAAGCCCCGTTTATAACCCTCAAAGGTCTTAAAATTCCTGAAGACAGAGGCTGTTATATACCTTGACTGCCAATTAATTTAAAAAACTAGTAAGCATGGCATCAGAGGACACACAAGTATAAATATCAGCCTTAATGACTATGCAAATGATGTCACAGACTATGCCTCAGAAGATACCCTTTTATACTCCTGGGTTTTACTAACAATGATGTGAGAATTACCAAATACTGTCTGAAGAGAGTGTCCCTATTTATACTAAGCTTACGATGCAAATGTTACCAAAACAGGAAGCAAAACAAATTTTTATGACTCCATAAATTGAGTATACTGATGTACCCATGGAGATTCAAGTGCCACAAGAGTCAAGAGAGCAACAGTAGCATTCAGATCAGCAGCCACGCATTTAAAAGCAGGGTAGAGCTCAATATAAATTAAAGAAAGAAGCCCAGAATATTTGATAGGTTTAAGAAATCAGTTTCCGCTGGCCCTAAAACCAAGCATCAAATGCACAAACGCCTTATGAGAAAAAATCTGACTTGAATTAATTCATGTCCTGCTTCAACCATCCAGAATTCCCAAATAACAATATCCTTTACATTGTCATATCAATAAAGTTATGCCGTTCACAGAATCATCCTTTATTAATGTCTTTTTTATCGAAAATAACGCTAAAAATATTTTTACTTTGAAAAAAGGTTCAAACTAAACATTTCTTTAGTCTGTAGATTTGAGAGATTTTTAATGCTCTCAGGAGCAGAACCATTGTGTTTGATTCTAAAGCTTCTATATGGTTGGACACACAAGGAACAATGAGAAAAAGTTATATGTACAGAATAACTAAACCCTCCAGTTTTCTGATAGTTCATCCCGTAAACAAATAATAATGTACTTTAAGTGGCTCACCCCTACTATCAACGCCCTCTGGGCAAGCATGCCACTTTGATGTAGAATGGTGCTCACTACAAGGGCACCATTAAGTGATTGTGGAAAGTTATAAAATACCATGGAGTTGTATTATTTAGAAAAATTCCATAAGACATGACTCAGGAGAATATGTACATATCAAACAAAGAAAATTGAATATGCTTGTAGCTCATTTAACTGTTGAGCTAAGAAAAGAAATTATCTTCAGCGTAAGAAATAACTAGAGAGATGTATATTACTTTAATGAGAGTGAAGTTGAGTTTCATGGAAATTAAAAACAACAAAACTCTACAAAGCATAAATTCAATTTTACCAGACAGGAAAGACATTATGACCAGTAAATCTATTGAAACAGGACTTAAACACCATACAAGTGTGCCAACTACACCCTCTCAGATCACTAACTACTGTGACAGATTGGGGCCAGCCTTATCCACACATTAACCTCATGAATATCAGTTCAGATTTGCATGCAAATTCAGTGGTCAAGCTTGAAGAGTGGGCCAATCAGAAAAACAATTGGAGTCAGAAATCGTAGGTAAGGATTCAGGGATTTGAGAACAAGGGCTTTTAATGGTGTATCGAATTACAGGTGTCTCAAAGCCTCTAAATTTTCATAATTTGGGATACGAGACTTACAAGCAACAATTTGGATGTCACTATAAAGCCTAATCTAGGATTTAATTATTTGAACTATTGCATATGCTTAAAAATGAGGAAACAGCAACTGTAGATACAGTTTCGTTTTCTCAGAAGTAAATTACAATAAAGTTCACAGCGTTATTGCTTGCCTAAAATTCAGTTTAAGCTTTTTTTTAAAAAAATATTAGTCAATGTTAACCAGAATGATGAGCTCCACTAATGAGCTGGGTCAAGCATTGGCTTCGTTTGTGGTATTATCATGGAGCCAAGCTTTGCTACTTGCCTGCAGCATTGCTGGAACCTTGGTCCATAAATACGTTGTAAACTCTGGTAATGGCGCATGGGTTCATGGTAGTTCTCTGCAGGATTGTCAGTCATGTGGTTGGTAACATGGCTTGTGCTTCCCAAACCCTTCATCGCATAATGGCATGAACTCATGAATTACATAAAACGAAACTCAAATACCTTTCTCTCCATCTTGTGGGGCCTCAGGAGGAAGCGGTGGTTACCAACGGAAGGAATGGAACTAACATCTATTGACTGTGGTTATGGTAGGATTCTCATTGGCATTTTTGCTATGCAAAGTGGGATGATTATGGGGGTGGCAACTCCACAACCCATAGCAGACCAGGCAATACCTAAATCACCTTACGGTTGGGTAGCGTTGTCCATGGAGGCGTTGGACAAACTTCACCAAGTCATTGCGCATATCTGCTTCCAGGCATGGTTATGCAGGCAACAGAGGAGTATCCCCTCCTGCACCCCAACTAGCCCAAGTGGTGGATGCATTACCCCAAGAATTGGTGGGATGGTTACAGGAACTTATCAAGGAACAGGAGAGTTTGTCAAATTCAATGGAGGGTTGTGTGGAGTCAATCAATTGGGCAGCATGTCCAGATGAGGCATGGTCGGCACTATTAATGGTCAGCCAGGGTCAAAGCTCAGTAGAAAAATATGCGCAGATTTTCCATCCACTGACAAATGCAGCCCAGTTTACTAGTTCCTATCCTCATGAATGTTCCGCCAGGGGTTGCAGGCAGATTTTCTGTCATCTTTGGCAGTAGCAAAGGTCCAGGATACTCTGGGGGATGAAGTGGCCTTAGCAGTTCAAGTTGAAAAGCAATTAGCACTGGCATGGGACCGGCATGAAGGATCAATATCTTTTGGAAAGAGACAATCCTTGGTAAGTGGTCATTCCAGTAAAGGGGTGGCACCCAACCCCAAAAATTTTGGAAACTTTCAAGGGGAGGGCGCCAAGGAAATGAAGAGGAAGCATGTAAATCATTAAGCCAAGGGCAGGGGAAGGAAATTATACCAAAATTTTCAACAGCTAATTTGCAATTGAAAGACTCATTCAAAAATAAATCGCCTTCTTCACTTTATTCTCAATTTTTTATCACCATAGAGTTGTGCATGGATGGCGGAACAGAAGGGGCAATGGCCCTGATATCTAATGGGGCAGAAGAGAATTACATTGAACTTGCATTGGCAGAGCGCCTGAAGCTGCAGGTGCAGAGGGGACTGGAGGTGGTATTTACCAATGCATCACAGAGGTCGCCATCATGGCGCGTAAGCCCTTCAGTGAAGGTACAACAGGTCCCATTTGGGTTCTGGGCGCGGTTTTGTGCGATTGAAAACCTGACCCATCTAGTAGTGCTTGGGATGCGGTGGTAGCATCAGTTCAGACCCAGATCAATGTGCCTTCCAGTACCATAATCTTGAATCCAAGGATGGGTCCACCAATGAAGTGGAGGCTGTTAGTGGGAAACCAGAAGTTAGATAAGCATAGAGCCCTAGGGCCTTGCAGGAAGAGGCCTTACCAGCAGAATACTGATATTTTGTGGGGGTCGTTGGTTCAAAAAGGGATTTACCATTTTCTTACAGGACCATTTGCGTTCTCTTTTTAGTTTAGTGAAAGGGCTAGATCGTGGATGGCCAATCTATCCATTAAATGAAGCAACCAAAGCCACATTGGAGGACCATGTAAATTCAATGTTGAGCGAAGGATTGATTGAGCCATCAAAATCAGCTGTGGTATCTCCGGTGTTGCTGGTGCCCAAGGCAAGTGGAGAGTTACAGCCATGCATGGACCAATGGAGAATGAATGTGGTTACAGAGCCAGATCCTTACCCAATGCCATTAAAAAAGATATTTTGCCAATGATCATGGGATGCAACATTTTACCAAGCTTGATTTGGAGGATGCATCTAATCAGGTACCTGTGAGGCTGGAGCACCAAATGTACATGGCATTTAAGTGCCATCTTGGAATGTTCCAATACCGAGTTATGCCAATTGGGCTGTGCAATGCCCCGGCAGTATTCCAACAAATGATTTACCAAGTACTCAGTCAGTTAATTGGCCGGTGTTGTATTGCTTATATGGATGACACTATGGTGTTTTCACGTTCCAAGGAGGAACATGTACGTGATGTTCAGGAGGTCCTGGAGGCATTGGCTGGGGCAGGATTATGGATGAAGCCTTCAAAATGTGAGGTTAACCATGTGTCAGTTACGTTCCTGGGGAATGTGGTATTTGGAAAAGGCCAGGGTATGCCCATATAAAATACAGGCAGTGTGCGCATGGAAGGCGACAACGGATCAGACAGGCATAAGAAGTTTTCTGAGGATAGTAAATTTTCTCAAGTAGTTCATCAAAAATCTATCAAAGTTAGCCTTGCCACTTACACAATTAATGAAAGACGTGCCATTCATATGGGGGGAAGAAGAGGAACGGGCATTCAACCTGTTGAAAGAGAATCTCATTTTGGAACTTGTCTTTGCCCATCCAGATTCTGAAAAACCTTTTGTGGTTGAGACAGAAGCCTAAAATTTCTCTGTGAGTGCAGTACTCTTACAAAAGGGGAAGACGGGTTTTAGCACCCAATGTATTATCTTAGCCAAAAAATGTTTCCAGAGGAAACAAATTACCTGAAATATGACAAGGAGCTACTGAAGGTGGTTGCAGCGCTGCAGGAGTGGTAGCACAACTTGTTGTATGCCCATCATCCTTTTGTAGTACAGATGGACCATCAGGCACTGGAGTATTACCAAGAGCCCAGAAATTGAATCAGCGCCAAGCCTGGTGGCACGTGGAGCTGGCTCAGTATGATTTCCGAGTAGATTACCATCTGGGAGATGTTAACACCATCTCAGATTGGTTGAGCCAGGATGCGGGGCTAGCATATGAGAAGGATGAGTTGAAGAAATATAAAACAGCAACCAAGTTCTGGGCAGACCAAATTGCCATGATGTTGAGTGAGGAGGATGAACTGGAGAGGGATATCTGAAGGAAGCAAAGGAGGTCATCATTTGGGCAACAGTTATGGGTGGAAATGGCAGAGG
The DNA here is from genome assembly GCA_022478985.1 of Massospora cicadina. Taxonomy (NCBI): domain Eukaryota; kingdom Fungi; phylum Entomophthoromycota; class Entomophthoromycetes; order Entomophthorales; family Entomophthoraceae; genus Massospora; species Massospora cicadina. The sequence continues at coordinate 105,576 of JAKSZP010004076.1, read as the reverse complement.
GCCAACGGCACAACAATCATCGTATATATGAGAAGAAAAATGGAATTTTGCATCATGACTCATGATAATGGGTTCAAAACCCTTCACTGCAGTGGGAAGTGCTGCGGCATCGCATGACACCCATTGGTAAGACATCCTGGGGTTGAAAAGATATTGAACTGTTGCAACAGAAGTATTCAAGGGCTGGATTGCGGAAAGATATTAAAATTATGTGGCTGAGCGCTTAGTTTGTGCACATTCAAAGCCCTTGAGAGGCAGCACGCGGGTAAGTCAGTCCCACTTCAGATTCTAAGTTGGCTGTGGGGGTCAGTTAGCGTGAATTTCATTACAGGTTTACCTAATATCCATTGGAAGGATGCAATAATGGTCGTTGTCATTGATTAATTATATGAGATGAGTTTTTCCCATGTACCTCAAATGTCTCAGCCAAAGGCACTGCAAGGGTTTTTATCAACAAGATATTTGCCTATAATGGCCTACCTGCAGAAATCATTTTGGATTGTGGTCCCCAATTTATATCAAAATTCTGGTCAAGTTTATCTCAGTAACTTGAAGATTCACCCATGTAAGGCTTCAGCATATCATCCCCAGTCTAATGGGCAGACAGAGAGGGTAAAGCAGATATTGAAGCAATACCTTTTATGCTATGTCTCAGATCAGCAGGATGATTGGGTTACCTGAATCAGACTGGCTCAGTTTGCCTATAATAACCATCATCAGTTGTTGACAGGGATGACGCCATTCTTTGCAAATCATGGATCCAATCCAGAGTTGGATGGGGGTCAGATGGTGGAGTATGCCAGGGGCGGACAAATTATCCTGAAAAATGACAGAAATCAGGAGGAAATTATGAAACAACCTGGAGCGTGCCACAGCATAACAAAGATGGTATGTGGATCAATGGAAAGTGCCAGATCCATTGTTTGCTCCAGGAGATTGGGTGTTGGTGGCAGCAAAAAATTTGGCGGTACTGGTGAAGAGCCAGAAGCTTGGATCAAAAATTTTAGGATTGTATAAATTGATTTGGGTTATCAGCAAGGTTGCATTTTAATTGGACCTCCCAGAAAGGTGGAGGGCCCATCCAGTTATCCACGGTTCACAGCTTTAAGGATTCTGGGGATTGGACCAGAGTGGCCTGGGCCGTTGAGACCATGTTAGGAGTACAAACAGGAATATGAGGTCAAGCAAATCCTGAAGGAGCGTTGGGTGAGGGGTCAGTGGAAATTTCTGGTAAAGTGGAGAAGGTATTCGGTGGAGGAAGTGACCTGGCAGACACCAGAGTAGTGTGCATTTTGTCCTGAGAAGATCTGAGAGTTTCTGGATTTAAAGGGGGATGTGACGGATTAGGAACAGCTTTATCTGCACATTGACCATGTGAATATTAGTTCAGAGTCACATGCAAATTCAGAGGTCGAGTTTGAAGAGTCAGGCCAATCAGAAAAACAATTGGAATTAGAAATTGTGGGCAAGGATTTGGGGATTTGAGAATGAGGGCTAATCTGGAATATTGATTACTGGTGTCTCAAATCCTCTAAATTTTTGTAATTTGGGATATGAGACTTTCACAAACAGCTATTTGGATGTCACTAAAAAGCAATATCTAGGACTTAATTATTTAAACTATCACAGATGCTTTAAAATGAGGAAATGGCTACTGTAGATACAGTTGCGTTTTCTCAGAAGAAAATTACATTTAAGTTTACAGCGTTATTACTTGCCTAAAATTCAGTTTAAGCTTTTATTTTAATGAAATTTTATTCAGAATTAACCAGAACAATGAGCTCCCCTAGTGAGCTGGGCCAAGCATTGGCTTTTTTGTAGTATTATCATGGATCCAGGCTTTGCTGCTTGCCCGCAGCATTTCTGGAACCTTGGTCCATGAATACGCCATAAGCTCTGGTAATGGCGCGCGGGTTTGTGAGTGGTTCTCTGTGGTATTGTCATTCATGTGGTTGGTAACATGGCTTATGCTTCCCAACTCCTTCGTTTCATATTGGTACAAACCCGTGCATTACAAATACTTTGGGAGAACGCAACACCAGTACTAAAGCAACAGCAATGATGGTAAAACAGACATATTTATTGAACCTGAAGAAGATTCTTCTTCAACCATACTTCAATACTAATTTCACTCCTGGTAAGGTAACTATAGCCAGATTTATCAGCTGTATAAAAACAGTATGAATGGAGACAGTGGCAAACAGAAAGATCACAATGTACAATGGGATGTTTGAGTGAAGAAAAAAGAAGACGCTTAGAGTTACACTATAATACATAATACTTAGATGAAGTTAAAGAGATTATTATCACTGGATTTGGGAGAGCACTGAACACTCAAAACATAAAGAAAAAATTCTTCACATGAGATTGAAAAAGTCAGAATCAATTGTGGACTATGCAAAATAGATTTACCTAAAAGACACAATAATTTTGGACGACTAGAGCCTTGGATCTAGTCACTTCAAAGTCTATCATTCTTAGTTTGTTAGAATAATACCCTCAACTCCTGATGCACATGACCTTGGCTGTGAAAACCGCTAAATTTCTGAAGGCACTAAGGAGGTCTTTCTTGGCCTTAGAACCGTATATAAGATAGAGTCAAGACACCAGAACCATCAGAATCATTAGCAACGTCACCATAATAGAAAGGTCACTTTTTTAGTTGCTCAAAGCTGAAATGATAAACCTAAAGAGAATGGTTACCACTAAGTTTAACAGAAGTACTAAATTTAAATGATATTAAAATGCAACAACTGTCAGAAAGAAGGACGTCTATCAAGAAGCTGTCCTAATCTAAAATAAAAAATGAAAGAAAAACCTAAGGAGGAGGTCACGGTATTAGTTGATTGGGTCTTGCGCCACACCCAAGAGTATTTAAGATGAGTATGAATCACAATTTAATTCAGGATATTATGTCATCAGAGCTTTAAATGATGTGGATGTCCCGCTTGCTTTAGACCTAACCAAGAGAAGTTTGAGCCTGGCGAGAAATCTTACTTGCCTTAAGCTCTCAAGCCCAAACAGATTGTTGACAGTATCTTGGATAATGAGAATGATTTGAACACCACTTTTAAGAAGATTTTAATTAAAGGTCATGAGTCACCTAAGGCTTTTAAGAAGTTCTTCCTTCCTGGGGAGTTAGGAGGATTCAGTCAGAACACCTAGTGCCATTCTTACTCCAGAATCAACTATTGGTAAAACATCAAAAAAATTGAGGTCACCATATATAGTAAAAAATTTAGTAGTAATGGATACCAGAGCTCCAGTTAGATTATTTCTTCCAATTTCATAAAGAGATTTAAGTTTGACTTGGACATCAATTATGAGGCAATTTCAGAAATGCTGGTCCTGAGTTAACCAAAGCACTAGGAGACTATTACTCATCACCCTTATAAATTAGACACATCCTCTTGTTTTAACCAACTGTGGTTCTTGAATTGATTATTATGGTTTCCTCATAGGAAAACAGTTCTTAGTTAAATTTGGATCATCATTTATTCCAAGCAAAAAGAAGTCAGTCTTCTCATCCCCAAATACCAATTATGTTTCAAGACAAAGAGAAGAAGGAGCGGAAGAAGTGAATATGTCTGGTCAAAGCTAAGCATTATATTATTCTGTTAGCTATAAAATGAAGACAAAGGGAACAAAAGCATCTACTACCAAACGTAGAAGCTAAATATGGTTTGCCCTTATATGACAGCAAAGAGATGTAACTATTGCCCTGAGAACAGAAGGTCATGGTGATCAACGTCAGTATTGATATACCTGAACAAACAATTCTCAAAGTTTTATCATACCAAAAGAGTTGAGAACATGAACCCAGTTTGATACCTAGATTCTACGATTCTTATACCGAGGGATAAGTTAAAGTTCTCCTTGAAAACACTGTCAAGCACCCTGTCAAGAACAATAACGATCAAACTGTTGTAGAAGCGAAGATGTAATGCAATACCAATGTTGAGTCAGTTCACACCATTACTGGAATTAGGTAGATTTGACTTCATGAGCCAACCACACAGGAAGAATGGGAATATAATAAACTCTTGGACAAATAATCAGATATTTTTAGCAGTGGACCTAACAATTATCGTTTTTGAGAAGGAGAATCACAGGATTGATACTGGGAGCCCCATATCCTATTGATAAAAGCCTTACTGCTGTTCCAAGAACAAAGAAGTTATTTTATATAAAATACATTAACTTATGGATGCATGCTTAGTATGCCCCTCCAAGAGTCCTAGACATTGCCCATATACTAGTGAGAAAAAAGGATGGGCACACTGCATAATCATGGACTACCAAAGATTAAACAAATTAACAAAGAAAGATTATTATCCTCTACTGCGCATTGATGATGCCTTAAAATGACGTGGAAGATTGTGCTACTTCTCAGAAATGGACTTGAATTGGATATTAACAAATGAACTGCTACCAGAAGACCAGGAGAAGCGTAAAATTATCACTAGCCAAAGCCTGTTTGAATCAATTTCTATGCCACAGGGCTTGTGCAACGCCCCAGCTATTTTCCAATGAGTAATGTTTTAGAATATTGGAAATTAGAAGAAATTTAGTGTGCTCATTTACTTTAATGATATTAAGGTGTTCATAAAGACGTTTAAGAATCATCTGGCACACCTGAAGGAGAATTTTATTTGGTTTAGCGAGAATACCATTAAGCTTAAGAGAAGCAAGTGATCGTTCCTAAAGAGTCAGTTGTAGATAATTGCCATGAGGTGAATCAAAAAGGAATCAAACCCTAACAAGGTAAAGGTAAAGCCATATCTACGATGAGCTCATTCAAGTGCATGAGAGACGTCCAGGTGTTCTTGGGCATGGTGGATTAATACTGCCATTTTTTAACTTCATAGAAATCAACAAGCCAAACACAACACTCAACAAGGAAGAGCAATTAAGTTGGGTACAAGAGCATGAAAATGCTTCTAACCAACTCAAGAAGAAGCTCATGGAAGCCTCAATCCTGATAAACCCAAGTTTTTTGAGGACCTTCTATGTTTAAAAGGTCACCAGAGACATGGATATGGGTGATATTTAGAATTTTTGACGAAGAAGGAGTAGATTATCTTGTTAAGTTCTACTTAAAGATATTCACCAGAACATAGTGAAACAGCATGGTTACAGAGCTCAAGTGCTAAGTAGTGCTCAGAGAAGTACGTCATTTATGACCCTACATTTATGGCATACATTTAAAGATTATTATGGATCACACCTCTCTGAGATGGTTGACATACATGGAAGATCCATATGAAAGACTAGCAAGGTGAGCTGTTCAGCCCAAAAACTACACTTTTGAGATCCTTCAATGGGCAGTAGAGAAAAACCTGATTGTGATGGCTTGTTGCAGTTGCCCATATTCCATTTGTAAGCCCATGATAGCAACAGGATCTATGAGCTTATAGGAAAACCAAAGGAGGAAAGAAATGATGAGGACGATGCAGTTAAGAAGATAATTAAGAGCTATTTTTTATAGTTCTTTATCACAGGATAACAGCCGGAGAAATAAATACAGGGAAATGTTTTTCTTACAAGGAATTGAGTGAATAAATGGCCCTAGTTATGTTTGTGGGATCCATCAAGCTTTCAAGCTCGCTGGTGCTAAGTACAGCCAGCTTCCACAAAAAGCACATTTTAAAGTATTAATTTATTTTTATAATAAATGTAAAGTTAGGCTTTAAATTTTTTTTGCATGGGAAAGGAATTAAAAAGTGAGGCTTCTCAATACTAACATTTAGTTTTAAAAATTATACAAGTATCAAGGGTTGAAGGGATTCAATGTTAACATTTGGAATAGCTTAGTAACATGTAAATTAGAAAATATGGAAATTCATCCCATCAGAGCTCAGGAAATTTGGTTCTCTTTGGCGAGATGACTGAGGGGAAGTTATTTTTGGGCAGAATGTACCCATGTGGTAACAATTTGCTATATTTCAACCAATCACCGTTAGACAACATAATTGCACCATGGGGGACTATACCACGCCATAAAAGGGGGTGGTCCCCACATAGTTGTTTGAATGTAACTAGACGAGGTCAGGTAAGAACCATACAATGGACACCCCAGATCTGCCGGATGGTCAGAGCAATCCAACTGCCTGATCTTGGGTTAATAGCCCATGTGGTATTTGAAAAAGTGTTACCCCAATTTGTGGGGCTCCACCAAGAATTGGCCAGGGACTTCTGGCCAATATTGTCATTAGTTTTGTTTGAAAAGATATTATTATAAGATTGGAAATGCAATTAGCCTATTGTATTTGTTAAACTGGACTATTCTTTCCCAAAATATTTTTTTGCCAAAGTTGATATGGCAATTGTCCAACAATGGAAGGACATCACCAAGTAGAAATGGACAGCTATAGAAGTCATACCAGCATCTCAAGGAGAAATTTAACTGGGAGGCCATGTTGGATGATATCAGTCAGGATCTGGAGCTCTGCATTAATGCGCCCATAACAAGAGTCTCATGAAAAAGTTTGAGTTTCCGCATGTCCTATAATCGCACCCTTTTACAATGTTTCCATTGCATTGTTGGATCATTTAAAAGTCATCCACTGGGATTAGTTTATTATTGTAGCAATAGATTACTTCACCAAATGGACAAAAGCAATTGCAGTCAAGAAATTACATTAAAGGGCTCTATGAGATTCCTGTACTGCCAGGTCCTTACACACTATGTATGCACTTAGCACTCTTTTCCAATAATGGACGGAAATTTATTTCAAATGTTATGAGACACCTGATGGACTTAGTAGGAGTCAAACAACAGTTCACCACGCCAAATAAACCATCTACTAAGGAAGCATGAATTACTCAATGAAACCCTTGATTCAAATTTTAGAGAAGATTTCAGTCAAATATAAATCCAAGTGGGACATTTTGTTGCCATCAGCAATGTTCACTTACCAGGTAAGCTACCATATGACTAATTTTCATGTCCACCCAAAGCTTTACATTGAAGAGAAGCCACGTTACTGAGTTTGTTAGCTCCATGATGGACGAAGATAGGAAGAATCTACCCCGCAGAAGATACCAGGAAGTGTTAGCAGAGGAGTTAATCAAGATTCAGCTGAATATCAGCAGCAATATAATGAAGTTACTGAAGGAGAGTACCAAAGAGAGTGGCCAAAGACCCAAGTTTGACATATTTGAGGTGGGACAGAATGTGATGTTCTATCATATGTGCGGAGTGATAACTAGAGAAGTTATGAGCTTACTGGACAGGGGCTGAAACTATTATTATATAAAGAGAAACTGAGTATTCCATCAAGGATGACACCACCTATATCACCTATGAACAAGTCCACATATGCACCTGAAGTCTTTTCCTAGGTCTCGGTTTGGGGAGGGTAGTGTTTAATAAAGCTCAACTATAGGGGTAGATTCATTGACTTATGGATAATCTCTCCTGAAAGCCCCTTTCCAATATGTCTGAATGGTAATGATGAATTAGCTAGTCATAACGAGATTAAGACCTAGCTGACATTGTCAGCAATAAAAAAAGAGTTGTGAAAATCCAAAGCCCTATTTATAGGCGTTTATGGGCCTAATATTACTGATTATGGAGGTCATTATATACCCCTTGAATACCAAAATAATTTGACAGCTGGTCAGGGGAGGATACTCCAGTGGTAGAATATGGACCCTCTACCACTGCCTCCCCAAGTTCAATTTCAGTTGATTAACTTTGGGTAGGGGACAATTATGACTGTGTTGGCATTGCACACCAACGCCCTGAACTAAGATAGCAAATAGCAATTGCGATCCATGGAGTTTCTGGCCTAGTTTATGCCATGCATTGAAGTTTCTATGTTTTATCCTCCTTTCCCATTCATTTGATTTCCCCTTAATTAGTGTAGTATCATCCTCAGGTCAGCCCACCTCAAATAAAATTTATAATTTGACAGCTGGTAATCATCACATCTGTCAGAAAATTAACCAGATGGATTTCTACCAATATTAACAGAGTTAAGGGTGTTGGTTAGTCAGGTATGATTGCCAGCTAATCGCCTAACTTGATATTAATATTGTTAATAAATTAACTATTTTGAGTTTGGAAGATCCCTAGTTTGGCGCCAACTGTAAAAATTGTGGGTGATTGTGGGAATTTTTGGGCAGAAAGCTGATGTATTTGTTTACAACCATCTGATGATGATTTCAATGCCTGTAATCTGAGTTCAGCAGAATCTTATCTTGACACCAACTACCATGGAAGATGATTGTGGGATTTTATGGAAGAAAGACAAATGATTCGTTATCAGTCATCTTATTGTGAATTTGCTGTCTAATCTGGAGTACCAGTGACTTATGCTGAGGATGCTCAAAGTATCTATATTGATAAAAGCAAGTGTGTGTGTGCACAATGCCCAGCCAGAACTACAACATGTAGAGCTCTGAAATTTGGATATAGGTGGACGGGTGGGGGTCCAAGTGCACCTTGAAGACAGATTTTAAGTTTTATATTATAAAAAAAGCTTTATATGTAAGAAGTGAAGTTTTTATATGTTTTTACTGGAAATTGGTTTATTTTACAGCTGAGCAATTTGAAATCTGGTTGATTCAATAGTTAAATGGTTTTGAGGGGAGGATACCCAAGTGGTAGAATAGGGACCTCTACTGCTGCCTCCCTGAGTTCAATTCAGGTACTGGAACTTTGGATAGGGGATGATTATGACTGTGTTGGCTTTGCGCACTAATGCCCTGAACTGAGATAGCAAATAGCAAATGCGGTCCATGGAGTTCCTGGCCTATCATACGCCGCACATGGAGGTTTTCCAGATTTTATCCTCCTTTCCCATTCATACAAATTTCCCTTAATTTGAGCGGTATCATCCCCAGGTCAGCCCACCTCAAATAAAATAAAAATAAATAGTTAAATGGTTTTCCCAAGCGGTTAGTGGTTTTGGGTTGATTAATAAGCTTGATGGTTTAAGCTAGCATTTAGTAATTAGTTGATCTGATAAGTTAATTGGTTTTGGTAAGTGGTTAAATATTTTAATTGTTTTGATGGGCTCAATGGGGATTAGGTAAGTAATTGATGTTATAGTTAATTTGATATTTTTTTTGCCTGAGTGATTGATAATTTTATATATAAACAATATAATTTGATTTCTTAATTTTATCAATGGCCATATAACAATTAAAAAAAGGGTCAAAAAGGATCTTATGGTAAACTTTAAAACCACAAACAAATCTGTGCTATTCTAGGTATCAACAAGAATTAGCCTAAACTTTTCTTTAAAAGTATCCTTCTGTCTATCTATATAGGATGTACATCTCATGAACAAAATAAGACAAAAATCACTAAATTTTTTCCAAGTACTTGAAAAGTGTGGGAATAAAATATACTTTTTTTGATAAAATCATATAGATTTTGATATAAGCTCTATATAATATCTAAAAAAGTAACATTTTTCTAATTGTAATTATATAACAATTTGGCTGCTCATTTTCATATTCATTTAATTCAATAGTTTCATAGGTTTGATAAGTGGTTGTTCATTTTTAGCTGTTTTGTAAATTTAACAATTATTTTTTGCTGATTAGTAGTTCATTTTTGGCTTATTTGATGGGCTCAATAGTTGCAGGTAGTTGATTAACGATTTAGTTAATTTGACAAGATTATTTGATTTTAGCTAAGTGGTTGGAGGATAGGATGTTTGATAGGTTTAGTGGTTTCTGAAATTTTTGATGGCTATCTAACAATATAAAAATTAAATTAATTTAGAATCATCTGGCAAGTTAATACCACCATGATGAAGCACAGGTATCCCACTTGTTTATAATAATGTCAAAGGACATCAAATATCTTTACTGAATCTGACAACAATAAACATGGTGTCACAGATAAAACCTCAAAGGAACCCCTTTTATACCCTTGGGTATGACTTCCAATAACAAGAGAATTGCCAGAATCTGTACAAATAAAATTATTCGTTTTTATAAAGCTTATCAATGCAAATATTATCAAAACTGGAAGCAAATTAAACTTTTAATCTTTATTAATTGAGAATACTGATGTACCCATGAAGCTGCAAGAGCCACAAGGGTCATGAGAACAAAAGAAGCATTCAGGGAAGCATCCAGCATTCACATGCAGGCTAGAGCCCCATATAAAATTAGAAAAACTTAAATATCCAAGATGATCAAGCAATTGGAATTCAAAGGCTCTAAAACTAAGCAGCAAATGCACAATTGCCTTTTGAGAAAAACTTTAAACGCTATAAATTTAGTCCTACTTCAGGCACCCTGAATTTCCAATATAATATCCTTTCCATTGTCAAATTAATAAATGTATACTTTTTATAAAATCTGACTTTAATAATGTTTTTCTTACATAAAGCTGATAATGCCAAGCATAGTTATATTGTAAAAAGGTTTGGAATTAGGTAACTGGTGTCAGAAGAGATTGAGAGGTTTTAGTGTACTCAGGAGCATCTCAGTTGTCAGGATTCCTACCCAAATCAGAGATTTGTATGAGTCAAATGAAGAGAATTAATTTCAATATGATGAAATAGATGAAACTACTATCGGAGATAATCCCTGACTAGATCAATATGTCTCAATATTGGGGATCAACACTGATGATGCAATCAAATAGCACTTGCCCAAAACCCCCTAATATTGGTGTTCAAACCTGATATATGCAGAAAATAAATCCTGCATAACATATGTTACCAGGATGCCACATAATCCTTTATTGGTAATGTGTGTAGATTTCAGATCAGAATGTTTGGAGATTTACTGAGAAAAACTCACTGATCTTTCATATAACGATGTTTCTAAGTAAATAAACTTTACTCTTCTTTTGTTATTAACAATATGGCCTATCTCTGAATCATTTAGGGACAAAAACACATATATTATTTACCACTTAAGGAATTTTATACTGAGTGAAGACTTTTCAGCCAAGTAAAGTAAATCTTACAATCCAACACCTTGGAACTTTGGGTCTCCTGTCCTCAAAAAAATAAGGGCTGAGTGGTTTAACACCCCCATCATCCTGACAAAACTGGTGCTCCCTGCCAGGTTTACCCAAAGTTCATGGTGAAAATATTGAAACAATGAATGATAATTATTCAGCTTTGGAAAACACCTCAGATCATGATGCTGCCTGTCTCAGTGACTGAGCAACCAGTATGCCCATAGTAGAAATAACAGCGACCTACAACCCTCTATTTCCCTCATCATTGGAGGTGACCCTCCTCACTCCATCCGCAGAGCAATATCAATTGCAACTATCAGACTTCGCCTAAAGAACTTCAGCACCTCTTGTCTGGGGCCTTTTTTCCATGGAGGCCGCGCTAATAGAAGATAAGCTATTATGGTATCAGCCCCTATGATGATTTGGCCCAAAGTTCTTTGCTCAATGGAGATTAGGTTGAAGCTAAACGTTCAGAACGCTATTTATGTCAAGTTGTACATCCCAACTTGTATCATCTACTACATGTAGCTGTGTTCCATCATCAGGAGCTACTACGCCAATTGCAAGTATTGAAGACTTTACATTCATAAATCCTCCAATTCTATCAATCTGCTTCTCATTTTGACAGTGAAAACTGAAATGCTTTATTGTAAAATAAGAAGCTTGTCAACAAGATACAAGTAGTGTTAACCCATATGGATCAAGGGATATAAGATTCGTTTGAATGGAACTCACTGATCATTTTAATCAACTAGAGGTCATCATTCATAATCAGGTTGGAGATCGTACTCTTAAGTTAAAAACCAAAGTTGATAACTATATATGACCTCCATGCATGAACGCCTCCAGTTGTTGGAAGCAAATGATCTATGAAGTATGTGATACCTAGTATAATCTCCGTTCTTCAGGGCCACAAGGAGTGCCCGGTGAGCGTAGACTCCCTTTTCATGATGTACATTATGGTTGACGGGGACCTTCTGGGCCACTGGGACCTTCAGGACCTAGTTCTGACCCAGGAATTCCTAAAGACCGCCTCCAGGCGTTAATTTGGCAAGTTCAAAATCTTGATGTACAATTAGGACGCATCGCCACAAGGAGCCAAATCTCACTCAGGATGAAGCTCCTCTCTCCCTAAAATATCCCTAAACGTTCATCATGAACGCCTTGAGAACTTGGCAACCCTACCTGATGCGGTATGTAAATTGAAGCAAATAGTGCTTGCCACTGAGCAACACCAACTCAAACTCTAAGATGCCACTTCCAATTTAAAAATGAAATTTGACAGTTAAACCAGCTTGTTGCTATGAAATCAGCTCTTTATGCCACTCATGATTGAGTAGATCTAGTGTTTGAAGATATTAACGACCTACAAAGGCTAGACGATATGCTTCATCCTCAAGAATACTTACGGAATACTGTTTCTTCATTAGGTGAAGGCGTACCCCTGGTGTCATTTCAATTCCAGCCTCCAACCCACCATAGTGGTATGTTTAAAACCTTATTCAATGAAAAGTACGTCCATAGAGAGTAGAGCATCTTCTCTTTCCTATATTATTAAGAAAGTGCTATGGAAGAACCCACCACATCTATTGGCTAAAACACCTAATAAACTTTTCTTAGTTGGATGTCTCAAGATATTATGGTCCATCATCCAATGCATTGTTGTACATGGAATGAAGCCAAGCCTGCCTAGCTTCGGGATTTCAGGAGTGACCTAACCTTATCTAACTAAAAACAAACCTTTATGGGAATAAGATTTAATTGGGGAGAGACCATCAATGAGTTCACTCATTGTTTTTACCTGAGGCTCAAACGTTAGTTTCCAGGGAATTGTTGTATGCTAGAGGATGATATCACCACCTCATATTAGGCATTTAAAAATGTTCCTAATATTTTGCTTTATCTTGAAGCGGTGAAGTATAACTTGACGTTTCTCCTCCATATTAAAGAAGCCATTCTTGAGATTCCTGCCAAACTACACAAACCTACCAGGTCACCTCGTTTTAACAATAATAAGCCCTGGCCCCAAGTGTTAGAAGTTACACCCCCCAAAACGCCTACACCTGAATTATTCTGCACTTATTGCAAGAGAAACAACCACGCTATAAAGTTTTATCACAGTCGTCAAAATAGGATGTCAATAGATCATTCAGTATAGGACAAGAGGCTCCCTTTGCTGTTGACAATCAACTGCTTCAAGACCCTTGTTTTATCTTTAGTTCTATTCCAAGAACCTCAGGATGTTTTGTCTTAGCTGCGCCTGCAGAAGTTGATGTACACTTTCTATTCAAGGATTTATAGATCTTCAACATTCTTATTTTACATTGGTCAACTAACCAAACAAATTTTGTAGGTCAGCTCCTCTATGGAAGGCTAAGCATTGGCAAAGAAAACCTTCAAACGCATTATACAGCCCCAAGCTTGGCTGCAGCAAAAATACTATGATTACTTTGCTACAAATCCCAAGGACAGTCTACTTGCCATTAATTCACAGTCATGATCTTTGGTGGTTTGAGAGGAGATAGTCGTTTATAAGGTTAAAATCCTGGAAATAATCAATACAGGCTCACCAGTTTATGTTATATCTTACCAACTTATTGTAAGTCCTGTGGGATGCCCCCTGTGCATGGATCAGGTAATATTTCTCTTCAAGAATAAAAAGAGTCCAAAGAGGGCAGCTGTACCCCTCATCACCCAGGGTGACCTCGCCCATGTGGTAGACAAGCGCTTGGTAACAGCTCTCCCTCTTCAGATTCCTCCCCAGTACCCACGCTCATCTTGGCCGAACTTGTCCATCAGATTAAGAAAATCTTGATCTGAGATTACTGAATTGAAGTCAATTGGTTATAAACTGATGGCAATCAAGCCCGATGATCAGAGCCCACATAGTCAAAGAGGATCAAGATCGAATTATCAGCTGGAATCACTGACAGTTTTGATTCAGCTAACAGTGCAATCTCAAAACTAACCCCCGCTTGAAATTGTTAGAGATGATCCTCAACGTGCAAATAGTATCATTGGAAACCATTAATAATAGTTCAAAACTCTATATAGAAAATCGGGAGTTGTGGCTGATGTAACTCTTTTGACCAAACAAATGGCCCAGTGACTGGGCATGGGCGGGTTGGGCATCTTGAATCCATTTTCAACCAATTGGGACCACCCTTACGTGGGGTGGCCTTTTGAGATTCCCATTGCTCATTGGGCCAGACGCCATCATGCTAACCAATGGAAATGCAGTTGAGCCTTGGTTCAGGCGTTCAAGGCCTAATTGACAGCGACTCAGCCTGCCGCAAATCCTTTGATGTCAGTTCCCATAGAGATTTTCTGCCCCCCTCCCCAAAAAATTCACTAGTTAGGTTGAACTTGAAAGACCTGATCCCTCCTTGTTATCACGTCAATTGACCACTATCTAATCAGTTGCATTGCACTGAGAAAATAGTTGGTCTATTTTCTTCTTTTTTTAATAAATTTCAGCCACAAAAACTATCAATTTTTACTTTATCGATATCCTATTGGACATAGTCCTGATGGCATTTACAAGGTGACCTGTCAGTCCCTATACTGGATGAGCTTTAACAGTTTTGATGATTACTACGACTCTCACCATCGTCAACTGAATTCAGCAAGCAAGACACTTCTGGAAATTCAACCCCCTTATTTCAACTATCCGCCATTGGTATACTTGGTTCTTGTGGCTTTACATCTATCATTTCTAAGCAAGGATCCTCCCCGTTGTCTCCTCAGTTGTATTGAACCCACCTACTGGGAACCCTGTAGAAACTATCCCAGTGGTACAATCCTTTGAAGCAAGACCCCCAGTGTCTGGGTTTGCCTCCATTTGGTTCGTTTTCAGGTTGCTATTCACAATCGCCATACATCAACGATTTATTGTTTCCCAATTCGCAGCTCCATAAAAAGTTATATATGTGACAATGTCTCTGGCATTTTGGCTTGCTTTTTGGGCGCTCATGCATCCTGACTGGCAGGCTGGTCTAAACTTCTTCTGCCGTTTTCATGAAATAATTGACCAACCATTGTTTCCTACCACTTCCACCCTTCTCTTCAAACTGGGCGCCGCAGTGGTTACCCTTTACAAAATGAACGTGCAATCAGTAGCATGCTTTTAGTTGTTTGGTTGGTCACTTGCCGATTTTGTGGGTAGTATCTGCTATACCTTGGAGAAACTTCTCCAGGCCGGAAGAGCCTTGTGGATTACTACCTCTCACCCACATAATATTCAAGAAGGAAGTCCATGTGTTCCTTTCTGAGATATTGAGAACCATGGTCTCAACGCCCTCGCTGAGGCGCAAATGCGTTCTGCAATTGCCCTTAACAATGCCTTTGCATTATCCCATGATCAACAAGGGGTCGCTTTGTTGGACACAATAGAAGGGGATGCCCATCAGTGGGTATGAGGCCTTCTGCATTCTTCTTCACAAGCGGGGGATCCTACCTCGCTGATTGCTGTCATATTGGCTGCTTTGAAACCCCCTGTGTCACACTTGGACCTTTTTTTCAATTGCTTTCTACTATGGCCGAAGCCCCAGCTTGGCTTCTTTAATATCTACCTTCCATAAACAGCTCCCGCACTGAATCTCTCTAATGATATGCTTCAGGCAATCCTTAGATCAAGGTTGGATTCTGTTTCTGCCCATCAAGAGTAGTTTGGTTCACTTTGAAAGGAACGGTGTATCAAATATGTAATGCTGCGACCACTATTAACGTCTCTCCTCACCATACTTTTCACTATCAAGGGGGAAATTTTATGATAGGACTACCCAATGACGATGTAGATGCAGTTTTTACCATTGAAACAGTTTAGTCCCAGCCTCAGAGCCCGTCATTACCCCTGTGTTAGAGCTGGGTTATCCTGGTTCATCTATTAACGAATCAGTAAAAGCCCAGATGGAGGAAGCCAGTTTTTAAGCCCTTGCTCCAAACTTTACTCCATAAAAGGCCCCTGACTTTCCCCCAATTTGCCTGCCATTTCTTGAGTTGCAACAGAAATGACTGAATATACTAATAAACAAAACTTTGCTTATTTTTTAATACCTATAAAGATTAGTATTGGATCTCACTATGTCTCCTTTGAGGCTTTGGTGTATACCAGAGCCATGGGTAATTTTATGAGCATCAAGTTAGCCCAACAAACGGATCTGGACTTGGAAGTAGGTCCTTCAGTGATGGTGGTTTCCTTAGCCTCCCAGACCTCATATATAATCCGTTGGCCAGTACCTTTCTTGGTACATCAGTTTAGCTTTTGTAATCAGTTTTCTGCAATGTCAAACTTAGTGTTCCCAGTAATTTTGGGGGTTGGATGGTGATACCAACAACATGTTAAAATCCACTTGGAGTCAAACATGTTGTCATTTGGTAATGATCAACTAAAGGCGAATTTTCTTTAGTTGACACCCTTAAGAAAACTCAAGGTCGCAGCTCTATTACTTTCCTTGTTTCCCCTGTGGGCCTTTCGTCCAAATTTCCAAAGAATTAATACAATATCAAAGCATTTTTGATTCCAAAAAGTGGATCGTCTGCCTCCTCACACTAAATTTTACCTGGGGCTCAGGATGATGGTGCAGCTGGTGAATATTAACTGTCCATTGTATCCACACTGTAACGGTCAAAAACATCCCAGTTTTTGACCGCCATCTTGCCTTCAGATTGGCGGATTTAAAGTTGACACTGACAGATTTCCTGTTATAATGT
This sequence comes from Massospora cicadina, assembly GCA_022478985.1. NCBI lineage: Eukaryota > Fungi > Entomophthoromycota > Entomophthoromycetes > Entomophthorales > Entomophthoraceae > Massospora > Massospora cicadina. Next base: position 88,928 of record JAKSZP010004076.1, on the reverse strand, counting down.
TCCTCAAGGTAAGAGTTTCGACTTCTCATAGTCACTAATTTAACCTCAGATTTAGGGCAATTCAGAAATGTGGAAAGATGACATAGGTAAGTGAGGGTTTCAATCCCAAAATTAACCTTGTTTTATTTATTAACAGAAATAGACATGCTGACGAATTTATCCTGATGACATAGGGCACCATGAACAACACTAGGAAAAAACCAAGGTATTTGGCAGATCAGTTCACTGCCAAATCTCAATTTTTTTGTTAAGAATACAAAAAAGTGGGTCGCCGCGGGACACCAGGTTAGACAAGGCAAGAGTGGCCCTGAGGCCGCTAGAGAGACCCAAGTGAGGGCGGGAAATGAGAAAGAATTCTGAACTGAGTTCAGAATTGCGCGGGCCTGACCTTTTAAAGTCACTCTTCCAGGGAGCCCCTCCGCACTTTTCTTTGTGCCCCAGGGAGCATGAAGAATAGCTCAGGAGGGGCACAGCCCAACGCCAAGCCCGCATGAACCTCAAAACCTCAAAATGGTATTTTAACTTGAAATTCAGAAATCCAAATTTTGAGTCAAAATGTAACAATAAGTTTGACCTGACCGTTACACATACATGGCGGAGAAGGAGGGTCACTTAACACTTGGTTAGATGATATGCTTAAAAAAGGGTGGTTATTTAAAGAAACATCGCCAGTTTCGTCTCCAATTGTCTTCATTAAAAAAGCTGATGGGTCTCCATCCCTGTGTGAATTATAAACACTTAAACAAAGTTACAGTTCACTATCCCTACCATCTACCCCTGGAGCAGACTATTAGTCAAACAATAGCTAAACCTTATTTGTTTTCTAAGCTTGATCTCGTCAATGCCTTCAACCAGATTTAGGTGATGGAAGGGCAAGAATGGCTAACCGCAATCACAATGAAGCAAGGCATCTTTTCAATTCAGCGTAATGCCTTTTGAATTGAAGAATTCTCCCACTACATTTCAACGGATGATTGAAATTGTACTGGGCGACCTCCAGTTCACTTGCGTGGTTGCATATATTGATGACATCTTGGTTCATTCCCCAACTCCTAAGCAACATGATAAAGACTTAGAAGCGGTCGTGGCAGCTTTGTGCAAGGCAGTCTTGTTCGTCAAGCATTCCAAAAGCGAGTTCTATAAGGAGGAAATTAACTTTCTTAAGAACCTAGTACTTAAGGATGGCTACGAGATTCCTCCCAATAAGTTGGATGATATCCATAAATGGCAACTCCAAAAACCCAGAAAACATTATGGAGTTTCTTAGGCACCATTATTTTCCTAATGAAATTTTCCCCAGCCCTTTCCCAGTTAGCTACCCAGCTTCACCTCCTCACGGGCAGGAATGTGTCTTTTTGTTAGACACCTGAGTGCCAGCATGCTTTCAAGTCAATCAAAGAGGTGTTTTTATCTTCCACCATCTTGATTTACACATATCCTGCTAAGCCTTATATCATTGCATGCGATGACTCATTGGTGGCAGTGAGGGAAGTTCTGCTCCAGGAGCACAATGGATTGGAACATCCGGTCGCCTACTTTTCCCAAAATTTTCCTCTATGGAGAAATCCTGGGCCATCTACAATAAGGAGTGGCAGCCGTAGCATGGGAGTTGACTCTGGAGGTATCTGTTACAGGGTGCCCAGCATAAGTTAACTGTGCGCATGGATCACCAAGCTATTTTGTACTTCTGCAAACCCCAGAAATTGGCGCTTGGCAAGCTCACACCTATCAGGAATTGTGCAGTTTCAATTTCAAATATGAAATTGTAAAGGTGCGCTTAACATAATTCCCAAATTTTTTAGCTGCAACCCATCCCACTGCCCTTGGACACAGATGAAGTGGGCTTATTTACCATGATCCCCGCAACTCAAATATTGTTGATTATTCCCCTCGTTGTCTCTTCAGTCGCCCTTGCTCCCAAAGCCCCTCTAGTTGCACAAGTCTTAGCAGCCCAAATGACCTGCACTGATGGTGTGGAGTTATTCGAGCAACTGTCCCTCCAAAATCAAAAACCAATTCCTGTATTCCTTGGTGGAGGGCCTCATTTATTCTAGGTCACGAATTTGGCTTCTTCCTCTTTTAAGAGCCAAGGTATTTCACGTGCATCACGACCCTCCCACGATTAGCCATCTGGGCAATAAGAGATGCATCAATTTGATTAAGCGGACTTACAATTGGGCAGTTTTATCTAAGGAAGTTCTAGCCTGGATCGCCAATTGCGTTACTTGTGCTTGGGCTAAGTCAGATCGCTCAGGAAGGAATGGCATCCTACACCCCTTGCAACAGGCGGAGGGTCCATGGACATTGGTGTCCATGGATTTTATTGTTAAGCTCCCCAGTTATAATGGTTTTACAGTTATGATGGTGGTGGTTGATCGTTTCAACAAGTTTTCCCTTTTTATCCCCTGTGCTTCCACAATTACATCAGGAGAAACTGCTCATATCTTTGTGCGCCATGTGTTTTTAATGTTTGGTCTTCTGCAGGAGATCATCAACAACCGTGGTTCAAAGTTCACAGCGTGGTTCTGGAGTGAACTTATATCCATTTTAAAAATTTCCACCTGTTGCTCCACGGTGTATCATCCCCAGTCTGATGGACAAACTGAGTGAGTTAACCAAGTCTTATAACAGTACCTGCGTTGCTATGCTGCAGCTGCACAGGACACCTGGTCTAACGACCTTCCCCTCACTCAATTCACCTACAACAACGGGATTCACGATTCCATGGGGTTTTCCCCTTATGAAGAGATGCTCAGATATAATCACTCCTTTTTGTCAGACCCTGCTTGCACCCCAAGGTAAAAAGCTGCCGTGGATCATGCTGAACATATTAGGTCCACTCAATCCTTAGTGTGGGAGAACCTCACTAAAGCTATCAATGACTACAAGCAGTTTGTGGATCATAGGCGACTCCCTGGTCATGAAATAATAGTGGGCTCCTAATTTATGCTCAATATGCGCCATTTGAGAAGGCAGGTACCCTCCAAAAAGTTCGCAAGTAAGCGTTTGGGCCCACAATTGGTGGAGGAAGACTTGGGCAACAGTGCATTCCGGTTAAAACTACCCGCCCATTGGAAACAGCATCCTGTCTTCCATGTTTCGCAGTTGTCCTCACTTAAGGGGGCTGTTCCTGAAGATCCTGAGCTGATTGTAATTGAGAACTTGGAGGAGGCTAAAGTGGAACTAACTTAGCATTCCACAAGCCCCTAAGGTCCATTCAGTACCTCGTGGCCTGGAAATTTTATCCAGCTTATGAGAACAGTTGGATTACGGCCCAAAATTGCGCTAACTGCATGGAACTGGTTGAGGCGTTTCATGAGTCCCACCCTGACGCTCCCCGTCCCCCAAAAAAGTCATGACCATGATGGCGAAAAAATTTCCCAAAGCGCACAAAAATGTTTCCCTTGTGCAATTTCCCAGAGGTGGTGCCCTTCCTTTGGAAAAAGGAAAGTGTAATGTAAGTCCTGGGGAACGCCCCTGTGCTTAGATCAGGTGATCTTCCTGTTTCCAAATAAAAAGGGTCCAAAGAGGGTGGTTGTACCCCTTGTCACCCAGGGTGACCTCGCCCACGTGGTAGATAAGCGCTTGGTAACAGCTCTCCCTCTTCAGATTCCTCCCCCAGTACCCGAGCTCACCTTGGCCGAACTTGTCCACCAGATTAAGAAAATCTGCGCTAAGATCACTGAATTGAAGTCAAATGGTCTGAAACTGATGGCAATCAAGTCTGACAATTGGAACTCACATAAACAAAAAGGGATTAAGATCAAATAATTGTCCAGAATTGCCAACGGTTTTGATTCAGCCAGCAGTGCGATATCCAAAGATAACCCCCTCTTGAAATCGTCAGGGATGATCCTTGATGTACAAATAGTATTATTGGAAACCATTAATAACAGTTCAAAACTCTATCTAGAAAATTGGGAGTTGCGGCTGACATAAATCTCTTGATAGAACAAATGGCCCAGCAATTGGGCATGGGTGGGTTGAACATCCCAATCCTGTTTCCAACCAATTGGGACTGCCCCTATGTGGGGTGGCACTGGGGAATTACCATTGCTTGTCAGGCCAAACACCATCATGCTAACTGATGGAAACGCAGTTGAGCCTTGGTTCAGGCGATCAATGTCTAACTGACAGTGACTCAGCCTTCTGCCTAATCCTTTGATGTCAGTTCCCATTGAGATTATCTGCACCACTCCCCAAAAAATTCGCAGGATAGGTCAAACTTGAGGGACCCAATCCCTGCTTGTTACCACATCAATTGACCACTATTTAATCAGTTGCATCACACAGAGAAAATTTTTGGTTGATTTTCCTCAATTTTTTAAATAAATTTCTTCCACAAAAACTAATATTTTTACTTTATTGATATCCTTCTGGCCGTAGTCCCTATGGCAGTCCCTAGTGGCCTGTCAGTCTCCTATACTGGATGGGCTTTACCAGTTTTGATGATTACTATGACTCCCACCATAGTCAACTGTATTCAGCGAACCAGACACTTCTGGAAATATAACTCCTTTATTTCAACTATCCGCCATCAATATACTGGGATCTTATGGCTTTACATCAAACATTTCAAAGCAAGGATCCGCCCCATTGTTTCCTCATATGTATTGAACCCACCTACTGGGAACCCTGTAGAAGCTATCCAAGTGGTACAATCCCCTGCAGCAAGACCCCCAGTGTCTGGGTTTGCCTCCATTTGGTTTTTTTCAAGTTGTTATTCACAATCGTCCTACACCAACGATTTATCATTTCCCAATTTGTGGCTCTATACAACGCCGTACATGCAGCAATGCCTCTGGCATTCTGGCTTACTTTTTGGGTGCTCACACACCTCGACTGGCAGGCCAGTCTAAACTTTTTCTGCCGTTTTCATGACAATTATTCAGAAAATAAAAGATGCATCCAGACTTGATTCACAAAGCCAAATATGTGATATCAGGTAACCAGTCAACTAAGGCAATTGGGGCATATTCTGTCTTACCCTCCAATTTGTAAAGTTTTTATTTACTGTTCCTTATATTGCATCAGAAAACAATAATTACAAGTTGCTTATTGGAGTCCTCCTGATAAAGTTTAATTGCATTATTAACTATCTGAAAAAAATACCTTTTGCTATAAGGGTATCATATTCTGTTAATATTCAAACTCCCAGTCAAAAGTAAAGGAATCCCCAAAAATGAACATGTCTTAAATATCTGTCATCTATTGTAAAGTAAAATATCCAGTCTAGGAGAAAAAACTAAATTACCCTTTGAGGCTGTGGATGCTGAATATGGGATCCCTCTATATGACCCCATCCTATTAAGATAACTTCTGGCTCACAATTTATTGTGGATATGGGAATCATGATTCATATCCTTCCTAATTAGATTTGGAGCTAAATGGACACTCAAACCCTTTAATCAAGGAAGTGTTGACCTGCCCTGGGATTTTGGATCCTGCCTGCAGGAAATCAATCTCTATTCTATAGGGGATTCAATGAACCAAACCATCCAAGTCCCTCAGTGTGCCATATTGCTTAGTAAATTATGCACATCAAGAATATCGCCAGTGTGTTGATTTGGCTCTTTACAAGATTCAGGATTTAATCCCCTAAACACCATAGCTCTTGTCAACAGTAAAATTTGAGAAAATCTCACTACTAAAGAGCGCCAGAAAGTTATAAATTTTTTTTGAGGAGTATTGCAATATCTTCTCCTTAGGAGCAGGTAACTATGTAGAAAAGTCAGGGGTAATCTACCAAATTGAGACCAAGGATCACCCTCCTAAATCATATCAATATAGAAAATCTAAAGTTGAGGAAGCTGAAGTGGCCTTAGAATTACAGCAACTGTTGGAAGCAGGGTTACTTGTGCCTTCTAAAAGCCCATGGGCTTCCCTGCTACTATTAATTCATAAGAAGGATGGTGGCCACAGAGATTTCATGAATAATTTACAACTAAATTCTATCACAAAAAAAGGTAGCTATCCACTGTTGCGTATAAACTAATCTTATGAATAATGTTGGGTTCCCACTATTTTATGGCTATGGGTATCGCCAGCTGGTACTGGCAAATTGATTTGTCACCTAAGGTTCATGAAATTTGCACCCTCATTTCAACTCAAGGACTATTCAAGCCCACTCAAATGCCGCAGGGGTTGTGTAACGCCCCTGCCACTTTCCAACGCGCTTCATAGACGGACTTTTAGGTGATTTGAAACGCTCTTGTGGCTAGTTTATCTTGGAAATATTACTATTTTTCAAGAGCCTTTACCAATCACATAGCTCATCTTGGGGGAGGCTTTAGTGAATATGGAAAGCTTTGCAAAAACTAAAGCCGTCAAAATGCTTCTTCTTTTAAAACTAAGTTTATTTTTGGGCCATAAGGTAGGTAAAGTTGGAATAATTTTGATGGATGACAAGGTTATGACCATTTATAAGATGTCCTCCCTAAATCCCTACATGATTTTTAGATTTTTAGGGATAGTGGGATATTATTGCCAAATTATTTTACACTTCGTCAAAGCCTCTGAGCCTTTATTATAATTATTGAAGAAAAGTATACCCTTCCAGTGGAAAGAAGAGCAACAGCAGGCCTTTGACCTATTACACGTCGCTCTTTCCCACTCTCCAGTACTTATACATCCTAATTTAATAAACCCTTTCTCCATTTTACCAACGCTGTCAATATAGCCATAGGTTCCATACTACCTCAGCATTACAAAACTTGGTGGAACATTCTATCGCCTACTATAGTAAAACCCTAACCAGAGCTGAACGCAACTATAGTTATGGAACACAAATTCTTGGCGGTACTACTGGCTATTAAGCATTTCTGACCTTATATATACTAGTTATATTTCACCATAAGCAACAATTATGCTTTCTTGCAATGGCTATAGCTTATGAAGGATCCTAATGAAAGGTTAGCCCAATGGGCGTTAAAACTTCAAAACTACGATCTTTACTACATTAATGACCAGGGTCAATCCACTAAAATGAAGTTTACTTATCCAGGCTCCCCATATTACCTTTAACTGACCCTCAGGGAGAATTGACACTATGATCTGTTAACTCAATTGCATTTATGGAAAGACAAATACTTGACACTTCAAAAAGTAAAAAAATGGCAAATCTTAAATTTAGAAACGGCAAGCTTTACAAACTCATATCTCAGAAATGGTTGCCTTATATATAATCTTCAGTTTTAACAAACATCATATTGGAGAGACAACAGAAAGGCAGCCACGAGGGAATTTGGAAACTTACCAGTGGCTCAAGGCTCAATGTTACTGGGGAGGAATGCTTGTCTCGATCCAAATTGACTTAGAGTCCTGCTCATATATAAGAGTCAAGCTGGACCTAATCCTTGTCCTCAACATCCAGTGGTTCCACCCTGTGAACCCTTCTATAATATTAGAATTAATGTTGTGGGACCCCTCCCTCGAGCCTCTAATGGTCATTAATTCCTCCTCATAGCATTGGATCATTTAATAAGTGGATTGAAGCTGTATCTCAACTCTCCGCTTTGGCAAATGCTATCGCCACATTTTTATATAATTGGATTATCTCCCGCCATGGGTGCCCTAACATAACCATCTCCAATAATGGTCAAAATTTCCGATTGTTGCTGGTGAATGATTTAGCTGAACTGATGGGATACACCATGTATGTTTCCACTCTGTATCATCCTACAACAGGTAAAATGGTAGAGTGGGTAAATATAACTTAAATTCCAACTCTTCAGAAAATGGCCACGACTAACCCTCTCCAATGGACTCAATATTTGCCTAAGCAATTATGGCCTATATAATAATCTATTATAGAATTTTCAAGATGTTTCCCTTTCAAGCATTGTATGGAAGAAACCCCCAATGTCTCTTAAATTCTAGGATATGGTAGATCAAGCTTCTCCCAAAGTCCTTAAAGTTACCATGTGAAGCATCACTAATGAAATTATTCTTTCAAGCTCTGGCTTTTGAGAACTTATCTGCTACCACTAATAATAAGACTAATCAATTTAATGGCAAGAATGAACCTCTGCAATCCTTCCAACTAGGTGACCTAGTCCTCTTCTACCACCATTAGCCTGGAGGTCATGATAACAAATTGTGAACAAGCTGGTTGAGACCATATAAAGCTATTTATAAAAGATGTAATGTACACTCAATTGTGGAGGTTGCTCAGGGCACCATGGTAAATCATGTACACAGTTAATTCTACAGTCGTTTTACCCATTGCGCCAAGTTCTATAGGGGGCGTTGTTGGAATTTCTACATAAATCAGGGATTCATGGGTCAGATGAAGGGAATTGAACACATTAAGATGAAATGAACAAAACTACTATTGGGGATAATCCCTGATTAAATTATTGGTGTCTTGATATCGAGGATCAATCCTGACTGTGACAGTTAAATTGTAAACGCCCAAAACTCCTATATTGGGCTCAAACCCCAATCTATGTGGAAAATGAATCATGTCTGACATATGTGACCATCTTGCCACAGAATCCCTGATTGATAAAGATTATAGATCTTAGCTATGAACGCTTGAAGATTTAATGAACAAAACACCCTGATCTCCCTTATAACAACGTTTCTAAGAAAATAAATTTTACTCTCTTATTGTGATTACCAATTTGGAATATCTCTAAATCATTTAAAAAAATATATTTAGGATTTAGCACTCAAGTAATTGTATCCTGAGTAAGACTTTTTGGCTAAGAAAAATAAAACTTACAATCCAACATCCAGAAACTTTGTGTCTTATGCCTCAAAATTAAGAGACAAGTGGTATAGCACCCCCGTCATCCCAACACCAGCTTCCAATTAATTCCAGGGCTTTAACATAGTTGTATATGCACAGAACCATGAGAAAAATACCACCTACAGAAGAACAAGGCCCTCTGATTTTCCTAATGGTGCACTCTGTGAACATATAAATGTTTATTGCAAATGGCTCAACCCCTATTATCAGCACCCCCTTAATGAGCCGGCCACTTTGGCAATTTATGGCATGAGCAGTGTACCATACCTTTAAAAGTGTCTGTGTTTTTTCTAATACAACTTGCCAACAAGCCCTATTGAGAGTCCATGAATGCTGGCTGCTGTAACGGATTGGTTCTTTCCAGTAATGGGCAAATGTGGGGGATATACCAACCAGGTAATAGTCCACAAAATTAATAAAACCCCAGATAGTGTTCTGAAAGTCTGCATACCACTCTGATAATGTTGAAACCATCCTTGGATTAGAGTTAAGATAATACTTAACCCTAACAATGATCCTTGACCCCAAGTGAGAGCAAATAGAGACTCCCTTAAGTGGCTGAGTTCATTATCCTGGAAAAAGGCGTTCATCATAGTATATAGTTTAATAAAATTAGAAATTTAAAGAATTTTTAAAGATATGTTTTATTGAGCCAACTGAGTAAGAACACAAAATTAAGGGATAAAATTCTACTCAATTCTTTTTTATAGTATTTTAATAATAATTTCTTTGACTTTTATAAGCCTTATGAAATTATTAGTCTGCAATAGTGGATAATTGTGATTTCAAAAATAGGAGTAAATTATTGCGTTTTTGTTTAAAAATTTGATAACTATCAATGATTTAAGTAATAAGTGGCAATGATCATCATATGTCATTATACCAAATTTTGGAAGCCTATTTTTAGACCTGAAGATCTGGTTTTGATTGAGTTGATCTTTAATAAAAATGATTAAAATTTGGGTCTCTTGTTATGATTAATTTTGTATGTAGAACTAGGAAATTACTCAGTTCATTTGAGAATTACTCCGTTTTGGAACCCCTATAAATAGGGGTTCTTTTTGAGTCACATTGGAGGGAATATGATGTTAACGCTAGATTGATTATTAAGTAGTTCAGGATTTTTGGAGCTTAGTTTTGCTGGATTCCTTGAAAGTATATAAGGACCTTGATTTATTAATAAACTTTGCCCTAATTGGGTAGCTTCTTATCTAAAAATATATTATTAAAATTATTGTTTTGCTCTTATTAATTCTACTAATAACACTGTGATGATCAGGAATACCCTGTACCATCGCAGCTGCGCATTTGAAATACTAGATAGAAGATTACTTTCCATATATTTAGACACATATACTCAAAATACAGACATACACTTAAGTGGAAAACGACCTTAGGTAGATGGGTTGCTTGGGAAGGAATGATTGACCTCATTGCTGAAGTCAGCAAGAAGTCCCGTTATGCCACTGAAGGTGGTTCTTACCTGTAGTAGAATCTTGTCATGTATGTAATGTTGGCGTTACTTACTTGTTATTACTTACTGACAATAATTTCTAGGGCAACATCAGATGGGCTGGAAAAACTAACCACATAACAATCTACAATTACCAATACTTTGAGAGATAGTTGGCCCTGAGAGACAATGCTTTTCAGGTTCTGATCTATGGTGAGCAGTACTGGTCCAGTCCCAAATTGTACAACAAAGGGCTGAGAGGCCTCCCTGTTTTTGAAAGCACTGTGAGTGAATAGGGGTTGGTAACAATCTGGGCAACGGATGGCCATGTCTGAAAATGCAGTTAAAAGCATTACCCATTTAATAAACCAAGGTAGAAGGCATAGAGTTTCTAACGTTGCCCTAAGATACTTCCAATATATGCAATCTATGCATTTAGTTGGTCCAAAAATACCAGCGCGTCATCTAACTTAGTGTTTAAGTTTTGACCTACTTCAGATGGGCTGGTTCTTCTTCTGGGATATGTTGGAGTTTTAGCATCTATTGTATGGAGACAATAGACCATACGGTGACAATAGTCCATATATAAACTTCTTAAAAATGACACTTTGAAGCTGTATTCTTCTATCGTTTACTTGGACAATGGCTTGCTGCCCTAATCCTTCTAATATAAAGTAAAATCTCAACTTAATACAACGTTAAAGTATTAAACACAAAAATCTTGTATATTAAAGTATTAACTTGTAATAAACAATTGTACTTTGTTATCAACTTTGAGATTGTTTTATAGGGTTCAATGTTAACCACATCTTACCCATGACGCTTCATTTTCAATGGCACTTAGCCAGAGAAAAACGTGAAAAGTTTGTCTGAGGGTCTACAATCCTTTTGGCTTGGGGGCATCTCATACATAGCCTCAGGGTTGGTATCAAACTTGTCATATCTCAAGACAGCGTTTCTGATACATCTGCAAATAGCTGAACCATTGCTCTTCTCAAGCAATTGGCAGAACATACCAAGGCGATTCATACCACTAATAAGCAATTAATTTGATCAAAAACGTGATCAACGTTAAAAGCTAATTTTGACATATAACAACAAACCCAACATGCTTAAGTTATCAAGTTGACTATTATTATTAAGCCCAGCTTAACCAACAAAGCCCACGGGCCCATGTCATCTAGTCAAAAATTTCTAAGTAGAATTGCTAGGTCAAGAATCCCAAGTTCAGATATACTTAAGATATTTTTGGTACATAATCACCAATAATGATATGATACATAATAAATTAGTATCAACTAATATTATTATTTCCCCTATCAAATTACCCAACGATTTAGGTCCATTCAACCATTAAACACTTAGACTAGCACATGTTGGCAACAGTGTAGATGTTATATATATACTGCAGTTGGGGACAATCCCAATACTAGTTTTTTGAAATGGATGTTTGTGCGATCTTACATAGTTGATTTGTTTTATCTTGATCATTATATTTGAAACCGTGTTAATGAGTGATATTGGGCGCCATTACCAGATCATTAAGATCCCCTTTTTTATAAGGAGATCAAAGACTTAAGTCCGGTCATGCATCAGTTTAAGGGTCTCAAGAAGAAACTTATTGATGGACGCTTTGAGTAAAAGCACAACAAAATTAAAGTGTTTCCAATAAGAATCATAAGGTCATTATCTTGGTAGGGCTCTTACATTAGGGGTGCCTGCGTACAACATCCCATTATTTCTTTTTAGAGACAACTCTAACTAGAGATGCTAAGGTTCCAGTGAGTTTGAAGTTTAGATGTTTTGAAAAATTGTTGTATGTCCTCCGTGTCACATCCATCTGCTTGCTTTCAGGGAGTTATAGCTTTTGTGAACCGTCTCAGATAATCTTTGGGAAAAACAATTTTGTCTGCGAAATCAAAATCAGATACAATAATTGCCTTGTCTCATAAAATAAAGTGCACATATAGTACCTTGTTGATTTTTCACCTTTAATGATCTGTGAGGCTCCAACTAAAAAACTTAAATGTTGTTTGAGTTTAATGTCTAGCTCTTACAGGCGATTAAATGTTGCAACCCATTTTCAAGTCCAAGCTGGGATGTATCCACTTAGAGGGGCATTTCAGCCAGATGGGTGAGATAATGTTGGATGCAGGAAGCTGCCACCAGTGATGTGTGATGCCAGCGGGCAGTAATTCACTTTTAAGTGGCTGTGAAGTGTTGTTTAAAAAGACCCCGTGTTGCCTTAGCCTTTGCAAAATAAGAACACCATATGGGGTAATGATGTTTGTAGTGCATCCACTTTGAGAAATCCTTGCTACATACTGTATCAATACTTATCTTATTCCAGTGAAGTTAATTCTGTTTTGGTCAACTGAGTTCAAAGTAATTTTTAATAAATAATGGTCTGAAAACTGCACCATGGTAGTATCAAAACCTGGAATTTCTGGGCTTGTAAGAGTAATGGCGGTAGAATGTAGTCAATATGGGCCATTGATAGCAATGTACCCTGCTATATATGCAGACGTGTCATATTAGTTAGCTTTGAAGTTTCACTTGGGAGGGGTCATATAAACCTTTAGTCGCTTTGGCACCAAACGTTATAGTATATCCTGGATGGTGTTGTATGTTAATGTTCAGAAATTAGTCACATTATCTGACAACTGGTTGCTTCGCTTAGAATAGGTATGTATTAAAAAAAGCCAAGTTGGGAGACTCTTTCAAGAAAGTCAATGAACTCAGATGAGGTATTGAGGGCATATACGTTAAAGACCAAAAAGTACTTAACATTCCATAAGAATGTGACAGCTAGTGCCCAACCATTTCTTTAGAGTTTTTGCCGCATAATCCCTTTGGTAGGACAAATTATGAATTCACCATAACAAGACCAAGTGGAAAACATACAAAGAAGAGCCTGTGACCACTTCTCTTCCTCTTCTACCAAACAATGGGCTTTTCAATCCACAATATGTCATCAGGTGGGCTGCTCTAAGGGATTCAGTCCTTTGCCTGGGATTTTGGAGACCTTGTTCCAATGACATTGTGTGACCCTTTTTAAGTTGGACACCTGAGCTGTTTAATAGTAGTGTGCTGGGTCAATAGACCCAGCCGCGCCCATAAATCTTGCTTATGGGTATTGGGACATTGACTTGAGCCAGCTCCTCTTGTTGATAGACAACATAATCTTACTTGGGGGAGGCTTAATAACAAACTTTTTGTAACCTTTTGAGTAATCTGATTTTCTGGTAGGTTGACCATGTGAATGGGATAAGCAATTGCACCATCTACATGAGAATGGTGTGATGGAATGATCAAATCACAATCAAATACATATGAAACCCATTTAGGACAATTTTGTCACCTGGGAACTTGCTGGTACTACTGAGTTCTTGGAGTGGGACATTAAGCTGGTGTCTTCGTGATCATTGTATAATTCAGGTGGGGGGAATAAATCTTGTACCGCCTTAATGGCAGACTTTTTAAGACACTTTTGATGAAATTTCCATTGTTTGCAGATATAAGTTTCACAATTAAATAGTCACTGGTATTAACCCAAGAAAAAGTAGTAGAGTTAAGTTTTTTTAGCAAATGTGGGATCTTGCTCATCCATGAGGCAAATCATCAAGATCTTCATGTTCGCTCCCTTGTAGGGGCAGGCATGCTCCTTGTCGCCAGCGCTTTACAATCAGTGCAGATAAGTGCTGCCTAACCTTTGAGGATGTATAATGGAGTTTAATGGTTTGTATCAGGTAAAGTAAAGTATTCACTTGTGGTATTCTAAACAAGTTTTTCTGGATCTTCAGATGGGGAATATTAACAAAGTTTTTTTGCCACATCAGAGCTTGGGCGTTAAATAAAGCTTTGTGACTCAAACTGTTTGATAGCCTTATCAAGCTTTTTATGTCCTTTTTCAGGTTACTTTCTACAAAATCACTTGTAAAAGGTATCTGGTAATCTTTCAAAGCTAATGAAGATTGTATTATCCTTGTTGTAGCGGGTGCATTCCACATGAAAAAATTATAAATTCCAGCGAACTTCAATTCAGTTTATACCATTGCAGCTTAATCCACCACTTTTGTAGTGGGGAAACCTAGGTCAAAACAATAGTAATAAAGGCTTCCCTTGATGAAGTCTGCAGCAGGGAATAACTTCTCCTACCACTCTGACACCTTTACAAAGTAAAATGGGGTCTACTACTTCGCACTAAACATGAATGGCGTGGAAAACCATTTAAATTGGCAAAGAAAGGGTGATGTTATGGTACAACATATTGTTCTTCAGTAATTTCTAAAGAGTCAGTCGGCTGCCCCTTGGTTTGTTTATCATTGTGCCACTGGACACTTATAACTCCTGGAGCGGATGATATTTACCAGGGGTATTGGTGCGGCCAATGCGCATCCCCATTCAACACTACTATGTACTGAAGAGGTACCTAGTAATATTATTTAAATCCTTCCCTATATATTCTTTTATTGTCTTAGTGATTGGTTAAATTGAAATGGTTTATTAGAAATTAGTTGTTGCTAACAAGATAAAAATATTTTATACCAAATTCATATTATAAGAATCAATCTATAACAGATTAATAGATTTGATCCTATCATATTCTTGAAGCAGAAATATGTATTTGGATATTTTTTAATGTTGGAAAGCCCAGCTTATATTGGCATCCAGATGAAAGTTCCTTAACAAAGCCAATAGCCATAATATTCTTAGGAAACATCAAGAGTAATTTATAGCCTTTAGACTATAAATTTTTGGTTATGAATAATAAATTTACAGTCTAATATATCAGTTAGATGGTGAGATGCACCAATTTTTAAAACGCATAAGTGTGTTACTGACTATAAGGAAGAGCTTATAGTTACCCTAAATTTACTTGAATCCATACTGCACTTTTTAAAATAAAGTTAGGATAAATTCTATGAAGTCTTGCCTTATGTTTTGTCTTATTTTTATATAAAAACTGCATTTTATATTGGAGAGCTATACCTGATAGATTTTGATAGCTAGTCTGATAAATATTAGCTGATATTTGTCTTTACAGATGACTACTTTATATCTTAAAAAGTAGTTGCCAGGTTGCCAGCTAGATAATATTACCATTTAATAAAGCATCAATAAAAGATTTGGTGTCACAAAGTGGCACCTGATATAGCAGCCATTTTAAAATTTAGCTCCCCTAGGATGGAAGGAAAGAAGCTTAAGATTTCCATTCTAAACATCAAACAGTCAGTTAACCTTTCATGTGAGTTCTATGCAGGTATAGAGGATTAAAAATGGCTATAGTTGCAAAGACCTATAGTTTTATTGTTAGATTCTGAAAGGGCTCAATATGTACAGGGAGAATGTCAAGATAATGCAAGGAATTAAGGAATTTCTACCATTTGGTGAGATATGGGTTTGATCAACGGTATGATATTGACTCCAGTAATAATTCCCCAAATACCCTATAGACCTCACCAATATCTGGACCGCCTTTCCCCACTGTCTGTGTCCATTGTCATAATGACTCCCAATGATCTGCCATCAGACATTTCTATCAATATATTCTAACCTGGAATCTAAGTATTATAAACTAATTCTCCATATGAACCTAATTTTTGGAGGATTAATTCCTATCATTTGTTGGCCAAACATCCAATGCCCTGAACCATTTCCATTCCCATCAATCAAAAATATAGAATTATCCAGCTGAGCCTGCGTTAAACAATACCAACAACCTATATATATTATAACCTAAAGAAGATGTACACAATCTTTGGAATAAAGACTACCAAACCCCTGCAGCGGCATCAAGAGCCTATAGCAGGCCAAAAATGGGAACGCAAGAAGGCTTTGCACCTTGGAGAAGGTCAACAAACAAATTATATTTAAAAAGCTATAGCGTATACTGGAGGGACCACATATTAGAAAAGGGGAATGGCAATGAAAACTGTGGAGAAACTATCAAACCTGCTATTTTTAGAGGAACTCAGGATTTATGCTAATGACGGCTCTTAAGGCTGATTTTAAAACAAGAACAGAGCTGAACGGAAGAATACTATTCAATAAAAACATTTTTATAAACAGGCTAAATGTTTATTTGAAGGTATACCATCTTCAAGCAGCTATACCTAATTGTGTACAAATCCACCTGTGACACTCTTCACCCTGTTTTAATTCTGATTGAAACACCAAATAAAACTATAAGATTCACCGTTCAGTTAAAAGGCACTGCCAAATTGTTAAAAAATCACTGAAAGGTTTGGAAACTAAGACATACGCAAAGTTTAACTATGGGCTGAATTTATATTTGTATTCATCTCCCGGTCAGCTTGCCTCGAATAAATAATAATAATAATAATTTATATTTGTATTAGGAAGTCTTTTACTGGGTTTAGTATGGTAAATTGATGAGTTTTAGGGCTATATAGTGCAAATATTATCATGATTTCTTTTAGAGAAACAAATATTTTACCCAAGCTTGATTCACCAAGGTAATGTACTAAATGCAATAAATTAGAATTCTTAAACTAGGTTAGATTTTACAAGATTGGGTAAAGACATAGTAAAGCTGACTGACTATTACAGCACCATCAGTTTATAATTTAATTTATATGAGGTGGGTCAACTTTGGGAAAAATATAACACACTAATGTGGGATAGGGCGCAAAAATAAAGAAATGAGGACAAAAGCCAATTACAAGGGTAAACCTTTCTGCACATAATTTGATAGCCCAAGATTACATGATCTAACTTCACTAATTCAATTGGTTAGATCAAGGCATGGTGTGCGACTCAACATGTATTAATATCCTCCTAGAACAGAAATAGAAAATTTCTGCCATGATAAAACGTAAAACACTTTGTAGGGGCAAAAGCAGAACGCCTTACTCATTAGGCTAACACCCTCTCTACCATTAGTTTGCGAGCTAATTTATTTTAGCATGAAGGATTGTCAGAAAAGGTAAAATTAAGTCAGTAGAAGAATATTGAACTCCACTTGAAGCTCCCTTTTTACTTTAGAAGATTCCAATCAAAGAACCCTGGATCAAACTATTGTACTAAAGGATTAAAGGGCTGAAGTGATACTAAAGCCTACAGGGAGAGTGGAAAAATTTCCTCCCCTACTTACTTAAAGGCTTCAGATCTTCCAAGCTTTAGGAAATACTTTTAATCATGAGGGGTAATACCCACGCCAAGACAGCGTCATACAAAAACTATAAATATTCCCTCCTTTAATAAACAAAATACATTGTTTGCTACCCTGTCGCGCCAATAACTACTGCTAAAGTGCATAATCTAAACGGAAACTAACATTAAGATATGCCCTGGAGCTAATTTGACTCATAGTTTTTTACATCAATTGAATTGGCAAATAAAATCAGATTTCCTGAAACTGGTTCTCACTGTCAGGTCCTTCCAAGGCAACACAGAAAAAATGTACCTTCATAAAGATAAATCATCATAGCAAAGAAAATATCCCATAACAGGTGGAAGAATTGAGTGTGACAAGATGGGTCCACTCTTTCCAACAGGACGTACCTATATACAACATGAGAACTCACAATTTAATGTACCCTAGGATTTTAATATTCCATCCAATGATGCAGTAGCCTACAAATACAATCAGCTGGGGTTGCTCAAACAGTGGGAGCCCTAATTTATGAACCTCTTCAACCTTGCCTATGATCATATATACTCGCTAAACCCAAGTTGATATTGATTTTATGCATTTGTACACCATGGCTATCCTTCTGAGCATGGCTGTGGAAATTACTTAAACCAAAAGCTTATCTCTGGCTATTAGTCCACAAAGCTCTTCATCATCAACTACAGTTGTTAGGGTTACATTACATGGAAATTCAGAGCCAATTCAGCCTTATCCACCAACGCTAATATAAACTTTATAAATATATGAGACTGCCTCTAATTGTGGTTGTCAAAATCCAGCAAGGAACTATGCTCGCTGATGCTATGTGCCGCTGGATTCCACAATGGAAATATTTAAAAGAAAAAATACTTCCTAAGAAAATTAAGTTTTTACTTTTTTTATAGTTTTTTATGTTTTTTTATTGTTTATGTGGGACAAAACCAAAGAAGGTCCTTTTCTCAATACTAGTATTTCCTATTTAAACTAGTTCAAATTTCGAGACCATGGTTTTTTGAGGCTAAAGTATATAAAGCTGAGTCATCCAAATAAGGGAATATGGGCTTTCAGCCTATCAGATCAAAGATAATTTTTTGAGGCAAAACTGACCCATGCAGTAATGATTTGATCAATTGTATCCAATCACCAGCAAGTAAAGTCTTCTCACCTTAGAGGTGGTCAGACTCATGTGGTAATGATTGGTTAATTTGCACCCAATCATTGATGGGTAAAATCTTCTCACCTCAGGAGGGTTCAGATCTGAGTGGTAATTATCTGTTAATACACCCAATCATTGATGGGTAAAATCTTCTCAACTCGAGGAGGTTCAGATCCATGCAATATTGAACACCTCAAATTTGGCTGAGAAGTCAGAGCAATCCTATTATTAGTTCTTACCTTATTACGCCAGGTTTGGGTATAAATCATATTTTCCCAGCAGATGGGATTCCACCAAGAGTCTGCCAAAGTCTTTTCGCCATTGGTATTCATATCATTAATAACCACAATACTATTCAAAGATTGGACTCCAACATTCTTTTCCAAAAGTTGAGAAGGAAAATGTCCAACATTGCCCCCCTCAAGAATGTTGGGAGGAGTGTAGGATCGTAGGAAATGGCCATGTACCCAGATTATGATAACTCCCATGGCTAATGATTTGATGGAGTATTCATTACCTCTTTTATAGCTGATAAGAAAGGTCCCTCCCAAATTGAACCAAGCTTACCACTTCTTGGGGTGATGTGGTTATGGTAATATAACACCTTTTCAGCCACTTGGAATGTAGGAAGGGGTTGCAGAGCTCATTGGCAACCTGCCCTTCTTTAGTCACTGTTTTTGCTAAGTTGGTCATAGCTTCAGCTTATAGTTGAATAATTTGGTTAGCTAACCTTCAAATGGCTTTCTCAGGCTCCTCTCCTCTAGAGAAGACATCCTTAGCCAGAGGAGCAGGTATGCCTGGTTCCCTGCCATACAAAACTCATAAAGGGGACATTTTCATAATCTGGTGATAACTAATCCGGTAGGCCATAAGGGCACTGGGTAAGAATAGATCCCAGTGAAGTGGATCAGAAGAGGCCATTTTGCGTAGGATGGAAGCTAAGGTTCCATTGACTCTTTCCACTACCCCATTAATAGATGGATTGTACGGAGCTGAAAAAAGTTGTTGGGCTCCCATGGAGGTAGCTAGGTGTTTGACTACTCTGGAGGTAAAATTCTTGCATTATCACAGAGTAGTACTTGGGGGCAGCCATGCCGAGCAAGAATGTGTTGATGTATAAAAGTGGCAGTTGCCTTAGCTGTTTGGGCAGGAAGCGCCACAGCTTCAACCCACTTAGTGAAGTGGTCGATGGCTACTAAGATAAACCAGTTTCCACTGGTAGACTGTGGAAGGGGACCTACGACATCCAAACTAATAGTGCGAAAAGGTTGTTGTGGGGTAGTTGGTTGATACTGGTATCTATTCTTGAAACCGGATTGTTTCTTGCACATAAGGCAGGCTTCCAAGACATCAACTATTGCTTCCATCATTCCATCCCAATAGTATCAATCCTTAAGCCACTCATAAGTTTTCTTTGCCCCTCCATGGCCTAAAATGGAGTGAGCTTCGAGGATGGCAGGTATGGATTCTGAGGGCCGGAGTTAAGGCAGCCACTTCGCCCCCACCTGCTTATACAACTTCCCATTTTATGCTTTGGTGTTGCGCTAGTGGCGGGCTAACATCTTCTGAACTGGATCATCTTCATCCTCCCATTCATTGGGAGTCATTAATAAATCATGCAACCTTTCTGCCTCGCTATTATCCAAGTGGAGGATTGGCAGATGAGACAACCCATCCACATTTATATGACGAGTTCTGGCACGATGTTCAATATTCATGTCATAAGGCTGGAGCTTTAGAGCCCAGCGAGCTAACCGCCCAGTAGGGTCCTTCATATTTTGTAACCACTTCAATGAAGCATGGTCAGTAACTACAGTAAAGGTGGTCCCATAGAGGAAAGGGCGATAGTGCTTTACAGCCAACAAAACAGCCAGGCACTCCTTTTCTGTTACACTGTAATTGCGTTTGGGCTTTGAAAGCATCTTACTGAAATAAGATACCGGATAATCAATACTTTTTTCATCTAGTTGACCTAAGATGGCCCATTGGCGTAGTCTGAGGCGTCTGTAAACAAGATAAAGGGTTTTTTGTAATCTAGGTGCCGTAGGATAGGGCGTCATTATAATAGATGCTTCAGGGTCTCAAAAGCGGCTTTTTGTTCAGCGCCCCATTGGAAAGGGATATTCTTCATCAGTAAGCGAACAAGGGGCTCACTGAGTTGTGAGAACTTAGGAATAAACTGATGGTAATACCCCATCATCCCTAGAAACACCTGTATATCCCGCAAATTCTTAGGGGGAGGCATATTTGCAATGGCTTCAACCTTGTTCTGTAGTGGTTGAACTCCTTTTTGCGAAATGGTGTGGCCAAGGAAATCCAATTTTCGCTGAAAGTAAGTGCACTTTGATGGTTTCAACTTGCTATTTTTTTTACATAGCCTTCCATACACCTCCTTCAAATGATCCAGGTGGTCGTTGAAGGTGTTTGAGAACACAGTAATATTGTTAAGATAAACGATAACGCAGGTTAGCTTTAAGTCTTGTAAGATGTGATCCATCACACGCTGGAAAGTGGCAGGTGCGTTGCACAACCCTTGGGGTAATCGCGTGGGTTGGAAAAGACCTTCACTGCATATCAAAGCGCATTTCTCCTGATCCTGTGGAGAAAGGTCCATTTGCCAATAGCCACTGGCCAAGTCCATGGCTGAGAAGAAATTCGAGCTGGATAGTTGGGCCAGGGCATCATCAATGTGAGGGATAGGATAGCTATCCTTCTTTGTGAGGTTATTTAGCTTATGGTACTCCATGACTACCCGGTGACCTCCATCTTTCTTTTTAATTAATAGCAGCGGGGAAGACCATGGGCTTTGAGAGGTAACTAGCAACCCCACATCCAGTAACTGGGTGAGTTCCGTCCTCATATGCTGTTCCTCCACCTTTGACTTGCGATATGGTTTTGACCGAATGGGATGGGCATCACCCACATCAATGGAGTGGCACCAGTCCTTCATGTGGCCATAGTCGTGAGCTGACTTGGAGAATGTGTCGCTATAGTCATCAAGGAGATTATGAACTTTCTCTAGCTCAGTTGGGGTTAACTCATTCGAGATATGGACATTTGGTAAGGTACACACCAGGTTGTCCGTTGGCAGGCCCAAATCTGCCATTGAGCCGATGGAGTGGATCTGTTCAACATCCTCCACAGGGATTAAAAATCCTTGGCCAACCTCTTGGTGTTTCTGTATGATCATGTCCTTTGCGGTGAGGTTTCCCAACACTAGAGTAATAAGTCGCTGATAGGTGGGGTCTAGTAGCTCAGGTAATACACAAGGCTCCAAAGGACTAAGGCCCTCAACACTTATGAAGTGCAACAAACAGTGACGTGGGATTTGGAGCGTGATTTTCGTATCAACCACTCGTTGCTCACCCAGCTTAATCACCACCTCATCTGCCGCATAAAATGGAATACCATTGCTAGCCTCCACTGAATTGGCAATTTCTTAGTGTTGCGCCCAGAGGTGACATAATGTAAAGGCAAAGCGGAAGAGAGGTATTCAACCAGGCAGGTGTAGTCATTATTGATAAGTCCTCTGTTGGATAAGACTAACGGAACTTCGTAGTTCATTAAAGATAAAAAACCTTGCTTCATGTTGATGATGCCTTCATACTTGATCATAAACTGAGTACCTATGAGCATATCATAGGAGTTATTATCTAAGGCCACAGCGGGGCCAATAGGATAAGCTTTCCAACACGAATGGGAAGAGAGGAGTAAGCGCCAAGGGCGCGGGTATTGTTTTGGCCTGCAGTTTCAAACTCCTTGGCATAATCCAGGTCAGGCATCAGTTTAATCTTTTTCTTCAGCTGAGATGAGATTACATTCACTGGGGAACCTGTATCCAGGATAGCCATCACCTGGACTTTGTGAACAACTACTTCAACCTTGGTAAGTGTGCTTCCAAAGTTGGCCGACAGCGCTAAGACCTCTTTGAGATGAAAAGTGGAGGTTAATTTGCGTGCGGTCTCAGGGTGAGTCTCCAGAATAGACTGCATGGTTGCCCTCGCTGTAAAGGGCGAATTAAACTCGATAGGAGCTGATCATCATTGCTGGCTGTGTCAATAGTTTCCATACAACTTATAACTTGGTGGAGGTAAGTATCCTCAGGTGTGGTGGTTTCATCTACTCCTTCGGCATTTAGGCGATCAGGGACCTCCACTTCCGCGGGAGCTCCCAATAAGTAGTACCCAACATCATCATAACCCCCTCAGAGTCGGCCTCAGGGGTATTCTCAACCCTGGACAAGGTTGCATTTGAAGTGGGGGAGAAAGCCACGAGAGGTGGGGTAATTAGCTTCGCTTTAACTGGCATTTTCACAACCCCAGTAATTCTGGAGGATATATACCCTTAGAGCGCGCACCTGTTGGCTGAGCTGAAGAGGAAACCACAGTAGGGATCTCCGCTTTGCATGAATGAGGGATGTCCGTTTTTAGTCGCACTGAAGCAGCAGGTTTTTCAGGGAGAATAGGCACAGGTAGCCTTACTTCCAACGGTTCAATAGGCCACAGCTCACCTAAAGGAATATGAGCGACGTCTAACAAAGCCTCTTTTATATCACGGAAAGTTGTAAAGTGACGTTTCACTGATATGATATGCCTGGCGAGAGAGGGTTGTGAAGCTAAACCTGTTAATATGGCGGCGATAGCATCATCCAAAGTAAGCAGGTTAGATGTAGACAGCCTTTGAGCAGTGAGATAGAACCGCTCAGCAAAACTAAAGAGGGTTTCAATCTCATACAATGAAAAGCGCATGAAAGCCTGTTTTTCCCTGTATAAGCTCTGCTTGGATCTGAATTCAGCCAAGAGGGTCTTCTTAACATCTGGCCAGGTGTGCTGAGGATCCAGTGAGGAACAATCAACTCTTGGGATTTTCAGATTAAACAAGGAAGAATATACTGAACTTTATGTTTATCAGTGGCGCCATCCATCGCAGCTTCATAAACGTACAAAAAGGAAGCAATGCTCCCTTCACCTGGGGTGTATCTATCCTTCATAGGCAATTAGAACAGCTGTTGCTCTATCCTTTTGAGACGGGAGAAAGAGCTGGCTAGTTGCTTCTCAAGAGCAACTAATCGTGATTCAGTTTCATAAGAACCAAAAGAGCTGCTCACATTTACAGCCTCCATGTTAGTAATTGCAGTTTAGTGCACAGGCGTGCCCCTGTAGTGAGCACCAAATTGTCAAAATCCAGCAAGGAACTATGCTCGCTGGTGCTATGTGCCACTGGATTCCACAATAGAAATATTTAAAAGAATTAAATACTTCTTAAAAAAATTAAGTTTTTATTTTTTTATAATTTTTTATGTTTTTTTATTGTTTATGCAGGACAAAACAAAGAAGGCCCTTTTCTCAATACTAGTATTTCCTATTTAAACTAGTTCAAATTTCGAGACCATGGTTTTTTGAGGCTAAAGTATATAAAGCTGAGTCATCCAAATAAGGGAATATGGGCTTTCAGCCTATCAGATCAAAGATAATTTTTTTGAAACAAAACTGACCCATGCAGTAATGATTTGATCAATTGTATCCAATCACCAGCAAGTAAAATCTTCTCACCTTAGAGGTGGTCAGACTCATGTGGTAATGATTGGTTAATTTGCACCCAATCATTGATGGGTAAAATCTTCTCACCTCAGGAGGGTTCAGATCTGAGTGGTAATTATCTGTTAATACACCCAATCATTGATGGGTAAAATCTTCTCAACTCGAGGAGGTTCAGATCCATGCAATATTGAACACCTCAAATTTGGCTGAGAAGTCAGAGCAATCCTATTATTAGTTCTTACCTTATTACGCCAGGTTTGGGTATAAATCATATTTTCCTGATAGATAGGATTCCACCGAGAGTCTGCCAAAGTCTTTTCGCCGTTGGTATTCATATCATTAATAACCACAATATTATTCAAAGATTGGACTCCAACATTCTTTCCAAAAGTTTAAAGGAGAATATCTGACAGTGGTCAAGAAGAATGTGAGGCTATTGTTGGAACCAAAGAGAAATTACTGAATTACAAAATTATCTCATACAGATAGATCCCAGATTGTTGGATACCTGCATAATGATTATTGGGCTTCAGCCTGATGCTCTCACATGTGCTACCATTGGGGAGCTTGATATAGAGGCTGATTGTAGGAGGCTTAGTTCATAACAGTCAGCTGAGGAGCAGTGGCACATAAAACACAGCAATGAATGAGTTTTTGTTCATTAGAGTTAAATAAAATTAATTATTAAATAAAAAATTACTGATATTCGCTGAAAGAGTAATTTATTTTGAAATGAGACAGTATTATTTATAGTACTGTAAAAGTAGAAGGAAATCATGATTCACTGGGAATTACAAATAGCGAATCATCAATCATTCTTGATTCCCAAGTTGTTTGTCCATCAACTCGTCCCACCTGGAAGATCAGCTGATCTTATTGATCTCCTAGTAATAGTTTTGTAGCATTATTTAAATTAGTATCACCTCAATTAGGAGCTCTTCCCATATTCCTGTTTTAAGGTCCACTTTCAAAATTATAGAATGGACAGTTGATTAAGATATTGGGATCGCTGGGTCAATAATGATGGAGTTTTATTAATGTGGCCTCAGAATTAAGTAAGATCTTCAAGAATAAATGTATGAGACCTAATACTAAATTCAGAGTAATCTAAGTAATTATCAGAATTAAAAGTACAACCTGATGATATGATATTGAGCCTTAATTCAGGAGTAGCCAAAATATTTGAATATATTGAAGGTCAAACCCAACGTAGTAGTATATGCCAATCTTCTCCCTGAGACAAGTCTTCCACCTCAAAAAATCCTGACAATGAGATTTCCCTGAAACTCTCTAACAATACTGTTCCTATAAGTGTACAATTTGATCAAGTTGCACCTCATTTTTCAGCTAAATTATCTGAACAATGAATGTTCCACAAAGCTCAGTTTGAAAGCTTAACAGGACAGATTCGCCAGATTGTGAAGTGAACATGCTCAGATTGCTACCAAAACAACCCTATCTAGTGGGGCTCATAGAACTGAAGGCCTTAGAGGCCCAGAAGGTCCTAGCCCCTTACCAATTTGAGACAAGGACAAAGCACGAATTGCCAATTTGGAGTGACAACTTCAGGGAGTAGACTTGGGAGGTTGCATGGATGATGTCAGATTCTGGTAATTGACTTGAAAATAAACCTTTGACAACCATCAGATTTGGCCAATTATCCCTTCAACGCTTGATCTAACACCCATACTCTCACCTCAAAAGCCTATTTCAATTATGTAATTCGTGCCAAATATCCCATTGGCAATTTGGTGAAGTATTTTATCAGAGCACTTGGGCCAAATATGCTTGCATATTATGGCCAATTTTCTATGCATCAAATCTTGATAATTGGTCCCAACTATCAGGAATACAATCAACTAACTTACATACAGAATCAGTTGAGACTAACCTAAATTAACAATCTGAAATTCCATGGAATATCAGAAGAACAAAAAACATAATCAATTTTCAGCCCTAGGGCGAAATTCATATGTTGATCCACATAATCGGCACAATAGCATTTCATGGACCGCCCAAAAGGGAATACCTAGTGCTATTGAGGGTGAGGCCTGCCAACATCCTGATTAGGGGTACGTTGTATACTTCAATCAAGGCAAGAATTTCACAGAAGGTGTTTTATGTCAGCAGTATGATGAAAATCAAATCCTGAAGATCCTTGGACAATTTTGCATGCTTTCATCGCAATTTTTGTACCTGAAATCCTCCCAATTTTGAGAGTAATTTGCCACCAATAAAACTAAGAAAAGGTATCAGTCATATCAGTTCAAGGGCTGAACTGAGGTGGTAAAAATATCTATGAAAACTTTGTGCTTGAATGTGGCCAAGAGATGACCTAGAGGTATAAATACTGGCACCTGGCTTAATGACTGATCATCTAATAAATAGCTTATAATAAAAGTTATATTTATTTCATCTCTTTCCTGGTTTTATTATTGAATCCTTTTTTTGGAGAAAAGTGTTGACAAACTGAATGCGCCTAATCAACAGCTTGTATATATACCTGCCTTGGAAGAAGTTCCCAAAAATGAAGAGAAAATTATGACCAAAATCAGCTGGAAGAGTCAGGGTAATTATAATAGGCCTAGTGAGTTTTTAAATGGTCTTAATACCATAAACTACAGGCACTATAGAGGATCAATCACCAGAAATTTGACCCAAATAGACATTCAGGATAGTAATAAACAAACAAACGATCCTTGGATTCTCACAACTGGTGCTCACTAAAAACCAGTCACAATCTCCAAAATGGATTCCTATAACCAATTCCTGGCAGAATCGGCTAGACAAGAAAGTGACAATTAGATGAAAACTAGTGACAAGGAAATCTTAGAATATTTTAATACCAGCTGCCAAGGCTCTGAAGCGGTACCTCCTACTCCCAGGATCTTATCACAGTGGGGGGAGCTAATGCAGATACAACCAGCCCAGTTTATCTTACATCTTAAAGCGTAAAAGCTATGCAAGAAACCCTATATCATGGTTTTAGGATTGGTACTTCACAAATCGATTCCTCCTTCAGCTTGTTCTACTAACTTAAGGATCAGGCATTCAAGATGGAGATATATATGAAGTACCAAAATTGCAACCATGGCATCTCTTGCCAGACGTGTCACAGACAGTCAAGTAAACAATGAATTCCTGGTTAACTATGTTCAACCCTCAATTAAGCATACCCAGAGAATCATTGCTAGACAAAATCTGGAAATCATGGAAATCTACCGTGTGCAAGGGGAGGAACAATCTTCCTAAAATCCCTACTGTACAAGTTAAATTCCAGTTTTGATAAGGTCTGAAAGGCAATTGTTGATAAAATGGGGCTTGCCAATGAAGCTCATGGGAGATTAAACATCCTTAAGGAGCTTCTGAATGAAGGAGTCCCAAAGATAGCCGCAGAAGTTCTGGCCCACCATGGGCTATCACAAGAATGGCTACAAACCATGAATAAACACTGCCAAAAACTGGAAAGCCATTCAGATTACCTATTGTCTAAATCAGAACGACTTACCATACATACCACTTTGGTCCAAAGAAATCACCTGGAGTTAAATGAAAAATTTGATGACTTTTTTAGTATGTCTGGGCCAAGCCAGCTACTATCAACAAAAACTTTGAGGACCTTGCAGAAAAATCAGCCATTAAAAATAAAGATGAAGAGGATGCCCAGATCAAAGAGGTTTTTATAACCTTTAGGCTGTGGTGTCGAGATTGAAGGCCAGAATTACTGTAATTAATCAGGAAGTTGGGAACTCAGAATAAAGTCATCAACTGCAAATTCCTGAGGAGACAGTTTGGACAAAGATATAAAAAGCATAACAACCAAGATTTATTTAAAGAGGAGTATGAAATTTTTAAAAAAGAATTTAAATCCCTCAAAAAGCAAAGCTGCCAGTGCTCGCCCAACTTTGACAAAAAAGAAATAGGAAAAAGCTCTGCTTATTTGGTCAAAAAACAACCTGAAAAGTAACTAAGGGCCGAATTCAGGCGTCAGAATCCAGTAGTTCGGAGCAATATCATGAAATCAATTCATCAGAAGTTGACACCAGTGAAAAAACTGATATTTTGAACATCCATTCTATGCTTAGAGTCCTAGCATCAATCGTGACTCCAGATACTTACCAACGGGAAAGAGGGCTGATTATGGGTGATGATAAACCAAGATGTTCAAGAAGTACAACCCCTATGCCTGAAATTAGGCGATATGACTTCAAACCACTGAATTCAACAAATTTTGGTAAGTATGGAAATGTTCACTCTTTCCTCAAATTATTTAGAAAGCAATGAGAGGAGCATCAGACCATGCAAAAGGATCAGCACTGATTAACTCTCTTGATGCCCATATCTATGACCTCGTTATGACCTATTTGGGCAATGATTGGTCCTATATGGATGCCAAAATTGAAATAGCAAAACAGTTTGGAGGGCCTGAGGAACAAGAAACCCGAAAAAGAGAGCTTCTTAATATTGAATGTAAACAGACTGAGGCTATTAAGATCTTTGCGGATAGATTCTTCCATGAGGCACAGATTCTGCGTGTGCAATCAATAGATAAGTTTGACGCCAAAATTGCAATGGAGCATGCGATTTTTCCTTCCATGAACTGCACAATGTCATGCTGCCTACATTCAATGGAAGCTTGGAAATCCAAGAGCTTACCAATTACTTGAGAAGCTGTTCCCATAATTTCAATACTCCTAATTGGGCCAAATATCAGAAAAAAACCTGATTTTTGGGCCTAAAAAAGCAACTCAATGTCCAAACATGGGAAATTTCCAAAATACAAACCAAAAATTTGAGAAAAAGCATCAAACAGGGACTAACTTGCCACAGTTGTGTTCAACAAGGGCATTTTGCTAGACAAAGGTACAGACGGTCCAACAAAAAGCCTGGGGTTAACATTGCTCTAGAAATCAACAGTGACAATGAGATGGGAAAAGAGCATGTGGAGTAGAGGTGGAATTCTCTAACTCCACCGATTTTCAACCCATTCCACTTGACCCTGATGAGCTCTTTAGGGCCAAAGATGTTGCCAAAGATAACCTCCAAAATACTGTGGCTAATTATGTTATGATGATCACTACTTGGGCTACAGCAAAAGCAACTAAACATTTAAAAATTACCAAAGAAGCCTGAGCTTAAGTATCAAAACCCTATGCAAAGCAGATTATTGATCAGGGTTTAAACCTCCAACCCAGATGTTTGACTGACCTACCTAAGCTTAAAAACTTTCAAGTAGCCATTCCCATGAAGACCTTAGCAGATAACCTCCCAGATATATGCTCAAGCATGAAATCACACCTGGAATCGGGCAGTAATCACAGCATTTATACAACAAATACCTCAAAAACTACTCTGAATGTATTTATATGGACATAGTGGTAAACAAGGTGCGAGTTTGGGCCATTGTTGATAGTGGTGCTCCTATCAATATAGTCAGCATAAATTTAGTTAAAACTGAAAATTGCGCCCAATGTCGCCCACTGTCAGGAACATGGAACAGCTGGAGCGCATACAACCAAATCTCTGGGCGCATACAGTACCCTACCACTCAGATTTGGATCCATTGTAGTAACAGCACCTGTCATAGTGTTGCCAAATACAAACTATGATATCCTAATTGAGACTAATTTCCTAAGAAGCTATGAGGCTTTACCAATCATAAGGACGATACTCTCACCATTCTTGGCCAGTCTATTCCAATTATTATAACATGATAAGGCAGTTGAGTAAAAGAAACCCAACCAATTCATAAATCTGGCCTACAAAGATGGAGTCATCCTGATTGAGTATTCCAAAGCATGGTCAAAGATAAAACCACTACCCACACAGATTGATGAGTCAAATGGCAACTCACTTCAATCAAATCAGACCATCACCATACTATTTGGAGAACAATTAATCATCCTGACGGGACTAACATATATTATTATGGAAGGACTTTATGGTGAAGTATATCAATCATGGTCTAAATATCAATTCGAACCAAACATTGCCCCTGGTATTATCATCCTGGGCCACGGAGAAATAGATATATTATATGAAAACCTGAAAAGTCAGACCATCTCCATCAGGCGACATCAAACAATTGGTTATCTGCATCTGTTCCCTACCACGGAAATTTACTTATTCCGTGAGTTCAGAACTTTTGTTGAATTAGGGCTCCCTGATAAGGACCAACTCAGCATAAAAAATGTTGTACCTATGGCTGATTTAAGTAACCTAACCAACTCTGAGAAAGTTCAAGCTTAGGAGTTATTCTCTAAATATCAAGAAATATTTGCATAAGACAATCTTGACTTTGGATGTGCTAATGATTGTCACCCACAAATGGATACTGGAGATCATAAATCTATTCTATTAAACCTGATTAGACGCTTGAAATCATCAGAAGAAGCAGTATTCAAGGAGATTAAGGAACTCATCAGTTGTGGCATGCTAGTCTCTTCAAAAAGTCTATGGGAATCACCAATTTTAATAGTGAAGAAAAAGGATGGAAGCAATTCAAGTGGTCATCGATTATCAGAAGTTAAACAACATTGCAAAGAAAGAAACATACCCACTGCCATGAATTGATGACGCCTTAGATAGGCTAGGGGGCGTGAAGTTCTTATCAGCAATGGACCTTATCAGCGGATATTGGCAAATAGATCTTCCCAAAGAGGAGCTTGAGAAATGTGCAATCATAACCCAAGAGGGCCTATTCCAGCCTTGAAGAATGCCTCAAGGGCTCTGCAATGCCATGGCTAAATTCCAATGAGCAATGGACACAATCCTGGGAGATTTGAAATTGTCATGTGTCTAGTGGACCTTGAAGATATCAATGTTTTCAGCCGCACTTTTGACGACCACCTGGAACACTTAGGTGAGGTTTTCAGAAGGCTAGCTGCTGCAAACTTAAAAATCAAGCCCAGAAAATGTCAGTTTTTAAAAGACCAACTGGAATATCTCAATTTTGTGATTGATAAAGTGGGTCTTCGGCTAACCCACTAAGTTGTATGCCATCTCCAAAATGAAATGGCCCAAATCCAAGAATGATATTTAAGTATTCTTAGGCATGATTGGTACTATCTCTGATTTATTGCCAACTTTGCACAACTTGTAGAGCCACTTTTCTATCTGCTTAAAGATAAGGTCCCATTTGACTGGACTCCAGCTTGCCAGGATGCATTTGACCAACTCGAATTGGCCCTATTAAGCGCGCCTGTTCTTTGATACCTGGACTTTGATCATAAATT
This sequence comes from Massospora cicadina, assembly GCA_022478985.1. Taxonomy (NCBI): domain Eukaryota; kingdom Fungi; phylum Entomophthoromycota; class Entomophthoromycetes; order Entomophthorales; family Entomophthoraceae; genus Massospora; species Massospora cicadina. Next base: position 57,657 of record JAKSZP010004076.1, on the reverse strand, counting down.
TATTATCCAAACTGATGCATCCCAAACTGCAGTGGGAACCGTGTTATCCCAAGTTGGAGAAGATGATAAAGAACATCCAGTGCCTTTGCTAGTTGGCCCTTAAAGTTCACAAAAGGAACTACACGGTAACAGAATGAGAATGCTTAGCCATCATATATGCTAACAAGAAATTTCAGGTCTATTTTCATGGCACTCATTTCAAAGTTGTTACCAATCATGCTTCCCTAAAATGGTTAAACAACCAAAGAGAACTCGAGGGCTAATTAGCCCACTGGGCATTAAAGCCTCAAGCTTATGACTACACCATTGAGCATCAAGCTGGGGCAAAACACCAAAAGCTAACTGTCTATTCTGACTAACCACTATTGCAACACTTAGTCAGGCCACCAATGAGTTGTTTATCAAAATGATCAGCGAAGAGTATCAAGATGAGCCCAAATCCGCCCAAAAATATCATTGGATCTACAAAAAAATACAACCATCAAAAACAGGATGCTTTACAAGATTGTCCAGGACAAAAAGTATATTTTCCTAAGAACATTGGCCCAGACAGACCTAATAATTGCAACGCATAAGGCCATAGGGCATTGCAGATTCAAGAAGACAAAAGAACATCTGAAGCAATTCTACTACTGGGAGTTAATGCATTTCGACATCCAAGAAATGCTAGAATGCTGTGCAGAGTGCCAAGGCAAAAAACCGTTCTGAAAAAGCACATATTACCAGTTTGTTTGGCCCAACTTTTGTTGGCACACTGTATCTATTGTTGTTGGCCCACTCCAAACAAGCAATATGAAGGCCAAGTACATAATCATAGCCATCGACCACTTGACCAAATGGGTTGAGGCCAAGGCCATTTGGGAAGCTGGAGCAGCAACCACCACCAAGTTCGTCCCTGAAAACATCATCCACAAACATGAATGTCCACAGATTATTCTGACTGATAACAGAACCAACTTTACCGCTAATGTCCTTGCCAAGCTCAACCAACTAATGGGAGTATGAGGTGTGCTTTCTGCCCCCTATCATGACAAAACTAATGGGCCTGTTGAGCGCACAAATAGGATGTTGGTGAACATTATCTGGAAATTAATCTCAGCTAAACCATCCAAATGGAGTACTTATCTAAGTTCAGCAGTCTTTACCTACAACATCTCCTACCATTTATCAACCAGGATGTCTCCGTTTCAAGTGTTATATGGTAGACACCTGAATCTACCAATGCTTCTATATCCGGCCTTAGAGGATCCTGGCAAAAACACTTAACCTCAGTACGTTGAGAAGCTTACATATGCTTTAATAAAACTACAAGCTCAAGCCTTTGACAACAGTTTTGCTGAGAAAATGGCCTGACATCAAAAGGATTTAAAGAATCGCTACCCACTTGCTGAATATAAAGTTAAAAACGAAGTTCTATTTTGCAACACCCACAGATTGGGCCAATTGCAAAGTTAGATCGCATCTGGGTCAGGCCATTAGAAGTGATTGAGAAAGTGTCTAAGTTCATATACACAATCAAGGATAATAAAACTAAACATATATACAGCCAAATCCATGCAAAATTCCTAAGAAGGTTTAATAAGCAGGCCAATTAAGAAAAGAAAAAGTTGAAAAAAAACACAAAAACACAAAAACAAACAAAAACAAAAATATTTATATAATAGTTTTATTCTAGTTAATACCTTAGTTTACAGCTGAGGTAGAGGAGAGAATCCAACTTCAGACACAAAGAGCATTTGGGCTGGAATTAACAAAAAGTGGATCATAGTTTTGACTCATCAGGCGTTCAGGCAAAAGGTAACAAATAGAAAACCCAACTTCATGCTCAACAGGTGTTCAAGCCAGTAATAACTGACCAACAAAGGCTAATTGAGAACCTTAGGGTTTATGTTTGAGTCAAGAGGGAGGAAATGTCAGATTCCGGTGGTTGACTCAAAAATAAACCTTTGATAACCATCAGATTGGGCCAATTATCCCTTCAACGCTTGATCTAACACCCATACTCTCACCTCAAAAGCCTATTTCAATTATTTAATTCGTGCCAAATATCTTATTGGCAATTTGGTGAAGTGTTTTATCAGAGCACTCGGGCTGAATATGCTTGCATATCATGGCCAATTTCCTATGCATCAAATCTTGATAATTGGTCCCAACTATCAGGAATACAATCAACTAACTTACATACAAAATCAGTTAAGACTGACCTAAATTAACAATCTGAAATTCCATGGAATATAAGATGAACAAAAAAACATAATCAATTTTCAGCCCTAGGGCGAAATTCATATGTTGATCCACATAATCGGCACAATAGCATTTCATGGACCGCCCAAAAGGGAATACCTAGTGCTATTGAGGGTGAGGCCTGCCAACATCCTGATTAGGGGTACGTTGTATACTTCAATCAAGGCAAGAATTTCACAGAAGGTGTTTTATGTCAGCAGTATGATGAAAATCAAATCCTGAAGATCCTTGGACAATTTTGCATGCTTTCATCGCAATTTTTGTACCTGAAATCCTCCCAATTTTGAGAGTAATTTGCCACCAATAAAACTAAGAAAAGGTATCAGTCATATCAGTTCAAGGGCTGAACTGAGGTGGTAAAAATATCTGTTAAAACTTTGTGCTTGAATGTGGCCAAGAGATGACCTAGAGGTATAAATACTGGCACCTGGCTTAATGACTGATCATCTAATAAATAGCTTATAATAAAAGTTATATTTATTTCATCTCTTTCCTGGTTTTATTATTGAATCCTTTTTTTGGAGAAAAGTGTTGACAAACTGAATGCGCCTAATCAACAGCTTGTATATATACCTGCCTTGGAAGAAGTTCCCAAAAATGAAGAGAAAATTATGACCAAAATCAGCTGGAAGAGTCAGGGTAATTATAATGGGCCTAGTGAGTTTTTGAAAGGTCCAAATACCATAAACTACAGGCACTATCGAGGATCAATCACCAGAACTTTGACCCAAATAGACATTCACGAGAATTATAAACAAGTGAGCAATCCTCAGATTCTCACAGATGGCAAAGGAAAATTTCTTGACTTTAATTGGGCTCTAATTCTCTCCATGATAAGATTAATAGCTTTCAACTAGCTTGTTCCAATATGGCTGCCTAACATCAGGATAGTTGAGCCATTATGGAGGACAAGATTGAAAGCCTTACCTCACTGTCTCAGAGCTTGGAAGCCCAACATCAAGTGACTTTGAAATAATTTTCCAATTAAGCTGCTGAAAATCAACTACTTTAAAAAATTCTATACTCTAAAGTCTGTACTGACCATGTGGATAACTGGCCTGTAACTTACAAGATAATCTCCACATCTTTTGGCAACAAATAAACCAATTTTGCATATCAAATCCTTTTTAAGATTGAACCTTTTTAAAATTAGCTATCCTTCAGCTCCCACTATCCACATTTAACTGAGAAAATTAACTCTTAAACCCACTTTTAAAGAGAAGTATGTGCTGGGCATGTAAAGGGTCAGATCTTTTTTGTCTATAAAATGCTATATAATTAGCCACAGACTAGCAGAAGATGAAAAACAATAAAGTCTCCCTCAACAGTTGTGCTTGCTAGATCACGAAGCCCTACTTTAAAAAATGTACATCTTGGGAGCTGATAAAGAAGTTTTCCATTAAGTAGTCCAGGATTGACTTAACACTGTACAAACACAAGCAGGTATTCATGCAAATAAACATAAAAAAGGAGAATCCTTTGTAGAATTTGCTAACCAATCTTAAATTGATGGTCTACCCTATTCTCTTACAACTGAGTCTTTTTGGATGATGTAATTGCCAATGTGAAGTCCACTTTTCCTCCCACAACAATATTGCGTTCCATTTCACAGCCATTAATATGTAGTTCAAAACAATCCTTAATATTAATAATGTCTTGATTGATTTTTGTACCTGAAAGACCTCCATTTCCATATGACAAAAGTAATGAAACCTTATATTCATGCTGTAGGACCAAATCCTAAATTTGAATCCAAAAAATCCCTGTCCTTACTGCGGCTTCTAAAACCACTAGGAAAACTAATGTTAGAAGAAGAAATCAGATGAGGCGGAAAAATAGGTGTCAGCCTAGGGAGCGAGGTTCCCTACGCTAACAAACCTGTGTTGCAATAGCCTGATAAAATTCTCCTTCTGAATGTTTTGTCATGTCTGTTCCTGACGCCCCTGATGTCCATGACAGACTTATTGGAATTAAAGCTTATTAACTAATCCTATAGTAAATTTCATATATTTTATACCACATTTTGGATCTGAAGTCTTACAAGTGGAAATATTAGTACACAAGGTGAAATTTATGGCTATTATTGACACTGGCTCCCTTGTTAATATTATTTCATTCCATCTAGTAAAGCAAATTATTATAGCTTCTGATTGGTATCTTTTATGAAATTGGGACTGCTGATCCAAACTGCAATCAACCCCTTAATGCTTACTCATCCTTTCCCATTTGATTCAGATCCCTAGTATTGTTGGACCTTGCTATAGTCCAGCACAACGATTCCTATGACCTGCTTATTGGAAATAAATTGTTGGCCAATTTTGATGCTCAGAATGACTTCAAGGATATGTATTTCTCCATCTTAGAATAGCTTATTCCACATGGCATTTCTTTCTCCTATCAATCGCTTCAGTTACAAAGATTTAATTAAAATTAGTAAATTTAATAATCACACAGGAGAGATGGGCGACATTAATAAAACTAATTTAGACTGAGCGAAAGTAGTAATAAGCAATGAGTAGAAAGGCGCACCAAAGTTCAAGAAACGTCCTGAGGTGGACTAGGAAACAGTGCATTAGGAAACCACAAACTCAGACACTGTCCAGGTTTGTAAAATTTACAACCAAACAAAGCGCATATCTTAATATATAGTACTTTCAACCCCTCTCACTGGTAGAGCACATGCTATGAAACTACCTAGGGGCTGATTCTCCAACCTTTTGGGAGAAAGTGGGCAAGGCACAAGCCACCCTATTCCCCCATACAGTGTACATTTCCACCATACAATACACCACGGTTGTATTGAAATGAGATTCGTCTGAAGACGATGCAGATGCTGCCTCAAGAGTCTGCACAAAATTTATTTCCTCAAAGGCAAACGAGTTGTGCACACTGTGCGCACTAGCTGGAACAAAGCGCAGACTTTTTACACCTCATTTGACTTACTCTAAACAATCTCCCTATAAGATAATCAAGGAGGAGCTCTGCGAGGACTTGACGGCTATGGTGAGATAAATTTTTTTTTAAATTACAGCATTTTTACCTGGTGCCAAAACTGTGCATAGATAAGGCAATAGCCATGATCAACCCGCTACCTGAGTAAATGAAGACCTCCCAAAAGTCCCACGCACAGCAGTGTTTTACATCCTTGATGAGGGGGGTTCAAAAGGTGTTCTGTGTTACACTGGAAAACGCTCAGCCACATTTGTAACCATTGCAGCGCCTTAAGGTACAAGCTACATGCAACCCTGTGAAGATGGGCCTAATGAACCATAACTTTTGTGATGACACTATGGACAATGATAGCGAAAACTTTGCCAAAATCATTGACACCAACCATGCCTTCCTCTGGGAGAGGACGTGCAGTACATTATCATAGACCCAGTCTATCTAAAGTGCCTAAATTGGCACAGAAGGCCCGCAAACATGCTGCTGCCATGGCAGCATTTCTTGCGACTTCCTCCATCACCTCCAGCCAAATTCAGGAAGACATGGAAAAAACTTCCTGAGCCAACTAATCAGATCAGACAGCCCAGGACAAAACAATTATCAAAAATTCAACTGAAACACCAAGTGCAACGATAAATAAAATTTATCTGGAATATTCAGCTCCTATGTTGGTGCACAGGTGGGACAAATAAACAGGTGCAAGCCCTGTAACCATGGAGAGCAACTAGCACACCACAATGGGTCACCCTGAGTAACGAGTGGAAGAGACCAAATCAAACCTACTAATTGGTAAGACCCGCACAAAATCAGCAAGGGTGTCAGGGACTGGTTATTACTGTACTGGTTGGGGTTATCTAACCATGAGCTAGTATAACCAAGGAGTCTAATTTAATCTGACAAGGACACTAGAGGTATCCAAGTATAAGTAATGGTGTTAAGCTGGTATGGGAGTTGCCAAAGATATGGTATTAATAGGGGAAAGTTGGAAGGGAGTTTGCAGGCTGGAGTGGTAGTTTAGGATTGATAACACTTTAGTGAATAAATTTAATAGTGTTTTCAGGATAAAGAAATATATTTATTGACCGCAAAGGTTAACCATATGAAGGCTTTAGTTATATATTCTAACCAGACTTCTGGACTTACCTAAGATTATTGAATTTCTGACGTAGTAATAATCTTCTTCTGAGCTTCTGGGAATTGGCTAAGCATATGCTTTTGAAAAATAGTGGGAATCGTCTCAGTCTCGTTGAAAAATATGATTTTTGCGACTAATTGCCCCAATCTCATCACAATTATGGTAAGTTAAGAGATTAATTGAACCAAACCCGTTGTGATTTATGATTTAGTATGCAACTAATCGATCTAACTTTAACACATATTTTCTTGATCTGTTGGACAATATCTGCAATCTCAGAAATCCTATACATTTCAGGCTTTACCCTGACAATAGGGAAAGGGATTGAACATTCTCACAGGCGGGATTGGTCCGGTCATTTGGAGCCAGTACCAGAAATGGTTTTAGGAATAGGACCATATGTCCCTCTCAACTGCTCCTGAGGCTCTTCAGGCACATCAGTGTCCTTAGTTACGTTAAGCATCGTTGGAGCTAGGGTATAATTGTCCAAAGCCAAAAACTAACTTCCTACAAAAAATAGACTGTAGATACCTTAGCCATCCAAGAAACCCGCTGTCTGCAGAGGGAAGAGGGATTCTGGTCAGCCAGGGGACTCACCAATCCAATTGGTATGGACATCCCACTGGGGGTGGTTGTCCATAATCATAAAAGTTTAAAATAATAAATTCAAACACCTATATGCACAGCCGCACTCTGATAGAAACTATCTCATGCCAGGAAGACACAATCCTGATAGCATGCATCTATGCACCATTCACCACAGCCAAGAAGAAGCAATTCCTTAAAACTATCCCAACGTTTACCCTCCAACCAGACACAATTCTACTAGGCGACTTCAACTTCTGTGCTGACCACAGCACAAACCAATGGCCTAAGCCTAGAGGGTACCCCCCAGGGCACATAGGATTTTGGTGCAATGAAGGCGTCCCTCTGTCTATACAATGCCCTCCCTGTCACTACTCCTCCCCCACATGACTCTCCCCAACGTGCAAAAGGGAAAGACCATCTCCATGAGCCACATTGACTTCATCCTTGCACAGAAATCCCAATGTTCAATCCTTTCCAACTTCTCAACCAAAAAGATAAATTTCTTCAACCACCGACTCGTTTCAGTGCAGCTTTTGTCAACCTGAACCCCTTCATAGGAGTCACCTGGAAGAAGATGCACCTGGACAACATAAAATGACTGAACTATTTAACTGAGTCAAATATGAGACCATAAATTCCAAATTTGCAATCCCATTTATATCAGACCCCATTGCAACCTGGGCAGACTTTCAAAGTCAAATTATTCAACAAAACTTGCCATCTTGCCTCACATAAGTACACCGATGACACTGCGACAATCAAGCGCACTATGGTGGAACTGGACCAACTTGAGCTCAACACCCCAAAGTTAAGCTACAGCCCCAAATGTGGGCGTAAGTGGGCGGATTTTTGCCCAACTAAACGCGCTCATCTTTGAATACAAACATCAAATCAAAGTGTCAAAAAAGGTAAGTCCATAAAATAAAGCAAAACCTTCTTAACATACTTTTTCCGCCAATTCCAGTCCTGCAGCAACCAGCTGCATGCACACATGTCAGCAAAGGTGATGTCATCATGGCAACTAATCCAGAGGAGAAAAAGTGGAAGTGCACCGCTATTATACAGAATTTACTGCGACACTCAAACTGAACCCCCCAAAAAAATAAAAAAATTCAAACACAACTTCAGAATCAAAAGTGCACCGCTAGACCATAATCTGTTAATTTTAATTACACGTGAGGAGCTCTGAGACACAGTCCACTGTTCACCACATAGGAAATGCAAACGGCCTGTTGTGATACCCTACAAATTCTATAAAAAAATATTTCAAACAAATTAATCTCCTTCTCATGGTATCAATGAATCAGTGCTTGCTGGAGACCCGCCTACTACCAGGAGGAAAGGACGCCTATGTCATAACCCTGTTTAAAAAGGGCAACAAAGTGGACCTGTCCAACTGCGTCCAATCACACTGTCTAATACAGATACAAAACTTTTAACTAAAATTTTAGCTAACAGATTAGGCGAAACAGCCCTAAAATCCTTTCTCCAAACCAGTTTGGGTTCATACCATGGATATCTGCCTGAATGAATATAAACTTCATCGCTAACATATTCCAGACTAAATAAACTGGTGCTATAGTTTTTTAGACCAGGAAAAATTATATGTATAGCGTCAGCTGGCCATACCTGAAGGAATGGTTGAGCGCCTTCAGGTTCCTAACCAGATTCATAGACTGGGCAATGCTTCTAACAGAGTCCGCATCCATGGCTGTCTGCAGCCCTGGATTTTAAACTGATACAATCACACCGCGCAGAGGGTTCAAGCACGGGGATCCCCCCAGCCCATTGCTGTACAATTTCAGCATAGATCCGCCCATTCACGTCGCTGACTCACGCCTCACGGAAATCACTGCACAAGCCCAACCAGAAGTCAAAATACTGGCCTTTGCGGATGATTGAAAGGCTGGCATATCTATTAACAAAGATGCCCAGCAGTTGGAGCGCACCATGGAGGAGTATTTCAATATGAGCAATTCATAACTAAACAAAAAGACTATGGAAATAATCCTTCTTAGGCAAATACACAACCAACTGGACCAAAAAACCTGAGCCACATAGATCCTCGTGAAGAGGCGACCAAATTATCCTGCCTTTTTGCATCACACCCCCCTCAGCCAACCCTGTCCGCCTACTTGGGATGTGGCTGGAAACAGGGGTACGCCAATGAGACAATTGAGAGCAACCTACTACAGAGGATGTCCAACTGCATCGCCTCCCTCAGCAGAAGATCTCCAGGACATTGGGACAATTAACGGTTGACAATTTACTTGTACTCTCTTGCTGTGGTTAAACGTCCTACAATCTCCTTCTCACCCTCATTAATATCCTCGTTCGTTCCCTAATTCAAGGAATCTGTGACCTATACTGGACGCCTACACGAGTGGAGGCACTCTTCAGCGCATGCTCAAGCGGCGGCATGGGCCTAATAGACTTTGCAAATTTACACCAACCGCATTCTGGGCACCTGGTTAAAGAAAGTCCTAGCCCCAGATCTTCCACATCAACACTGATATAAAGCAGCGAGGGCCAACTTTTCACAGGCATTAAAACTATCCAACCCCCACAGCCTGTCCACTGCTCACATACTTCGCAAACTGCCCCAATGCAGCAATCCCACACAGAATCCACCTCACTTCAAACGCCTCCTACGCATCAACTTGCACTTAGGATAAAAGGTTACAAAGAAAGGCAATAGTCAGAGAAGGGGATTACACATAGCAAGCTTCACGCTAAGGAAACAGGACCATCCCCCCAGAGGGACATACATGATATGGTCCCTGCTATCGCAAAAATTGACTATTTGGATGCCTTGGACATTCCTTACGACCTCATGACACAAAGAGCTATATGGAGGCTCGCACATCACCCACTCCTCCAGCCAAGGGTAAGATTAAACACTCGGTGCTGCCTCAGATGAACCTACAAGACAGCAGACCGCTCCTAATCTTTTCAACGCAACATGTGAATTGTGCTGAGAGGACAGCACTTTAAACAACCACCATGAAGCATGCCCGCTGTCAGAATCTCCCTGGATTAAGTGAAAGCCTTGTACAGGGGGAAAATAGATATATTTATATATGGGCACAATTTTCAAATGGCCCAATAATTTTAAGAATGGAGTTCAATTTTATGTTTCAACTGAAATACTTAATTCGGGACTTTGCCCAAATTATGCCAAATTTGGAGTTTATGTATATTTTCTAGTTGTTATCTAATCTCAATCCACACTTTTATCTATTCCCACCTATTTCAGTATTGGGACTTTATTACAGGTCCCATGACACTACCATTAAAAATCCCTATTCCTATCCTTACATTTCAAAGCACTATAGATAGTGCATGATTATTCTATATAAAGTACTTCTCAGCAGAATATCTTATTTACTTTATCTTAATTTATCCTAATGGAGAACATCTCGTCCAAGACTGCAAGCTTCAAAGCTCTGCCTTCAGATAAACACGCCGCCAGTGATTCATCCCTGGTGGCCCAACAAAATGGTGCTCCCTGCCAGGTCGCTTCTGAGTTGCACCATTAGGATATATCCTCAGTCTTAAACAATAAGAGTTATCAATCCTCAGTAGGTACTCCAGACCCTGATCTTTTGGCATACTTACACTGGAATGGCCAAGATGCAATAACTGTGGGAAATGATTATATCAAGAAGAGCTTTACGTGTCCTAGAATAGAATGTCCTGTACGTTTTAAAAACCAGGCCAACTCAAGCTCTTACTTGATTTATTGTATATGCCTGAAATATTTGAAACAGATGTCAAAGAGCAACATAGCCAACATCATAAAGTGAAGATAAAAAAGGCAATACTTTACTATATACAGGAAGCAAAATATATTAAGGAAGAATGGGACATTGGCCAAAGAGAAGCTTGGGAAAATATCACACAGAGAAATGAAAACTGGCCTATAGGATGGATTTCCCATTATAAGGAAAAACTCTTTAGATTTCTCTCTAAAGTGAAGCACTGTAAAAGAAACTGACCAAGTTGATGCTTATACTCCAGTCAAAGAGCGAAGATCAAACAAATTGGAATGCTCAGACCTTAAAAACAAATGATTTTAATACTAACAATAATATTTATTTAGGCGACCAATACCCAATTATCCGCAATGATGTCATTTTCCACTCCGATTTAGTGAAAGAAATTAGAACAAATTTTTTGAATGTTTAGAGTTAAAAGTGCTGAACATAAATTTGGATGAGCATCATCTGAGCAATTGGACCAATCAAGTTGGTCCAACAAGTTGAGAACTAGATTCCAAATTTGACAAAGGCAAAAAGTGCAGGAATTTTTAGGGAAGCCCCAAAAGCAATTGGTGCGACAATGCAATTCAAACGTCAGGCAAAATACCTGGGACTTAACTTCGCACCATTGGGAATAAACTCAATGACTCTTTTTTGGCAATGCTACTGCTTTCCGACATTGATGGCTCCCCCTTCAGAGATTGGGCCAGACATTACTAAAATGAATGCCAATACTGACAAAAACTGATGTCATTTCAGCCCATCCTATCAGCTGCTGCCCAAGTTGGACACGCAGACCATCTGTTTTGGGCGCGATGAGCTTTGCCACAAGGTGCTCAGCGACATGTTTGCACCACATCTGACATGGTTTAGCAAGGAGAACGTGTTTGTGGCCCACAAGAAAAACACATACTAGGAGAACCTGCACAAGAGTGAGGAGGATTGCTTTGAGCTCCACTTCAACCTTGAAATTTACAAGTACACCATTGCCCTCCTGAATCCCATCACCAAGCAGATTTCAAAGATGTTGCCTGAGGAGCTGGCCGCCTTTCATCTGCCATCTGGTCTCAGTGGGCACTCGACAACCATCTGCAGGCGTTCCAAATTTAAGCTTTATGATACTGGGGCGGACGAGGTGTTTGAGCTGCTCCATTTGAGCCCTGCCAAAGCCATCAAGCACAAATGCAAGCAAGGCATTGTTGGAGATGCTTCCAAGTTCAGGCATCCACACCTCACCTTCACCTTGCCCAACAACTTTACCCACAAGAACATTGGCCACCTCTTTCTCTGCCTGCTCAACAACAACCCTTTTATTCATGCTTTTGTCACCAGTTCCATTATCACCCTCACTGGCAATCTCCATTTTCAGCCCCTACGCCTACACCCAACACATCACAACAGATGTGCTCGGCAAGGCGCTGCTTGGGCTCAACTTTGGTGCCCTCAGTGGCAACAGCCATAAGTTTCTCAAAGCATACCGTGGGGTCAACAACGCCTACCTCACAGTACACTGCCTTGACTTGCCTAGCAACCCATTCCACATTTCCATGTACTGTGACCTCAACTACATTGAGGCATTCCTCATCAACACCATCCAGCACCACCTCGAGAACCTAGACATTGCAGCCACCAATATCCTCAGCCTCATGATCCTCTCCAAATAAAATCACACCTTGGCTGGCCATATTAAGTCCTACTTCCACAATTCCCGCACTGGTTTCACTGACCTGGACTGCATCAAGTACAAGGCTCTGTACACCCCTGAGCTTGAGTCCTTCATCTACCTTAACCCTCAGGTCCCAATTTACTCCCCTAGGACAAGGTTTGGGGAGGGCGTTGTCAGGATTCTCCCTGGATAGGTGAAAGCCTTGTTTAGGGGGAAAATCTATATATTCATATGAGGGCACAATTTTTAAATGGCCCAATAATTTTGAGAATGGAGCTCGATTTTATGTTCTCAACTGGAATACTGAATTCGGGGCTTTGCCCAAATTATGCCAAATTTGGGGAATATGTACATTTCCTAGTTGATATCTAATCTTAATCCACACTTTTATTTATTCCCACCTATCCCAGTATTGGGACTTTCCTATAGGTCCCATGGCACTACCCTTAAAAAACTTTATTCCTATCCTTACATTTAGAAGCACTATAAATAGAGCTTTATTATTTCTAAATAAAGTACTTTTCAGCAGAATATCTTTTTTACTTTATCTGAATTTATCTTAATGGAGAACGTCTCGTCCAAGGCTGCAAGCTTCAAAGGTCTGACTCCAGATAAACATGCCACCAGTGATTCATCCCTGGTGGCTCAACACCCGCCATCTAGAGCCATATGGTATGAAGTTGCGCATCTGCTTAACACTCACAACAAACAGGAGAATTTAATCTCTTTAAGCCTCCTCGCACTACAACTTGAATCTACTATACCTGTAATGGATGATTTTGTCTAGTTTGTTACATTCTGAATCAATTTGGATTTTCTGAATCTGAGTCAGATCGCTTTAAAAACAGTTTTTGGTTTGATTGTTTTGGACGCTGGGTTGTGCCTCGCCCAAGCTGTAGATTAGGCTTATGTGAGCTTAATCAATAGCTTGGGTGAGATCCCCAAACCGCTGCCTTTATATGGCATGCCAGCACCTTCTGAAGTTCACTTTGGAATTCTATGAGGACACTAGCATTTCCCTTCCTGGGGAGCATTGTCAGTTGCTCCCCAGATGAGCTCTGGTCAGCAGGCACCTTGGTTTTTATGAACCTGAATAAAAAAGCAAAGGTTGTTTTGGGATCTGCATACCTCGCATACCTGTGGTCTTTTTCAGGTGTTTCTGTTTTGAGGAAGCTTTCACGTGGCTGTGTTGGACCAAACACACAGAGGACTTTGCATAGCCAACCAATGAGAGGTGAATGTTTGGCTGCTTATTGGTGCCCCAAACCTCTCCCTACTTGGTTAGGCCACTCTGGTTGCTTTTCAGTTCACCAAAGCAATATTAAATATACGGTGTCTGAACTAGGGGTTTTCTGGTCTGTTATAATACCACACACGCTCCACTCCCTCATAGTCGCATTGCATAGTGGACCATGTACACAGTATATTTGGATGCCTTCAAGGGAACTGTGCCAACTATTTGCAGGACAGTCAGCAGATTTCACCTACAACTATGGAACAGTTCCAATCCTTGCTCTATGGATGTCAGACAATTACAAGTCCAATATTGTGATAAGATCATTTAAAATGAAAATAGCTATAATTGGCCAAAAATTTTGGCTGATTCTCAGTGGAACCTTTTTAGATTAGCGGAAATACAATTTCCCCCACTCTTCAACCAGATAGCCTATGGGTAGTAGAATGGTTTACAACAAATTGTCAGCAGAAACAGGGGAGCCATTTGAATGGTCCTCCACATCTTACATTTTATTTAGTTTAACCTACACCACAGAGACCATCCCCTTTTATAAGGTTGGAGAGGGTCCCGCAAATTGCAAACACTTACTACCCAATGATTAAAAAATAAAATGTATTAAAACCTTACCTCACGGATTTATCCTACCTAACATTGACATCCATAAGCAGTTCCATCAAAGTGTGGTGTGTCTCATGAGCTCCAATAGGTAAAATTTACATATTACCTAACTTGGACATTCATGGCCTGATCCAAACTTCAAGCCTCAACACACTTAAATACTAAGCACCGAGATATTAAGAGGGTTTGCTTCTTAACCCCGCCAATTTTACTAATAAAAACTTATAAGACAATCCTTTATTTTAAAATAATATTAGTATATTGATTATAGTAAACAAATAACCCTTAAAATTATTTATCCCAGCAGTAGAGAAACAGGCTTCCACTGCAAATAATTCTCATAATTCAGGTTTGGAAATGCACCAGTGAGCAAACTAAAACCTGAATTTCAACAACGCATACATGAAGCTGAAGTAAAAAAAGACCAGTTGAGTCATGATTCCCAGTCTGGTTTGTACATGTGGACCCTTCCTCCACACTTGTTCCATAACAGAAGAAAGCCCCATGGAATAGGATACCCAACCCCCTCATTTACTTGGCGGTACAAGCTGACAAAAGTTTAGCTTTTCTACTCTGGGGTGTCAAAAATTTCACTTTAACTTCTACCTCCCCCTCTTCCAACGCTTTCTAGCTCATACTGGTAGTGCCTATCCCCTGGTCACCCTACCCTGATTAGTAAATAAAATAGAATACCACATTCAGCTGATTTTCAAAAATTCGCCTAAGGAGAAGGGGAGAAGGAAAATCTGGGGCAGCTTGAAAGAACATCCTAAGTACATGGGTAGACTGAAATATTAAGTGATGGACCCAAAGGTTTCTCTTCCTCCACCTAAGGTAATGCTTTTGAAGGAATTCCCATTTTTACCATTAATAAGATGATCATACCCCAAATCTAAAGTTTTTCAGAAAGCAGAATTTAAGTAACTGTACCTACTAAGCACCTTTTAGAGATTTATAAGGAATCTAATCCATTTATATGGGAACCCTTGTCCTGCCTGGCATACTTGCTCCTACATATTAAGGGGCCACTACTAGACTAATGGCACACCTTAATGCTAAATTTGATTATTACTCAGAATAATTAACTGCGTAACACCTTACTTTACCTATAGAGAATTTTAACTCTGTCTCCTCTTGTGAATCATTAAACAATTTAAAACTTGAAGATGCTTCAATTAAAACAAGAATAGATGTTAAGTTTGGCGACACCTTAACACTGATTAACAGATAATGACAGAGAAACTAATAAGAGTAAGCTGAATCTTTTCCAAAGGTTCTTACAATTTTGGCTAATGATAGGGGTTTAACACAGAGTTCATACTGGAGATTACCAGCCCATATGGTATCAACACTATCAGAAATCCAAGATCAAAGATGCCCAAGTCACTCAGAGAATGAAACAACTGCTGGAAGCCTGCCTCTTAAAGCCCACTTATAGTTCTCAAACTTCCCCCTGCTACAGATCCACAAGAAGGTTGGCAGCCATTGCTTTGTAATAGAGTATCAAAAATTGAATGTAATCATGTGAAAGGAAAGCTACCCATTGACGCAGGTATACAATTCTCACACCTTTTTAGTTGGAATTATGTTCCTCTCAGCTATGGATCTTGCTAGTGGATACTGGAAGACTAAACTGGCTTTAGAAGAAAGGGGAAATGTTCGATCATTTCCATAAAAGGCCTGTTTGAGCATACTTGCATGCACCAGGGGTTGTGCAATGCCCCTGCGACCTTCCAGCAAGCCATGAATGGTATGCCCCGAGATTTGAAAATGTCTTGCATATTGGTCTAACTGTATGATGCCAAGGAATCATACAAACCTTCAATGAGCACTTAAAACACCTTTTAGATGTTTTCAAAAAATTGAGATCCACATCTATCAATTGAAGACAGTCAAAAGCAGTTTCTTTCAGAGTGGATGGAGTTCCTTAACCATAAGATTACTCATGGGGTATATAAGGCTACCTGATAAAGGTTACGCCATCCAAATAAATCTCTCGCCTTAAAAAGCTTGAGGGATGTGTAAGTATTTTTGGTATGGTTGGTTACTTTAAATAACTAATCCTCGTTTCAACAAACTTTCAAAGATTGTCTAGATACTCCATAAGAAAGTTCCATTTCACTAAGAAGAATCACAATTACAGACTTTTGTCACTTTAGAGAAGCTCTAAGATATGATCCAATTTTAGCTCACCCCCGATTTTGACAAGCCTTTCTTTTTATTCACAGAGCTAGCAACATTCCATTTGAAACTATCCTTTCTCAACATAATTCCAACCTAGTTGACTACCACAGAGCTAACTTTGGTAAAGATTAACAAAGGAAAAACGGATTTATAGCAAAATGGATAAGAGTGCTTAGCGAAACTCAAGGCTCTCAAGCAATTTAACCCTATTTCTTACTGGAAGCCTTTTACTATAGTAGATGATTATGCGTTGCTATAGTGGTTACAGCTAAGGAAGTACCTGGATGGCCAGCTTTCATGGTGGGCTCTCGAGATATAAGATTACAATTTCAAAATAGTTCATCAGTCTTGTGCTACACACCAAAATGCCAATGAACTATCTTGCTTTCCAATACTAACCTTATACACCTCTGAAGAAGTTTGGGTATAAAAACTTATAGGTTGACCATAAGCATAAGATTGAGTGGCCCCAGAAATTCAAGATTGGTTAGAACAAATTATGGCCCAAACTTAAATCAATAAAGGACTTCTTTATAAAAAAATAAGCTATGATTAGCTTCCCTATGTCCATCGGCTGGCTAGGACTTTGAACATTATGGAAGCACATATGGCTGTAGATCATGTTGCCATGAAAATAGCCTACTAGTGGCTCAACGATTGATGCTACTGGGACACCATGATTGATTCCTACATGATTTCCTTTAATAATGTTTTGTTTGTACTATTATTAAGTCCTACTTTGCCCAATTTTCAACATCAAATCATTGTACCAACTTATCATTTCGTCAATGTACATATAGATGTAATCAGACACTCTACCTCAGCCTTATATGGACACTGCTATATTATCATTGCTGCTGACCATTTCATGAAGGGGGCCAAGGACATCTCTGTGGTCTTTGCCATGGCTAAAGCTACCACCTCGTTCATGCTCAAGCACATCTTTACCAGACATGGAAGCCCAAAAGTCCTGCTGTCTGGCATAAAAAATCCATATTGCAAGCTTTGACCGAAAGTGATGCATTTATGTGAACGTATTAGGCCTTGCAGTTCCTTAAAATACAGCAACCAGTGGTGCCGTAGAATGAGTTAATGGAACCCTCATTTCCATACTGTTAAAGAGGTCTCAAACTGACCCAGATAGATGATATGAGTACCTTCCAGGAGCTTTGATGACTTACCAAATGAGTATCATGTTATTATTCAGATGTTTTCATTTAGAGCTCACTATGGGCGAGATCCTATTTCTTTAGACAGTGTTCACCTTATCCTGGAGACATCTTTGTCAGAAACCGCTGTCTTAGCCATGAAAATATTATTGGAGGGAATATTTAGATTTTAAGCCTTAGTAATTAAATTCCTTGAAACCTTTACTCAAAGGGGGCGAAACAAGCCAATGCCATAAAGCCTCTTGTTCCAGAATACCAATTGGGAGACCTGGTAATGTTTATCATCATCATCGCCCTGGGGGAAGGAACCACAAATTAGACGTGATATGGTCTGATCCATATAGTGTGATATACCACCATAAACTAGACTACATATTACCTCTATTAAGATGGGTATGGTTGTTTATTAAGTCCAGTGAAATTTTCTCCAAAGCTATGTTCCCCTTCAGTAAGTCCTTGAAGGGGTTAGTGTCAGAAAAGGCCAAATTGAGTTTGTTTGGAAGAAGATCAATCTCCACCTAAATCAAACTTAAATTTAAGCTGCGGATTGATGAAAACTTGGGTTGGACTATTGCACTACAGGAATCAAAGGGATAAAATTATTATAAAACCTGCAGAGATAGTGGTTAAAGGTACATTCCTCTTTGATCAAAGGATTTGGCTCCTATGAGTTTCAGAAATTCTTGCCAATTGTGAGGGGAAATAACCACGTTGAGATTGCACTCCCAAACTATTAATATTCTCTCTTTTGGTAAATAAAGTACATTTTTTACTAACCTGTCACGCCATTAATTACTGTCTAAGGAGCATAAATCCTAATGAAAGTATATTTCATTAGGACAAACTCTGGAGCTATTTTGACTCATAATTGTTTAGACTTCAAAAAAATTATCAAATATAATTTGATTTTCTGAAAAAGGTTCTGAATTGAATTTAGAATTTAAAAAGATAAAAATTACAATTTACCGCTAAGTTACACATTTGTCATTCACAAAATTACTTAAGATCCCCATTACCACTAACTTGGGCTTAAAGGAATGATCCTAGTCCTTATGGTCTACTATCTTGTTCTTTAATAATGATCATTTTTTGGATTGAGATTTAGCCATCATTTCTTCCTTTCCTCCAAATAAAGCTCTTTATGCAAATGAAGGTCATAAATAAGGTCGCTTGCTATTATAAATGACATATTCTTGAGAAAAAACATCATCCAAAAACGGAAAAGCGTTTTTAACAATACAGACATTGCTCAAGATTATGAGACTATTATTTTTTACAGCCAAGGAGTATAACGAAAACGAATTATTCTTTAGGAGGTGAATACTCATTATAACATACAACATAGATTGACTTGACAATCACATGTACTAATAAAATTTTATCTCACTAAGATCTACTTACTTTTTACGGGGCGTCTTCATCATTTTCATTAAGCCTCACAGTTAATGAGGAGCAAGTTTCCTAGATCAACATCATCATATGTCACCTAAAATGCCCTACATCTGAATTTTTGACAATGCTTATACCTTGTGGTCTATAGATCCTTCATTAATGTTGTGGTGCCTTTGATTGAAACCAAGTTATAAAAGGAACAAATCTCTTGTATAATTAAGCCTCATTAAACATCTCTTTACTTCCCTCTTATTCTTTGTCAGTTTGTTGAGTGGTTAATCTCTGATAGAAGCTTGTTTGCTCTCATTCATGCACTACTCAGATTTTAGTCTTGGGTAACATTATAGAAGTCTTGTAAATGAGTACTCTCAACTAATATAGCACTACTCAAAAATTGTCTCCCCTTGTCAAATTCATGGATTGTAACAATTGATGGTAGCTCTCATTGTCCATCTGAAGAAAATTTTGAAACAGAAGCTAGGATCCTGGAAGAAATTTAAACTAAGGGGCTACTAATATTATGGCTATATAGTTCAGAGCAAAAAAATTTCCTGCTGAAGTGTCTTTTAAGATATCTAAAAACTAGGTTAAAAGATTACTATAAGCTCAGTTCTTTCACAGAAACAGGAAATTTTACTACTGATGATAGCTTCAGTGGCTGTTCAGAACCAGGGGTTTCCCACAAAATTTGTTCAGTCAATTAGATGAAGGTAATGGCTTAAAAATTGTAGAATCATATTTGCTTACTTTAACTCTGAAGGGTAGTTAATGTAACCCAAAAAATTGGAAGTAGAAGATTTACAATTATTTTGTACAGAAAATAGAGGCTCATAGTATAATATATTTCCTAAATTCTTTAGTTAAAGCATATAGGTATCTTAACTCATGGCGGTCCTCCCAAACTGTATTTTGGTAGGTTTAAAGGTTTCCAGTACACCAATACAATAAAAAATGTGAATTAGTGATCAAAATAATCTTTAGAAAAGAGCTTACTTAAACAACCAGAATAAAAATAAACTGGTGACCTTATAGCATATGATGTTTATAAATCTTACTTTGGTTTGTACAAGGGAACCAGAATATTCTAAACAACATAAAAAACTATTGGGTACTTGAATCAGACAAAGATGAATAAGAAGTTGATGATAAACAAGGAGTTGTATGTGTTTTCATAAGTAAAGCTTTTAATGCGGCATCTCTGGCTAAAAATTAAGGTATAAGGCAGACAAAAAAATTATGGCTGGTTGAACCAGACCCTGCATTATTCATTATATACAAATATTTGGGATACATGGCTAAATTAAGATAGAAAAGTTGTTGCTTTCATCTGGCTTTAAAGATTCGCTTATGGATAGGAACATGTTAACCATAGCAGATCAAGTTGAGCAAAAATGAAAAATAGCCCTAAATATGAGTTTATTGACCACATAATCCCTCATTCTTATCAAATGATTCTAAATCTTCACTCCTATTTCCTGAGAGCTTCTATGAACTCTTTCTTACTTGTATAACCAGAAAGTAGCATGCTGTCAGCGCCTGATGGTATATTTATTGAAGCTATGAGAAAATCGAATAACTAAATATTACTTGTTTCTTATTGAAATTTGATATTTTTTGAAATCTTAATGATGACTATAAAGGCCTGTTGTATATGGTAACCAGAAGTCTAATTGATAAACAGCGATTCAGAAGTCAGGCTTAGCATTATGTACATGCTTTCAGTTTCCAGACATTTAAGGATCCATTAGTTTGTTTGCAACTCCAGCAACCATTAATATATTCACATATGGTTATCTTTTATATTGCTAGTTTTCTTCAATACATGAGATACAGTAACTTGTATTCCTGAGTGTAAGATGGTGACTTAGACAAGATACTTGAGCTAAGAAGATTATAAATATACTGGCATTATAAAATATCAAAATCAAAAGAAATCTTCTTGGTAGATGAAACATTAGAGGCCATGTAGTGGCTTCCACAGGTTCACTCAGGATGATAAATTTAGTACTTGTGGTTTCTACAACTTAAAGATCTGAAACTTTATTAGATTAATTTGATATAAAATTTAGTGAAGCAGCTTTCTAGAAATTAAATCTAATGTAGAATTGACCCATATTTAATGTAAAAAATCAACAGTATTTTTATCCCTACGGTGATGGAGAAGATTAAATTGATGTGTTTTTAGGTTAAAAAAGCTTATAATTATGTGTTGTTATAAATGTCAATTATCACATCGCCAAAGGTTTTTGAAAGGATAAAAAT
The DNA here is from genome assembly GCA_022478985.1 of Massospora cicadina. Taxonomy (NCBI): domain Eukaryota; kingdom Fungi; phylum Entomophthoromycota; class Entomophthoromycetes; order Entomophthorales; family Entomophthoraceae; genus Massospora; species Massospora cicadina. Next base: position 36,455 of record JAKSZP010004076.1, on the reverse strand, counting down.
TGCATTTGTCAACTTGTGCGGACTATGGCCTTCAAAAAGTAATTTAACACTATAAGATTCCTATCTAATTCCTAATAAGGCATCAATTTCACAAGATATCTATAAGACAAATTATGTTTTAACCTAGAGAAATCAAAACCTTTAATAAAGAGAGAATCAAGAAGGCTCAATATTCTTTGTATCTACCTGCACTTAAAGAAAGAATTTCCAACTTTTGGTGATGACATCCAAAAAACGCCAGCCATATACTAGCTATTATTTACCCATTTGATTGATCTTTTTTCTGTGCAGTAGTTTATATTTATGATATAATATTTTAATCATCCGTCCTAGAACAATATGATAAAGATATATATGTGGGGGCTACAGCTTTACTAAATTGGGTTTTTATGAAAATATCTGAGTATATATTTTAAGACAGAGGAAATAGTTTCCTGGGTAATCTGATAGTCAAGGTTCGTTATGGGGTCACTCCCTCTAAATATGACGCAATATTACCTGAAATTAAAACAGTTAAAATTAAAAAGCTTGATGGTAATTCTTTTTGTTGAAAACTCACCATCTATTCTAACAAGCAGCCCAACTTTATTTAATTACTGGTTAAGAGTCTCTATTGTGTGAGCACCCAAGTTTTGCCAAGCATTAAAGCCACAAAACATTTGTTTACATCCTATCAGGCGCTAAGACGTGTGGACTAGGATGAGTCATTTATGATGGACTGCAATATGTTAACAGTTGCTGCAAAAATTAAAAACTAAATTAAATTAGGGCTGCAAATAAATTGTGGCTTAACCAATATTATAATTTTTTGGTACAAGTAGTATTTATTACATATTATAAGGAATAAAATATATAGCATGGTCACTTTAACACTAAAGTTATGTACTTCAGTGTTAAGAATTTCAATTGTAGCATAGACCTTCAGTCTCTATTATTTACCAAAAACCACAAGAGCTGGTTTTAGACATCCTAAACACATCATAAGCTAAAATATATGCAATTCTAAATATGAGTTTTGGAAAATATAATTCATCTTCATCCAAACATAATAAAAGAAACCCAAGTCTGGGTCCTGGAGACAGAGATGATGTAAATCTGGGTATAGTGTTACTTTAACAACATATCTCTTATTATTACATGAATCAATTACATTTGCAAACCCAGAATTTATTGCCCAAATAATCCTTTAAATTAGAATATTAATCATAGAGTGGAAAAGTTTATGTTTAATTTACAGAAATTCAAATTCATTAAAAATGTACATCATAAACAGTAGGGTTGTCAGAAATTCAACTTTGGGCTCTTCTAGTTGGCAGGCTAACCAGTATGAAGACTGGTCAGCCCTTGCCATTTTGCCTTAGGCGTTGGGGCTAGCAGCACCGGCTAACCCCTTGGCATGTCACCCATGCCATTTTGGGAATCCCCTTTAACCTAAACTACAACCAACTAGATAAATAATAAACTAATAAACAAAAGGTATAATAGGCAAAGGGAGATGTTTATTGAGAAGGAAGTGCCAGGTATTTATACTATTTACAAAAAGGCTACTGCGCCCATCGCCAAACTATCAGCTCTTCCACTGTTTCTTCCAGCCAGATACTTCTCTTCTTCTTCTTCTTTATTTATATTATCTCTTCCCTGGCGCTGACCCTCTCGCTCCATCCTTCCCAATGTCCAATTTAGTTTTAGTTCATCCTTGTCCTTATGTCACCAATGAATCATATAAATATTTAATCCAAATAAATGTCAAATTTGTATTCAACCTTCAAATTAAAAATAATGTGTCAGGAACTACTTTGATCACTTGCTTGACTCGGAATATCATGGCATCTCACTGACATCTATACTTGTCTAATCTTGACAATAAATGAGGCACCAGAAACAACCTCAGCCGCCTCAAACTCATAATTGTCGGATCCACTGACATCAGATCAGACAGCGAATTCATGGGTAAGTGAATACATCAGCTTTCCACCATAAATCCCACAATGGACTATGAATGGCCGTTGGCATCAACCACTCATTCTGCTGACTGATTGGATCATCCTCAGCTATTAGTCGCTGGTGATCCTTATACTAATTGGGGCCACTGATTGGCCCCACTCAAACCTAAATACAAAACTCAGTGAAATACTAATTTCATCTCAACCCAAATTGGGGAGCAACTAACCAGCAATCACATTAAATCACACGAAATTCAGTCAATAAACCATTCTGCCAGGATTGGCTATACCATTCCAAATAATGTTAAATCATTGGAGGATTCCATCTGGTTAAAATCATGACAATGGTTAATATCTTAGGGTTAAGATATGGATTATAACTGTATTTTGGGAGATTTTTGAGGAAACACCATAATACTCTGTAGTAATCCTCAAAGTTATGAAAAGCGTACTGATTGGTCTAGGGAAACCACAATTTGATGGAGATTTCTAAGTTGCTATAGAAAGAATTGCAAAGTTTCTATTCAGAGCACACGCTAGATTGACCAAACAGGAATTGAGAAACTGTTATACTCTCTACAATATTAGTAAATATCATGAATATATTTTATAGAAGTATTTCTAGTATTTTTCCATTGCAGAGAGTAATACTACATAATTGAATTAATTGATCTATTTAGAATTAATTTTTTCCCATTTTTGTTAACCATAACAATGAAAGAGTTGGCTCAAATATTTTGTTAACAACCTTTTTAATTTTTTATATTTTTCTAACATGGTTACTAAGACCAGAGCCTTAATCCAATTCCAATAATAAAAGTCTTTATTTTTATCAGTAAGTTAATCTAGTGTAAATTTACAGTGTACCCGTATTAATATGTTTTCAAACGTAGCTTTTTCATTAGTCCTTGAAGATTCACATTTACTGTTAAGCCACCAAATCTTAGGATATTTGAGAAAAACATATATTATCAAGGTCGCCTACATCATAATAGAATGTTTCTACTAGTACAATTTGCTTCCAATAGAAATTTAAATATTACCATCTGTTTATAATATGATTTATAATAAAGTCATTGTTCCAATGATCAATCAGTTAGTTTTTTATATCCAACTTATACATCATAAGATTTTATTGAAGATGATACAAATCTTTAGAGAACATAAGCGATTTGCTGACAAGCATAGAAGTTCAGCATTAAAATACAAAAAAAGCTCATTTGTGATTCTGAACAAAAGACCCTGCCACTTTAAGATGCATATAAGTAGTTGGCGTGTGTTGAATTTGGATCAGAGTTGTCATAACTCAACAACACAGAGTATATTATATGACTAAATAGGTACTTTTCAGGACAATATCTTATACCAAAACAACACAAGATCACGCTAAGCAATAATAGGGAATATCTATTAATCAATTTTGAAGTACACTCTAGTTTCTAGTACTTCCAGAGGCTCTTGGGCTCACTCCAGCAAAACTTCCTAGTTGACTCTATACTTCTTCCAAGTAAATTTAGTCCCCTAGCTATTTCTATTCCTCTTCAGATAAGCTCATTCAACCTTCGTCCTCATTGATGCTTTTAGTATTATCAAGCAGCACTCCAAAATGATTCAACTAAAATGATGACATCTAAATTGGGCCAAAGAGGCGAGAACTAAGGCTCAAAGTACTTTCCCTTAAAGAGGCATACTGCCATACATAGTCAAATTACTGGTGAATGTCCCCGATGATTATAAAGCCCTATTACCGCTGGTTTTATGATGGCACAAGGGAGAATAAAATGAATGTGCCAATTAGTTAACAAACAATAATAGTTGAAACCATAGTGTAGATGGCAACCAGTATGTATGGGGACAAGAGATGTGCAAGTTTAGTATTAAAATCCGCCAAATAGTAGATTAATATTTTGTGCTTTTACTTATAAAAAAGAGGTTGTGTGGCATAGTAACTAGATCAATCAAATCTGCTATTTAGATATGAATTAAAATATGACATAAATTTCTTAAATAACATTCTGATATTTGGTCAAACCAATTAAAACATTTCCCCAATTTGACCAAACATCAGCTATCAGAAATGTGAGGGGGTCCTAATTTATTGAGAGCTTAAACCCATTGGCCTGAACTCTGATAATATTGTTTTAAGAGCTTGGCGTGCACCCAACTGATGATATGACCTTTAACAAAATCCTTCAGAGTGTAGGCATCCGTGGAAGTCTTTAAAAAGATCTCATTTGGGCCTTTCCAAAGGTGATAATTTACCAGTCCATATGAACACATGATTATCATGATATTAGACTAAGCCTTTTACTGCAAAGTGGGGTAGGATTTGACAGCTCTTGTTATCCCACTCCTGAAATTTTACTTTTTGAGCCAGCGCATTAGAGTAGGCTGCACTCTGCAATTATATCAAATTTCTGGTCATATTTGCTAGATAAGCATCCAGGCTTACCTTTTTCTGAGCCATGCATGAATACAAGATTGGAAGAATGGCTAATTGTGCCCAAAGAGTAACGCAAATGGTGAATGCCAAGTGGCCGAGTGATATGAGATGTTATATGCAAATATAGCGGAAGATAAGAAAGGATTTCAACTGGACGCCTTTCCTATAAATTATTCTAATAAAATTCCTACAAGAGTTTTTTTACACGCTCTATGATGTCATTATTTTCAGGATGATAAGGTGTGGACAATACTCCGCGGATGCCCATCAAGTTGTTGAGTTTAGAAATCATCTGGGATGTAAAGTTCTCCTCATTATCCATCAAAAGAAAATGGGGCATCAGTGGTGATAAAGAATGTCTTTAAAGGTGAACTTGCCATAGTGGTGGCCCCTAAATCCCTGATAGCTCTGGACTCCACCCCTTTTTGAGGTGATCAATAGCCATTATTATATTTTATCTGTCCAGAAGTATTGGCCTAAGGCCCCACCACATCAATAGAAACAGTGTGCTAAGAAAAATTTGGCTTATTTAATTGGTAAAAGGTAACCTTCTTGTATGGGCCATCCACTTGACACTCCTTACAACATCATAGGGTTTCATGAACATCAAAATTCATTGATTCCTAATAGTGGCGGTGTACTAATAGTTCAACCAGTTTCTTAAAACCGCCATTTCACGTTGCCTTTTGGGCTCTAATATAATATTAGACCATTTCTTTGGCTGAGTTAACCAAAGTTTTTATTTGTGGAAAATGTTGTACAGCTTACCATTCTAAACAACAGTGTTCATCTTTTCTTTTTTCCTTACCGTTGAACTTATGTGGGTTCAATACCATAAGATGAAGTTAGCATTTTGTCAAATAACTCCTCTGCCACATAGCCACCAAGGTTACAGTAGTCAACCTTGATATTCCATCAGCGTTTTGGTGCTTTATGCCAGGTTGATGCTATATTTCGCAATTGTACACTTTTAACTCAACGCCCATCAGACCAGCAACCCTTTTAGCTCCTTCAAATTGTGTAACCAGCAAAGAGAGGCATGGCAGGTTACCACAGTGGAATTTACCTCATGGATATAAACTCAAAATTGTTTACATGCGTATATAATGCATGACACTCCTTATCTTCATGGTTTAGTTTTTCTCATGGACGTCCAACGTCTGGCTGCATTAAGCTACTGGGTGTTCAACTCCATCCTCATTAACATGTTTCAACACTGCCCTAACAGCGGTGAGAGAAGCTTCCATTTGAATAATAAATGTATAATCAAAATTTAGGGCATTTTAGCACTGACGCTTAGTTTAAGTGCAGCCAGAGTTTATCTAATGCTAATTGCAGTTTCTCGTCCACTCAAAAGAAACTCCAGTCTTAGGAAGATGAAACAATTGTTCTTCTAAATAATTGAAGATTTTGACAAATGGGCGGTAATAGACTATCATTCCTAAAGCACTTGAATGTCAAGCTTGCTACTTTGTTGAGCCATGCATTCAATCGCCTCAATCTTGGTGGTCTGTGGCAGCAGCCATATTTATCAATGACAAACCCCAGATATTCCAGCTGTTTACAGAAGGAATTACAATATGTGGCTCAATTTTAACTCCACCTTCACAAGCCAGCAGAAAACCTCTCTCAGGTAATGCGAATGTTTGTCTAAAGTTCTAGAAAAGGCGCTAGTATCATCTAGATAAACTACAAAGCAAATTTTTTTAGATTGCCAAGGATGGTATTCATAGCCCGCTGAAAAGTCACAAGGCATTGAACAGCCCATGTGGCATTCTAGTAGGTTGGAAGAGACATTGAGATGTTATCATAGCACATTTTTACTGTTCCTCTTTTGGCAGCTCTATTTTCCTGTAGCCAGAAAATAAATCCATAACTAAAAATATTTTGCGCTGGCTAAACGTTCTAGCACAACTGTTATCAACTGACAGACCCTGGTCCAGGTACAGACTGTGGAAGGTCAAAAACTGGACTACTAAAATTTTTTAAAAGTATAAATTACTTAAATAAATCAATTAAAAATATATTTCTGTAGATAAAAATACTTTGTGCACCACCCTTATCATTTTTTCTAGTTTTTATAAGTAATTGTGTGATGAATCAGCTATCTTAATGATTATTAGGTAGATTATATACATAGTTGCTTTGCTAAGTAGTTCTGGAAAGTGAGCTGGAGAACTGAGGCAGAAGGGATCAAGATGGACATCTGGCACATTACATTATGGCAATCCACATCTAAGCTCTGTACACCCAAAGACAACACGAAATTTTTTTAATAAAATAGGAAATTTTATAAATTGCTTACTGACTCTGGCAACCTCTTAAACCTCTCTTAATCAAAATAGGCATATTCATTTTCACACAATTTTTGTGCTCATAACCCAAACAAAATCTAAGCGCCACTTCATGAAACTTTGATGTGTAATGTCAAATTTATAATTTAAGCGGATGTACCCAGTGGTAGCAACCTTTGCTTGATCATGGTTTCTTTGCAGTGTGTTGGCTTACACTTTGACATGGAATCAACTCCTTTGCGGTGCATCAGCATGTGCTATGTGCCAGGCAACAGTATTCTTGTGGAGAACAAATATAAATAAAACAGACAAATTTTATCATCACTTCATCAGTTAGTGATTGTGATCTTATATGGAGCTTTACTTTTAGTTTTTTATTGTCAAGGCTTAGAACGTTTTTTTGCATCAATATGGATGTTAAAAAAGTAAAGTTGATAGTGAAGAAAAAGATTTTAACTGAGTTTACTGAACAATATAGTTTTAATATGTTAATAGGCCTGGAGCTGTTCCAGTTTGCCTCATATGCAACAGAACTGTTAATATTGTTTAAAGTGCCAATTTAAAGTGACACCAAAAAAATCATCAACAGTTCCATAAAAATTTTCCTCTCTGAAGTAAAGCTCATCAAGAAAACTCCAGGAATATCTATCTTCTTACAAAAAAGCACAGTTAACTAGTTTGCTCAATGAGTGAGCAAGAAATTTTGCATAAGATGCTTTGCGTGTGTTGGATGCTTAATAAACACCAAAAGAAATTTTTAGACTCTGAGATAGTAAAAATTATTTTTTGGAAGTGGAAGCACCAGATTTTAAAGAGATAAAAATGTTATTGCCACAATTCCAAGCATTTCATTGTTGGCAAAAAGCAATATAAGGAGAATCGAAATTTTGGCTTCTAACTGGGACCATCTAGTACCAAAAAAAGAAATTTTGGCTTCTAACAATAAAATTAGATAGCTCAAATATATGCAGAAGGCACATTGTTAAGCCATAGCATTTAATGAATCACGTGACATTGTTGATGAAAAACAAATGTCTACTTTTGTGTGATTTTTGGATATTGAATGTAAAGCATTTATGGAAAATTGCCAGCAATATTGTCATTTAAAAACAAGACTAATTGAGAAGATTTAACTAAGACTTTTTATGACGTCATGACAAAATTTAAAAATTAGTTATGACAAAATGGTGGTTCTTTAAACTGATGGGGACCCATCAATGATTGGCAAAGAAAAGGGACTAGTAAAGAGAATCAAGCATAAAGACGCTGGGCTACTATCTTATCACTTCTAAATTCACCAAGCAGCCATTTGTGGGAAACTTAGTGCCACTCTGAAAGAAGTAATAGTCAGTTTGATCAAGTTGATTAATTTTATGAGGTCTCATCCTGCTCTTCAGAACAGATAGTTCAAAGTGTTCTATCTGAGTGTGATTCAGCAAATTTTAACTTACTGATGTACAACAATGTTTGATAACTAAGTAAAAGTCAGGTAATTGAAAGTTTTTGTCAAATAAAAGAAGTAAAAATTCTTAGTCAACTTAGATACTTAAGAATCAAGGAAGCGTTTAGAATTCCTAGCAAACGAATGCAATTTGATAGCTGTGGCTTTCTTGAAAGCCATTCTGAAGCATTTGGATGCGCTTAATACCAACTTACAAGGAAAAGGCAAATTATTATGTGATTTGGTATAGAGTGTGTCTTTTTCAGTCGCAATATGGGTGTTTTTTAAAAAGACATTGTAAGTCAAGAATTTATTCACGTTCCAACAATTCTTAAATATGAAATTATTCTGAAATAAACATTACAGTATCTTCAAAAGTTATGTCAGATCTATGGAAGGAATTTGCAGCAAGATTCCAGTACTTCACAGAGATAGAGAAGTTGTCATGCTTTTAAAATCGCCTTTTAAAGTTACTCCAGTGGCATACTGGATTGATGTGGCTGCAAAGATTTTCCACCTTTAAAAGCCTTTACTCAAAGTGGAGATAATAGAATTGAAGGATGATTTCTTGCAAACTTAAAAAAACTGCATCCATCAAAGAATTTTGGGTATACATGTTTGATATAAATATGGTAATTACAAAAAAATTAGCTATTAAACTGACTACTATGTTTGGCCACACATATGTTTGTGACACTTCATTTAAAAATATCTATTTTGAAGAACTAAAATTGCTTAATATTAACTCCCAGCCCATCTTGAAGACACTCTTTGCACAAGCTGCTCACCGCATGAACCTAATTAAAAAAACTGGCTCAAGGCCACTAAAGTAATTTCTTTATTTCTTTTAGTACAAATATACCTATCTATTGTAGTTCAAATTATTTTGTGATTGAAAATTAAAATAGAATTAGTAAGGAATATGTTTTTTTCTGGACCTCAATAAATATTAAAAGTATCCAGACCCCATCAAAAATTATCACTAACCCTAATCTAGTAAATTAACAATTTGTGGTAAAGGATAGGAATCCTTTTTAGTAATATTGTACTGCTTCTGGTATCAATTACAATACAACTTGACCCATCTTTCTTCTTGGTGATTAACGCTGGGGTGGCCCATGGACTCTTGGAGGGCACTAATGCACCATGTTTCATAAGCTGATTGATTTAAGCAATAACAACTTCATCTTTTAACTTTGAACACCTAATAGGATGGAGGAAAATGGGCGGTTGATAATTAGTATTGATCTGATTTAGTACATCATATGCATACCCCAGATCATGATCATCTTTGAAAATATAGTGTAGTATATATCAAATAGGGCCAAAACTTGGTCCTTTTCATACTAATTCAGCCCAGAAAAATATTCTTAGGGCACCAGAGTAAACACTACTTAATTCTCATTGCACTCAAGCCCAAGTTTGAATAGATCTTTAAAATTATGGATATTGGATACCTCATCAATAAGTAGGATATGCACAAAAGCAACAATTTGATGCCACTTAATATGTAAAGAATAATGTTATATTTGCCAATAGTTTCTGTATTTTGCCATAGTAAGGAAGGATAATCCCAGGCGTGGTGACAGGTTCTAATCTGAAAAGCTCTTATAGGACAACATTTTCAATATATAAACTTTTGAGAATTTCTGAACTAATGTTGGTCCCCATTATCACTTGATGGCCTGATGACATGGTAAGATTATACTGGGTATGTAGTGGAATCCCAGTAGATTAAGAAATTTGGGTGGGTAACTTCTGCATCTGGGCTTAAAATCCGCTTGTAACCTAGTGGTACTATACCATTCTTCCCCTGTAGTAGGCACCAAACTTTGAATTTGGCACAGAGGCATAATAAATTTAATGGCACAGGTTATAATACATGGACTAAAAAGGTACTTTTCAAGGACAATATTTTGTTCCTAAACAATACAAAATTGCAAAAAGCATTATATTAGATTTTGATGTTTGACTCAAAAATAAACACTTTGAGAAAACCACCAATGCTGATAGATTACTTCCATTGATGGATCCTTTTTTAGTACTAGATGGTCCCATTGATGGATCCTTTGATTCTCCCAATTCATCTGAATAATTTGATAAATCAGATTCACCTCATAACCACTCTAATTGCATCTGAGGTGCCCGATTATTATAGCTAATAATAGCTATGATATTATTATATTATGGCCAATTACGGGTACACTTGGGTGCAAAGTGGTCCCACGGCATTAACTAAATTACTTCTCCTAAATTAGTGCATTAATCTTAATGCACTAAGGCGGAAGTTGGGTTCAATTAATGAAATCAATAATTAAGCACTTAAACATAGATGTCCCAATTATGGGTGTAATTAGTGCTATTGAGAGGCCTGCTGATGTCCCAAATTGGGGTGCATCATCTTTTATGATCATATATTTTTTTATTCCCCATTTATTGTTAGACGTTGAGTTATGATATAGCTCTAATCGGGAAGATTTTGATGTTGAGTTTAAAACCCAAAGTTGTCCCAATTATGAGAGTAAAATTGCCTCCAATTGGGCTGAAATGATTTTTATTTTTAGTCAATCCATGGGCTGAATTGACTTGGGGATTTTCATAATTATTGCCATGACCAGCAGAGGATTGGCATAATATGAGTGAACTCATCTAATAGATGAGTTCAGCGTGGAGATGCCTGAGAGGTATATAATACTGGCACCTGGACAATTAATAAAACATCAATTAATCAGCACTTACTAGTTTATTGATCATTAATAACTACTGTCACTTAGTTTATTAATTATTATCCATCTGTCATCTGTTAGATAGTTGTATCTGTCACTGTTACATCTATATTAGATAGTTGTGTGTGTTTATTCTTCCCTAAGAAAAGTACATAGTTGCCTGCCAGAGAAGTAGTCCCAATTATAGAGGAATAATTTCCTGATTTTGTACAAAGATAGAAGGTCTTGTATTTGTTGGTGCCAGTAGACTTAAGAATGGTGAGCATACCAGAGTTACTTGTCTATTATCAAGGATTATTGGAGAATATACTTCTTGATTATAAGCAGGAGTTTCATTTGAAAAGTGAGTTTATATCCTCAATTTCACTTTTAAGTTATTTAAGCTTGTACCATCGGCTGAAAACTTAACATTTTGGTGCTCATTCAAAGATAAAAAAACAACTACCTTAATATGAATATGGATGATCAGCTTTCAGAATTTGCCCAAAAGTATAGTGGCAATGAAATGGAAACAAGCGATGTTTAGTTTATTGAACATTTTACCTCAAATCATTCTGACAATAAGGAGGGGAACAGGTACTCATTTAGAGCTAATAGTGACTGGAACAGGCCCAACTTTACCTTCTAATCCAGCCGAGTTTACCCAGGCTAACATCAAGGAAATGCTGGAAACCCTGTTTTGAGGCTACCAGGTTGGTTCTTCAACAATTGACCTGAGCTTTGGTCTATTTTATTACATGAAGGATCAAGCACTGAAGAAAAAAATATATCAAAAATATAGAGAAGCCACCATGGCTGGTTTGGCCCAAAGACTTCAGGAGAGTCAGGCCAACACATATGAATATTTAGTTAAATTTTGTACAGCCATCTATTAAGCATGCTCAACGCATCTTTGCGCGTCAAAATCTTGAACTTTCTCGCATTCACCATATTCAAGATGAGGAACGGTCAGCCCATGCTTACTTATTAGAGAAATTGAATACTTTCTTTGCAGAAGTGCGTAAAGCAATCATTTCAAACAGTGGAGCTGCAGCAGAAGCCCATGGCCAAATTGATGAGTTGGTAACTCAAATTAATGAAGGCATCCCAAAGATAGCTACACAAGTGCTGAACAATTTGGGATTCTCAAGTCAGTGGAAACAGGATATCACCAACCACTGCATCAGACTTTAGACACAGTATAATTATGTTACAGCCAATACAGAAAACCTTTTCCAACAGGGCCAAGATTCAATAAAAACCTTTAGAGAGTTGGAGGAAAAATATGTCAATTTGGAAAATTATATTTGAACAAAATTTTCAGCTACGCAGAGAGATATTGAAGCGTTAGCCCATTTACCTCTTACTACAGTAGAACAACTGGATAATTCAGATATCAAGGCTGAATTAGCTAACGTATGGTCAGGTATTTCTGAACTTCGTATTTACAATACAATTTTATTTAATGAGAAAACCAATATGGAGATTCAACTGGCACTTGCTAAAACAAGGATGTCAAGAATGTCAGAAGAAATGAAGGCACTTTTGGCCCAAGTGACATTAGCTGAAGCAGATCTCTCTCAAGCCAACAAGAAAATGGAGTATCTTAAGACTAATAGTTGCAAGTGTGCAACCATTCTAGGGGGAGGGGAGGTTGACGAAGCAACTATAAAGGCACACCAAAATGCACCTAAGAAGCCACATCAGTCCTGATTTTGGAAAACAGAGTCAAGCGATTCAGATGATTATCATGAGGCAGATGAAGATTATGGGACAGATGTATCAAATACATGAACCATTCCACGAGTTCTTACTTCTATGCCTACTCCAAGTCATTCACAGCATCCCATTCTTACCGAAGGTTCCCCAAGTCAGTCAAACTTAAGAAGAGAAACTGCCTCTCCAATTAGGGACTCAGGCAGAGATAACTTCAAACCACTTAGTTTGCAAAAATTTGATAAAGATGAAAATGTATACTCCTTCTTGAAGCTATTTGAGAAGGCTATGAGAGGAGCGTCCGATCATGCAAAGGTGACAACGCTTATCAATTGTCTGGACTAACACAGCGTAGACCTTGTAATGCCCTACTTAAAAGAAGATTGGTCTTATAATGAGGCCTGACAGGTCATCATTAAGGAATTTGGTGGGCCTGAAAAGCTGTCAACATGAAAGACAGAACTCTTGAATATCAAGTTTAGACCTAATGAGTCTATCAAAAGGTTTGCCAATCAATTTTACCATGAAGCTCAAGTACTCCTCGGATCAAACATTATGATCAAATATGATTCATTAATCGCCATGGAACATACTGTACAGCCATATCATGATTTGGAACGAGTAATGATTCCTGCTTTTAATCGCAATATGGAGACAAATAGACTTTTAGACTATTTATGCCACTGTGCAAGAAGCTTTGATGCTCCAAATTCTCCAAACAATTTGCAATGGTACGCCCTCAACATAAAATTAGTAATATGAGCCACAGTCAAGAAAGAAATGGGAATCTCAAGGAGCAGAAACCTGACCATCCCAAATCTAGTGCTATCACTTGTCATTGTTGTGGTAGAAAAGGGCACATCGCCAGCAAGTGTTATGCCTGAATAGATGGGAAAACAGGAGTTAATGTGGCTTAAAAAGTTGAAAAGGGCACAGATTAGGGAAGAGGGCAAGTGGAGTAGAGGCGGAATGCTCTACTACCACCCATCATGTCAAAAACATTCCTCCCAATCCTGACAAATTTTTTGTGTCTGATTTGATTGGTGAAGATTCATTACATCATATTATGGCCGACGATGTATATATGGTTACAACCAGATCTCAAAAAGGCCAAAAATTAGGTGAAGCCTCAGAAGAGGCCCAAATAGAGGTGGCCAAACCATATTCCAAGCAAATTATGGACCATGGCCTTGATCCTCACACTACCTGCTCTCGTGAGCTGCCTTCCCTAAAAGATGTACAGGTCACAATCCCTATGCAGACTCTGGCAGAAAACTTTCCTGAAATATGTTCTTGCGTCAAATCACACTTGAAGTTGGGAAACTCTGAATCTAATCACTTAATGAACACCTCTGAACCATACTCTGAGTGTACCTATGCCAAAATTGCTGTCAATAAGGTCTGTGTTTGGGCCATTATTGATAGTGGAACCCCTTTAAATATCGTCAGCACTAAGTTGGTGAAGAAGCTTGGAATAGCCCCAGAGGTTGCCCACGATCAAGAATATGGCACTGCAGGAACACATACCATCAGAGCTCTTGGGGCATATAGTGCCTTGCCTATAAGATTTAGGTCTATAGTAGTGTCTGCTCCAGCTATAGTCTTGACAAATCAGAACTATGAGGTCCTTATTGGCACTGATTTTATGAGAAGATATGAGTGGTCACTAGCCATAAGGATGATACCTTAACTATTTGAACCAAACCATCCCAATTTATTATACAAAAATGCGAATTTGGGACTAAAGAAGCCTAATCTGTTCATTAATCTGGCTTATCAAGATGAAATAATCCCCATCATCTCTTTCTGCTAAGCATCACTTTTTGAAAATCAATTCAGCCTGAAATTTAGCTCCCCTAAAGAGATTTACGAAAACTATTAGCAAATATTGCGGAAAACCCCGCAAAAGAACCCGCAGGCTATGCCAAACGAGCCAGCACCACCCCCAAACGAAGCAACCATCGGTTACCCACCTCAGGGTCAACCAGAATCACCCGCTCTCAAGCAGCAGCCATGAAAGCAGGCACCACCCCCAGCCTGGAGCTACTTCAACTAGCGCCAGTTCACCTGATCGCACTTCTGCAACCTGAACGCCTAACAGCTCTGTGTGCGCTGCCTCCCACCAACCCGCTGGGCCCCCTCCAAGCAAGGAGGCCATCACTCACGCTGTTTTAATGGCGTCTGCTCAGTTGAATGCAACTCAGCCCATCCAGGCATTCACCTCCCCCATTGTGTCAGCTAATTCAGCCCCATCTATTATTGCTGACGCCGTGTTTCTGGCTCCCTCCATGAGGGGTGATACCCAGCTACCTGGCCCCCAAATCCTCAGATGTAAGGTTGGATTAGCCGCACATTCTGGTTCACTAAGCACCAAATTGGGACAATCTACTCTTCCCAATGATGATTCAAATGGTTCAGATTTTGGAACTTCACACCAGTTCCAATCTCACCCGTCCCATTTAAACCCCGTAATTGGCACTTCTCAAGTCGGCACTTTATCTCCATATGCTGAAAACGACCAATTCACCAATCAGCCAATGAGTTTTGCCCACGAAATCACAGCAAATACTCGGGCTGAATTTACCCAAATAGATTGGGATGGTGATGAAACATCTCCCTCCTCCCAATTGGCTGGAGTTAATTCCAATCTGGATGGGCTTCCACAATTTAGCGAGGCCCAACAAACCGCCCCTCAATTTAATATGACGCTAGAAACTGCTGTAACATTCCAGCAACAAGGGAACTCTGTAAACTTGTCCAAACCACCAGCTCACACTCAACCCGCAATTGCAGCCCAAAGCAAACACAAACGTACTAAAGGAGCCACTGGGGCGTGGCAAAAACCTCTGGCACCAACGCTACCCAAAGCTGATCCCCGTGAAGTGGCTTTTATTGCTGATGTTAAGAAGAAATGGGCCGAAACTAGAGCGCAAAAGCTTTACCTCGCTCAACCCTCTCCCACGCAATTCGCCTTTATTATGGGCATATCCCTGTTGAATTCTATACAGAGGATTACTTCTCATACTTTGCAGCGATTGCGGAGACATTCCCAATTAACACCACCATCCATGAATCAGTGGAGGGCCACTACATCGATGTGGGCTTCACTGAAGCTGCCCTTGCTGACCATGCTGCCACCCTCCAGGTCATTATTCCACTCGGATCTCTTCGCATCTCCCGCACACGCTCTCACCTGGAGAAAATTTCATGGGTTACTTTTTCCAACCTACCAACGACTGTTGATCCTGAGTCTCTTAAACTGGCACTCCATCGTGGTTTAATGGAGTTTGGGTCTGTTCTTTCAGTGGACTTTAGCGTCCCCTCTTACTATGCTCCCACTCAAAGAGCTCGCACTACTAGGGCGTCGTTCATCCCCTCCCCCACTGTATCCCGCAACATTGAGGTTATTCCTCATGTGGCGGTAGTTGGGGCATGCCATGAGATCTTTTTTGTCGACCCTGATCAGGCGCGCCCCCGGTGTTCATGGTGTAACGCCCTTAGACACTTGTATAGTGGCTGCACAGCTCGAAAACAAGCCCTCTTAGCCACCACCCAGGGGCCTAAACCAGGCCAAAAACGATCCCACGTGGCCGCAGCAGCAATTCCACAACCCACACAATGGGTTCCCGTTCAAGATCTGTCCCCTGAGGCCTTACGCCTAGCAGTTGAAACAGCTAACCCCACTATTGGTATGGGATACCTTCGCGCTCATGCCCCCTTCCAGTGGGCACCCCCTCCAATCTCCCAGAGTCAACTCCCTCTCTCACCAAGCGCAAGGCATCTCCCACATGGTGCCCCTCGTCAGCCACCCCCACTCAGGGCTCCGCGGCACCCCCACCAACCTCCAACAGCGATTTATCGCATCAACCCTCAGCTCCCAATGGAGCTATGCCACCAGCATGGACTGGCAACCCGCGGCCTGCGGTAGAAGTGCCACCTCAAAGAGTCCTACCCCAACCCCACAGTCCATTTCGCGCGGATCCTTTGCAGTGTTGGAGG
This sequence comes from Massospora cicadina, assembly GCA_022478985.1. Classification (NCBI taxonomy): domain Eukaryota; kingdom Fungi; phylum Entomophthoromycota; class Entomophthoromycetes; order Entomophthorales; family Entomophthoraceae; genus Massospora; species Massospora cicadina. The sequence continues at coordinate 19,914 of JAKSZP010004076.1, read as the reverse complement.
GAGTGAATATGGACTCAGACTCATCAAATGGGGACACCGCGGAGGTCACCATTGAGCACCCTCAGGTCCTTCCCCTGCAACGGAGCGGGGTCAGCATCCTAGGCTGGCTTACTGGGTCCTCCGCCCCCCACCCTCTCCTTCCCCTCAGAGCCCTCGACGCTCCTCACGGATTGCAGCTAATAGTCAAGCTAAAGGACTCAAAACTAGCCGCCTCACAGCAGCAGGTTTAAGCGCTGGCAACCCCCCATGACATGGAGGGGAACAGCTATGAGTCCCCATGGCAGCGCCCTGGCCCTGCAATCCATCAACGCAAATGGCTGCGGGACTTTAAGCGGAGAGCCCGCCTCCTCTGAAACTTCAGGTCAGCACAAATTGACATCGCTGCTGTCCAAGAGCCCCATATCCTCCCCCACAACCAATCTGCATGGAATGAACAGTTTGGAGGCAACTCCTTCTGGACAAACCATGCCGCCCTTATTGTTTTGAATCCCCAGGTTAAAACCCATTCTTTTTCACAATATCTAGGTGGCCGCCTCATACTGGCCAAACTCACCACTCCTGACTTCTCCTTCTTCGCTGCAAGCATCTACCTGCCTAATGCAGGTCAGGAGCAAAATCGGCTCTTGGAAGAGCTCGTCCAACTCAATCTCCCACGGAATACAGTCCTCTTAGGAGATTTCAACACAACCATAAGTCGCGTCCGTGACTCTTACCCCCCTGCAGCAAAGGAACGCCCTGGATCAAGTCGCCTCCAGGATTTCCTTCGCTTGAGTGGCTTTATAGATGCGCTTCCACCCTCCGCGTCTGGCCTAGGTTGCATGACTAGGATCCATTATGATGGAGGAGCTTTCCAGTCAGCGTCACGCATAGATATGGCACTGATTGGCCCCCTGCTAATTGGCCGCGTCTCCTCTCCTATCTCGTGACAACCATCTGAGTGATCACAGGTCACTCACCGTTGTCCTCACCACCACACTTAGACCGTCGCGTAGGTTCTGGCCTAAGGTTGCCCCAGCTCTTCTCAACAACCCCTTCACTAAGGAGAAGCTGTCTATGACCATCCGGGAGACTCTCACCTCCCCCCACCCCACCTGCTTGACCACAAGGCTATATGGGCGGTGACCAAGGAGGGCATCACCCGCGTTGCTTACAACTGTGCCAAAGCCCAGATGACTGCAGCTCGCGCCAGAGTCAAAAGGGCGGAAGCCAGAATCAGACATCTAGAGCGAAACTGCCAGCCCTCGCCCTCTCCCAGATGGTTGGAAGACTGGGAAGCGGCGCAGGAAGCACTCCACTTGGAGCTCACACTGCAGGAAGAACGGGCAGCAAACTTTTACAACATCTCGTTACTATACTCAATGGGAACGCCCCACCCGCTTCTTCTTTCAGAAACAGAAAGCCCGGTCAACAGCGCAGGATATTACTGCACTGAAGATTGGCACTACAACCACTTCAGATAAGGAGGAAATCACGCAAGAACTACACCGCTTCTACTCCAGCCTCTTCCATGCCACCCAGGTGGACCCATCGGAAATCCAAGACTTCCTGTGGCGGGCTCCAGAGCTGCACATTGACCCACGGGCTGATGAGGCTCTACTGGCGCCTATTTCCATCCAGGAGGTGATGCAAACCCTTCTGAAATCCCCACGGCTTAAAGCCCCAGGCCCAGACGAAATACCCTTTGAGGTGTACCTTCTGGAACCTGCAGTGATAGCCAGAACCCTCCGCAACCTCTTCGCTGCACTCTTGGTGAATGGCGAGGTCCTCCCCGACTCCAGAGGCTCAATCACGACCCTCATTCACAAGAAGTCAGACCGTGAGAACCTGGCGAACTGGCGCCCCATAGCGTTGATCAACACAGACCACAAGCTCTTCACGAAGCTTCTGGCCAACCGCATCACCAAATGGGTGTCACCTCGCCTCTCCCCATCCCAGCACGGTTTCATTCAGGGGAGGTCGTTATGGGACAACTATAATGACCTTCACGTGACTTTGACTGCTAACTCTCGTAAGGTGAATGGCTTTGTGGCTCTCCTGGATATGGAGAAAGCATATGGGTAGCCTGGAAGTATATTGATGCTTCCCTGGCCCGCTTCCATCTCCCACCCGCAGCTAGGCGCTGGATATCAGCGCTCTATGACCAGCTCCACACCAGAGTCCTGGCGCCAATGGGTTTTACAGTGGCAGTACCAGTTGGACAAGGTCTCCGGCAAGGGGACCCCCTGAGCCCTATCCTTTTTAACATCACCCTTGACCCCTCTTGGCCTCCTTACAGGACAAGCTAACAGGGATTCTGGTCCCAGGTAAAGCCCCCACACGCACCATGGCATTTGCAGATGACACCGCCATTGCATTTGGCTGCCCTGGGGATGTTGCCCTCGCTGCTGTGACCATTGAGAGGTACACCAAGGCGTCCAACGCCATGGTCAACACCTCCGAGACAACAGTTGTACAGGTCGGCTCCCCCACCTTCCCCCCACCAATTGGTATTGAACCTGTGCGCGGTACCTTCCGTCACCTGGGCGTTCTCACCAACCAACAAGGAGTTGCGCTAAAAGATAATGAGGACTTGCTCCTTGCAGCAGTTAACTCCAGGATTGCCAGCTGGAACTGGCGGCACATCACCCCCCAGGATCGAGCTCTGATGGCCAATGTGTTCCTCCTCTCCAAAGTCTGGTTCCTAGCGCACGTCTGCCCATTCACAGATGCCTTTTATACGCGGCTCAATGTACTCCTCCGCTGTTGGATCTGGGGCTCAAACCATCCACCAATGGCCCTCTCAACCTTTGCCCGACCCTGCAATGAAGGGGGCCTAGGGCTTCTGGACACGCGATCCCACGACACCACAATCTTCCTGAAGTTCCTATGGCCGATTGTCTGCTGGGATGCGACCCTCATGCCCCAATGAGCGCCCGCCCTCCGCCAGTCAGTGTCAGCAGCTCTGGGTCTTCCTAGAGCATCTCTGACCTCATTAGGGAGTGGCTCACAAACCACCCAGGCCATCGCCTAAAACCATCCTCATCCCCCTACTGGAACCAGGCTCTCCTTGCCCTGAAACGAGTAGGCGCGCGGATCCACCATGCCTTCCCATACAGAAGGGAAGGCCCTGGCCTCAGCCCCCGTCGCCATGCAATTGTGCACAATGGACAAGTTGTCACAACTCGCCTCAACCCCCAAGATCGTCCTCCCATCCGCCCAAGACTCATTGAGCTCCTCCCTCCCTCCGTGAGATTTGACCTTAAGGAATTGTGGAAGGATGTCTATCACCCCATCCTGTCAGCAAAGGTGTCCAACACCTTATGGAGGGTGCTCCACTGTTCATACAGGACAAGGGACTGGACTGGCCCTACCTTCCAGCACCGAAGCTGCCCCCGCTGTGTGGAGCCTATTGACTCCCACCTCCATCGTTTTTTCACCTGTCCAGGTGTCGCCGCATTTGGGCCAAAAGCCCGCGCGCTCCACCATGCTCAGCCCTGGTCTGGACACCCTGTGCAAGACCTCATGCTCGAGCATACATTGCCTGGCTGCCACCGACCCCTCCATGTCCTCGCCTATGCCACAGCCATCTGGACCATCCATAACTCCTTCCTTCGTGCTGCCTTTGACAAGCAGGTGTGGACCCTTCCACACATGATCACCCACTTTCAGGTACACTTTGAGATGGCCCTGAAGGTCTGCACTATGTCGCCAACCCTCCCCGCTCAGTTGTCACTGCAGCACGGCTCTGGCGCGCAAACCCCCTCCCTTTCTCGATGCCTCCTCCCTCCCCTTCCCTCGCCTCAGGCTCTTAGGAGCCCAGGCGTAATTCAATAAACATCGATGAATCCCCCCTTGGGTTGGGACCATCTAGTACTAAAAAAAGATGAAATAATCCCTATCAAATACCATAAATCAAAGCGTTGTGTCAAGGCCTTGCCAACGCAAATCCATGAGTCTAAGGGAATACCCCTCCGAGCAAACAAGGAGCTAACTCTGGACTCAGGAATGCAGGCAGTAGTCCTAACTGAGCTAACAATTCAAATCCCAGAAGGACTTTATGGCGAAGTTTTTCAACCATGGTCCCAAACTTGACTTGAACCTAATTTGGCGCCTGGAATAATCATTCCTGGACATCAAGAAATTAGTGTCCTCTGTGCAAACATGCAGAATCGGTCAATCTTCATCAAAAGGCACCAGGTGGTTGCCTATCTCCATTTGATCCCTTTAACGGAGATTGAATCTTTCCACAATTTTGGAACCCTGGATGAGCTAGGGCTTCCTGATGATGAGTTGGAATATGTGCATAATGTCTTACCTATGGCCGATTTAGGGGAACTAAATGATCAGGAAAAGGACCAAGTTTGGGTACTATTCGAGAAATACCATGAGATATTTGCTAAGGATGATTTTGACCTTGGATGTAAGAGGAGTGATCCATATGATAGATACTGGGGACCATTTACCTATCTGATTGAGGCTGATTAGACGTTCAAACTCTGCTGAAGAAGTTGTGTCAAAGGAAATTAAAGAATTTTTTGACCATGGCATGTTGATGCCATACAAGCGTCCATGGGCTGCTCCAATTCTCATTGTAAAAAAGAAAGATGGGAGCAACCAAGTTGTTATTGACTACCAGAAGCTCAATAACATTAACAAAAAGGATTCTATCCTTTTCCGCGAATTGACGATGCCCTAGACAGGCTTGGGGGTGCAAAGTTCTTCTCAGCGATGGATTTAATTAGTGGGTATTGGAAAGTTGATCTGTTTGAAGCTAAGCGAGAAAAGTGCGCCATTATTACCCAAGAAGGGTTATTTTAACTAACAAAGATGCCCCAAGGACTCTGCAATGCTCCAGCTACCTTCCAGAGAGCGATGGACACCATACTGGGTGATCTTAAATTGTCATGTGTACTAGTATACCTAAATGATATAAACATATTCAGTCGTACCTTTAATGAACGTCTGGAACACCTGGAAGAGGTTTTCAAAAGGTTAGCAGCTGCAAAATTGAAGATCAAGCATAGGAAGTGTCAATATCTTTAAGGACCAGCTGGAATACCTTGGGTTTGTAATTAATAAGGAAGGTCTTTGGCCACAACCAGCCAAATTGGAAGCAATATCTAAGATGAAGAGGCCCAAATTCAAGCGAGATATTAAAGTTTTTTGGGCATGATTGGGTATTATCGCCGATTTATTGCTGACTTCGCTCAAATTGGAGAACCTTTATTTTATCTACTTAAGGATAAGGTCTCTTTTGAGTAGAATTCGGCCTGCCAGGAGGCATTTGACCGGCTTCATTTGGCCCTACTAGCTGCACCAGTATTGCGCTATACTGACTTTGACTGAGAATTTATTGTTCAGACTGATGCGTCATTAACAGCAATTGGAGCTGTTTTGTCCCAAGTCAGAGAAGATGGCGAAGAGCACCCAGTAGCCTACGCTAGTCGGACCCTAAATGCCCATGAAAGAAATTATACTGTAACAGAAAGAGAGTGTTTGGCCGTTATATATGCCTATAAACAGTTCCAAGTATACCTTCATGGAGTGCATTTCACCGTGGTTACTGATCATGCATCCCTAAGCTGGCTTAACAATTTGAAGGAGCCAGAAGGACGTTCAGCTCTCTGGGCACTTAAGCTGCAGGCTTATGACTATACCATTAAGCACCGGGCTGGTGCTAAGCATCAGAATGCTGATTGTTTGTCCCATCTGCCCATCGTAGCAACACTCTGCCAGCTGGCGGATGCCTTGTTCCAGAAGATGGCTAATGGGACTTTTGCCAATGAGCCCAAACAAGTTCAGAAAATTCTCTCCAAATTAAGAAGGGATACCCAGACTGAAAAAGGAGTCTTATTCAAGGTGATTGATGGAAAGAAATATATATTTCCACATCCCTCGGCTTGAGCAGATCTAATTTTGGCTGCTCATAAGGCTTCTGGCCATGGAGGCTTTAAGTAAACCAAGGAGCAGCTTTAGCAAAATTACTATTGGGAATTGATGCATTTTGGCATCCATGAAAATTTGAGCTGTTGCCAAGAGTGTCAAGGGGAAAAACCCTTCCAAAAAGCTACTTTGTACCAGCTTATTCGGCCCAAATTTGCAGGGCACACTATGTCTATAGCAGTGGTTGGACCCCTCCAGATTAGCAATGTGAAAGCCAAATATATTATTGTGGTAGTTGATCACTTAACAAAATGAGTCAAAGCCAGGGCTATTTGGGACCTAGGAGCCTCAACAACTGCTAAATTTATCTTGGAGCAAGTTATTCATTGGCACAAATGTCCTCAATTTTTATTGACAGATAATGGCACAAATTTCACTACGGTTATTCTCCAGAAGCCTAATGAATTATAGGGGGCGCATGGTGTTCTGTCAACTCCATACCACCCAGAGACAAATGTTGCAGTAGAACGAGTTAATGGAATACTTGTCAATATCCTAAGGAAGCTGACTTCTCAGAAGCCCTCCAAATGGAGCATATTCCTCAGTTCATCCATTTTTGCCTACAACATCTCTTACCATTCAGCCACAAAAATGTCTCCATTCCAACTTCTGTATGGGAAGCATCCAGCCTTACCACCATTGTTGTATTCTTTATAACAAGAATCTCAGGAATCTAGCTATTCTCAGTATGTCAAGAGGCTTGCAGAGACCTTAATTAAGCTGCAAGCCCAGGATTTTGATAATAACTTCAAAACTTCGTAAGGCCTAACATGAAAAAGATCAAAAAACCCAATACAATCTGCCCAAATTCGCTGTGGGGGATGAAGTATTATTTTATAATACCCATGGTTTGGGCTGAATTTACAAGTTAAATCGCACTTGGGTTGGTCCATTCAAAGTATTGAGAATACCTCAAACTTTTCTTACACTATTAAGGAGAAAATTTTGGGTCATATATATAATCAAGTCCATGCCAAATTCCTAAGGAAGTTTAAAAAGCGGCCCAATTAGAAGAGATAAATTTTAATATAAGCATATATAGTTAATTGAAACTAATAGTTATGAGAAAGATTAATAATAAAAAGAAAAAAAATAATATATATATAATGCAAAAGAAAAAAAATTCTATCATCTATATACACAATAAAAAAGAGAATAAAATTTTATATTTCAAGTAATAAAAAAATTATAAGTTTTAATAAATAAAATGAATTTTGTTCCTCAGCTTTGAGGGGCGAGGCGACTCAGAACCTGAACCTTTGTCTTCGCACACCAATTTGGCCCAGTTTAGTTGGTGGGTGACAAGAAAAAGGGCCATAATGGCATAGAGCCAGATGTGCTGTGCACTCGTTGAAGAAGACTCCCAGCAAACAATGGGGAGAGGAGGCATGAAACCGTTTATAGTTACCCAATTAAGCCCAAAGATTGGGCAGGAAACATGCGCCCAAGAGAAGACAGTTGACTAGGAAATCAGTTTGATACTAATAAATTTCCGGGGTCAACAATCTAACGCGATAAACCTGGGTTTTCCACCACTCAATTAGAGGGGGAACATGCAACAAATGACCTGAAGGCATCCGGTCAGGGAAAAGGTGCATAAGATGGCTGACTACGGCCATCCTGGGGAAGTATTCATCAGCATTATCCTGATGAAGGGCCTCAAAAGCTGCCCAAATGGCCAAGCAAAAATGAACATATTGAACGTCATGGGTATTCAAACCTAAAGAAGAAGCAAAATTGGGCTGATGCTCAAGTGGCTTGGACCAGGAACCAAGGACCTCCTCCACAAAGCTGTCAACCTGAACAAACTCTTGAGGTTGAACAGAGGAATCTTTGGCCAACAGAAGATGAATGGGGTTATAAAGATGATTGTATTCAGCCCAAGTATCACTTCATAGTTGGCCTCAACGAGATAGTTGGCCAACCCCAGCAGCACACTGTAGTTTTGGGCCATTGGGAAATGGCCAAGTATAAGAGAAACTCTGCCAGAAGATTGCCATCTCAATAAAATAGCTGGAGCAAAAAAGTTGGCTCTCTCAGATCAAAAGAGTGGCCAAAGTTGTCTGCTGTAACAGTTGTGGAAGCATGAGACCTGAGCTCATACCCTATCAATCCTCGGGTAGGATCCACAACCTGGACAACTTTCTCCTCAATGATGGTTTTGGGCCAAGTTGACATCATGACAATTGGCACAGGAAAAGCTGGCCCATCTCTGCAGCCTGGAGTGAGCCTAAAAACAAATTCATATGCATGGTTCTGGGCAGATGAGTAAACTGATGCCGCTGTTCAGGCTTTAGGGAAGTGACAAAATTGTGGTACGCAGAGGATGAGCTGTTCTCAGACATTGAAAATGAATTAGGAAAAATCTAGGGTTTATAATCCAGTCAAGTGGGGGGAAATATTAGATTTTGATGGTTGACTCAAAAATAAACCCTTTGATAAAACCATCAATGCTGATAGATTACTTCCATTGATGGATCCTTTGATTCTCCCAATTCATATGCATAATTTGATAAATCAGATTCACCTCATAACCACTCTAATTGCATCTGAGGTGCCCGATTATTGTAGCTAATAATAGCTATGATATTATTATATTATGGTCAATTATGGGTACACTTGGGTGCAAAGTGGTCCCATGGCGCTAACTAAATTGCACCTCCTAAATTAGTGCATTAATCTTAATGCACTAAGGTGGAAGTTGGGTAAAATTAATGAAATTGATAATTAAGCACTTAAACATAGATGTCCCAATTATGGGTGTAATTAGTGCTATTGAGAGGCCTGCTGATGTCCCAAATTGGGGTGCATCATCTTTTATGATCATATATTTTTTTATTCCCCATATATTGTTAGACGTTGAGTTATGATATAGCTCTAATCAGGAAGATTTTGATGTTGAGTTTAAAGCCCAAAGTTTTCCTAATTATGAGAGTAAAATTGCCTCCAATTGGGCCGAAATGATTGTTATTTTTAGTCAATCCAAGGGCTGAATTGACTTGGGTATTTTCATAATTATTGCCATGACCAGCAGAGGATCGGCATAATATGAGTGAACTCATCTAATAGATGAGTTCAGCCAGGAGATGCCTGAGAGGTATATAATACTGGTACCTGGCCAATAAATAAACATCAATTAATCAGCATTTACTAGTTTATTGATCATTAATAACTACTGTCACTTAGTTTATTAATTATTATCCATCTGTAATCTGTTAGATATTTGTATCTGTCACTGTTACATCTATATTAGATAGTTGTGTGTATTTATTCTTCCCTAAGAGAAGTACATAGTTGCCTGCCAGAGAAGTAGTCCCAATTATAGAGGAATAATTTCCTGATTTTGTACAAAGACAGAAGGTCTTGTATTTGTTGGTGCCAGTAGACTTAAGAATGGTGAGCATACCATAGTTACTTTGCTATTATTGAGGATTATTATAAAATCTACTTTCCAATTATGAGCAGGAGTTTCATCTGAAAAGTGATATTATATCCTCAATTTCACTGTTAAGTTATTTTAGCTTGCACCATCAGCTGAAAACTTAACACATTAATTGGGAATGTCTATTATTCTTCAAGGTGTTCACTGTAATATCTAGTACTTCCAGCAATCTTGGGCTTTCTCAATAAATTGTCCTAGTTGACTCTAAACTTCTTCACATAGAATTGGTCTTCTTGCCATCCACAAGCCTCTTCAGATAAGCTCATTCTACCCTCATTCCATTGATGCTTTTTTAGTATTAACCAAACAGCACTTCAAAATGGTTCAACGTAAAGGATGATATCCAAATTGTGCCAAAGAGGCGAGAACTATGGCTTAAAGTATTTATACTAAAAATAAATTCTGCTGTACATAGTAAATTCTGGCAAAAGACCTAATAATAATAAAGCCATTTTACGCCTGTTTTACGCTGGCTCCAGGGAGGCAAAAAATGATTATGCCAAATAACTGAGAGGAAATAATATTTGAGACCACAGAGGCAATGGCTAACAAGTGTGCAAGGGGACAAGAGATGTGAAAGCGGGGTAATAGGGATCCGCTGAATCAGAGAATAATACTTTAGTCCACTAATTTATAAAAGCAGAGGCCACGTGGTATAGTAATTAGATCAGTCAATTTGTTATCTAATTATTAGTTATATAATAGAGCATCAATCCTTATAAATAACATATCCTGATGGTTGGTAAAACCAATTACAACAGCATGTAAACAAGAGGGATCTTTTTAGTTTATGCTGGAATTCTAACTATTAAATTAAAGTTGCTAAAGCATTAAAATTAAGTAACCTCCTTTCATCTCTCTTTATTAAGCTTTTTAAAGGTCTCTAACAGCTGTTCCAGAGTCTCTTAATGGTATAAAATAAATTATACAACGATAAAACTGATTAGGGGCATGTAAATTAGTCATAGGCTTATAAATTAATTTCCTGGAAGAGTTTTTTTAGTGTACTGAATTATGTATATCTATTACATACAGTAACTTGCTGTGTCCTGGAGCTGAAATCATGAAAGGGAAACCAGATGAACTCATTCTGACCTTACAAAAACAAGACTCTTTAGCCATTAAAGTCCAAAACTTTCACAAAAAACGCGCTAGTAAATGTTTCTGTTGGTAAGTTAGACCTAACAATAAATTGAAAGGGCGATGGAAGGAATGTTGAAGTGGCTTGTCAAATAAAATTGGAAATGTTCTGACTTCACAATAAAACATGGTTATATAAGGAATAATTTAATTAGTTTTAAAAAATTGAAATTATGCTAAATAAACAATGGGGCGTAATGCTTAATTTTTCCAAAACTCCCAAACTTAACTTTGGTAAAACAACCCCATGACAAAAAAGTTTTTCTCAATCAAAAGGCGATTAAAATTTCCCAATATAAAGGAAATAATTTAGCTCAAAATATAGGTTGCAATGTCAGGAATTACAAGGCTGACTTTGGTGGCCCTCTATGAAGAGGTATGGTGGCAAAGCTGATATATTCACCTTTGGGGCCTCTGGAGTTTCTTACATACTACCAAGTTAGCCGCAGTGTGAAGGGGCTCCTTCATCCTCACAGATGCTGATGATTAAATTTTAAAGTAAACAAAGTGGGTCAACCTTGGGACAAATATCACGTCAAGTCTTTTTAGCCTGTGCTGGTTTTAAACCCATGTCAATCAAAAACCAACCCAGAGTGGATCAGGAACCACCCCACTATGCTAGCACTCCTCCTAATGATTAAAGTAAAAAATATTAAAAATCAGAAACTAATATTCAAAAAAAACTAGTAAGTTTGATGTAAGGGGTGACATAAAAATTAAAATTTAAATATGGATTGTTGAATTTACATCTTGACATCTAAATTTAATCAAAATAAAAAATAACTAGATAGCTTAAAATTAAGTGCTAATAAACCAGCATCAATGGCTAGTCAGAAACTAAACTGGTTTATAACTTATGCTATATGGCTAAAACATCTAACCCAATATTATCAAAAGAAAACAGAAAGCAACTGTTATTTAAAATTTTTTGGGATTCAACATCAGGTAAAATATAATAGTAAAGACTACTGAATACATTAGTCTTACTAAAAAATCCCTTTTGGCTTCTATTGTGGGTGCAATTTGCAGCCTTGCATACAATATGTGACCTTTTTATATTGGGTGTTAGGAAAACTATCATAAATTCCAGGGGTCATAGAAAGCGTCAATGCTTCACCTGGAGGTTTCATGGCTGGTGAAAGAGATCTCAGCCACCAGAAGTCTAGATATTATTTCACAAACACCCTAGCACTTCAGAGGTGAATAGAACTTGTGGGATAGGCCATAAAGCTGTGTTTCTTGGGAAAATGGCTGTCCCTCTTTCTTAGTAAAAGTTGAGTATAGAATAATGCAACCCTAAAATTTCCCAGGATCACAAATTTTAAGTTTATAAAGTAAACCTTACGCCAAAAGTGGTTTCCTTAATAAAAAATAAGCTCTTTGTTTAAATGAATTATTCCCGCTTGAAATGTGCTTTGCAATTTTAGGCAATTTATGGCTGACTAGATGAACCACTTGAATGAGGTATGGTAATCAAGCCATTCTCTTCACCTTTGAGGTCTCTGGAGTTTCTTACCTACTACCAAGTTAGCAATGGCGTCAAGGTGTTCCTTTACCTTTTCTGATGATGATAGATAAGGTTATAAATATTGTGGATTTTAGACAGCCATATATAAGCAAATCAGTAACTTTATTTTATGGGGCGACTTGGAAAATAGATCTTAAAATTGGGAGCTATGGAATCACCATCCTAATATACAAAATGAACTGAAAAGGTAAATAATTAAACGGTTAGATCTAGGACCTTAATGGATTTAGCATTCATGGGTGGCCAAAACTTACTGGATTTAAATTTTTGTTTATATAATTAAAACAATTTATCCATTATTCCTTGAATGAGAAGATTTGAAAAGGACGTTACTTGTAAGGATTTTCCATAGGTCTACACCATTAAAAGAAAAAATAAACCCAATTTTTTATGGGGAATAAAAGGTGTATAGATTAGATTATTCCTTCATTGGGAGAAGATGAAAAATTATTTTTTAAGGCTTATCCTATGAAAATCAAAGAGATTGTTTTAAGTAATAAGCAAAAGTCTATAAAGTTCAACTAAAATTTTTTAAGAAAAGTATTAAGCATCATGGCTCTTAGCGCTCAGCATAACTTTTCAAGCAAATTATATGTAAACAAGAAGGTAAATTTAAATTGCCCGCCATAGTTTCACTCTGATGTTTTCAGATTCTCTGCTAGCTGCTCCAGTGTGGGGCAGCAGCAAAACTCCCCTGACGCTTTCTGTCTGGCAGGAATATGCGCTCAGAATGGCTCACTCAGTCATACCAAACCCCTGGGATTTGTTCCTCACAAGGATCTTAACAACCAAATCACTTGTACCTAAGCAGTACCTCGCTGCCCCCTGGTGTTCCCCCAGAGCAACATGCATTTTGGCCTAAGGTTGACTATGGGAAACTCTTCCCTTACCACAACCAAGCCATTATTAAAATGTCTCAGGCGGTGATGATTCCTGATGAATTCAAAAAAATTCCGCCCATATAAGGGTATTTCAATATCAGCTTCATCTGTGAAGCTGACGCTGCCACAGTGGCAACTGTGCCCCTGGTATTCAGGGTACCCCTATTATCACATTTCAGACCTGGCTCCCAGCGGACAACACTTTTGTGGTCCAGGTTGCTAGTTTGCCCACCCCACCTGCGGTTCTCCACCAGGAGCTGTTGGACAGTTTGGCAGCTTATGGCTCCAACCCCATCATACTATTTGTGGTCCCAAATGGGGCCACACGCCTTGCTGGGCCTTGGGCGTATGCCACAATCAGCCCTGAATTTAGTAAAATTGGCATGTCAATTCCCCCCTGCACCATCATTCCTTCAGCCTCTGACCATCCATTTTGGGCCCATGTCAAGGGCGGGCAGACAATCTGTCCATGCTGTTTCAAGTTGGACCACTTGAAATGCAAGTGCCCCTCCTTAGCTACTTCTGACAGCTCAGATTATTTGCCTACTGAACTCCAATCCACTTCCCACCCCACGCCAGTTCTGGCATGGGGTATGGTCCTAACTCCCCCTCCCCCAAAGCCAGATGCTGCAGCTGCACCTGCAGCCACCAATCAGCCTCCTCATCGCCCCAGCACCACACACAATTCCTCCAAATAAGCACCAGTTTGGACCCCAGTTTGATCCCATGCTTCCTCCAACGAATCAACAAAACCTCAATCATATGCTGATACCCCAATTTAATTCAACCAGAACCCATGGGAGTTATTGGCTGAAGGTGACGAATTAGCTATCTCATTGAAGAACCATCTCTGAAAATCTTACAGTTCATTAATGCAGAATGGGATGCCAAATACGCCCCTTGTTTATATGCCCATAGTTAAAGGCTGAATCATTTTGCAGTTACCATCAGCTTGCAGTTGAAGCAGCTGCTACACCAGATTGCCATCCCCTCTGAAAAGCTGTCACCAAATCAGTGGCGATGCTCACAGGAGGTATTCCCCTCCTGTTATCCCCCCAACCCACACCACAAAAAAGCAAAACTACAATGAATCAATTGAACAAAAACATCAATGAAGCTATCCAGAATGTGGTAACTGTAGCACGGAATCCTAAAGCTAGGATTACTCAAACCAATATTGCCATGTTTATTAAACTTCCAGAAGCCCGCATTAAAGCCAAAAAAGCTTTAGCCAAATATATCAGTGACATTTTTCTAGCTGGCAATTTTCATGAAATACCAATCATCTGTGATATTGAACCACATGTCACTGATGCCCTGACGCCCTTGCTATCCACCTTGACACGCACCCTACTCTGGGATGAGGAAGCTGCTGATGAAGATAAATCCCCTGATCCCCCTTCCCTTCCACCATGGAGGGATAAGAGTTTCCGCTGACTCCTGGTGGGTTGTTTTGTATGGTGTGTTTCATTCAATCTACTCATTTGGGTGTTTTTTGAATAATATAGTTACATTAGTTTTTATTTTAGTTTTTAGTTTTGGTAATAGCCATCCCCTGGTTGGCTTACCTCAAATAAATTAATGTTTCAGTATTAGGCATCACGTATATAACAATTTGAATTAGCAAGATGTGAGACTATATAAGATAGCCTCATAATAGTAACAGTCCTAGTAGGTTTATAATCAATAAGAAAAAGAGAAATTAAAATTTATGAGAAAATTAGATTTTATATTATACCTTTCAAATTAACATGATTTTTCAATTATTCTATTATTAACTGCAATATTTAGTCTCAGCAACCCATGACAAGCTTAAGTGGAACTGAAGCCCTGGTTCACATTATTAAGTCTTGAGATATGCTTTAGGAGATCTTTTACCATCAGTTTTCTCGCTCTCCCATTGAAAAAAATATGATGATGAAGGTCACAAAGGATTTATCTTTTATCATCTTATCTGGCATCTATCATTTCAACATCTGAATAGCGCTTTTATAACAGAATAGATATGACATCTAGATTAAGGATCATATATTTAAGCCCCAACCACGGAGCATTAAAAATGTTTCTGACATTAGAAAAAAGACTACTCATCTAATATGAACAAAAATATACCTAAAAGTAACATAATTTATTAAAGGTTACATAACACTAGGATTTGATATTAATTTCTAGATCTAGAGACTTCAATAACTAATCATGTTTTGTGACTAAAGCGTGATTTATGTTATTAAATCATTATATCTCTTATATGCTACTCAATACTTCTACATCCACATTAAAAGAGAAGGAATGATTTGTGAATATGTCTTTACTTGGATGTTGAAGCACCCAAGATGGAAGCCAAGTCAGACCTTTACACTTCAGATATCTGACAGACAAATTTTGACATTCTACATTCAGCATTTGTACTTATAGTAATTTTGGCACAAGTTTGGAAGGTTTTAACGTAAAACGTATGTTACTATTTCTCATTTCAAATTTGATTATATATTTTAAGTTTTTTTTTTAAATTAGAAAGTCCCAACATTGATTAAAATATTTCTGATAACATAAACTATATAAAAACGGTATTGAGATATAAAATGTGTAATTATTTCCTCAAGGAGGCCATGAAATTTATAAGTAGATATTACTGATACAGTTGCATTTTATTTAAATGAAATCTTACTATTAAGGTGAGCTTCGTTTAGAAGTAACTTTTAAGAAAAATAATCAAAAAATTAACTAAAAACCTTTCTCTGTTACTGAAAATTTGACCCTAATTTCATTAGATCCCCTTCTGGCTGCTTCAGTGTGGGCAGTGGTGAACCCCACAGCATTTTCCCTCTTGCAGGATAGTGTGCTCAAACTGGGTCATTCAGTCCTACCAAATCCTTAAGCTGATTTATCCCTCCCAAGAGTATTGACCTCCATCTTGCATGTTCCCAGATGGTGCCTCACATCCCACTTGTGCTCCCTTGGAGCAACATGAATATTGGCCTTTGGGTAGAATATGAGAAACTTTTCCAATATGATGATATGCTCTCATATAAATTAGCACAGGTGGTGATGGAACCCGCCGGAAGAAATCACCATCCACCTATATAAAAGGTATTTACCTCTCAGTTCTACTTGTGAAGCTGATGCCACCACTGAAACTGACTGTGCCCCTGATATTACAGGGCACCCATCTCTCCCATCCAATTGAACTATCTACTCGTGGACACCACTATGGTGGTTTAGTTTGCCATTTTGCCCACCCACCTTCCCCAGTCATGCTCCATCAGGAGCTGATAGTTGGTTTTCCCACCTACAGATCTACCCCATCCTTTAGTTTAAGGTCTCAGATGGGTTACATGTCTTTAGGACCTCAGTCATCTGCTAAAATCTTCCAAATTCTCTTAAGAACTTTCATTTAATTCATCCTCTCCCAGAAATTCATTTTTCTCCCAACCATCTGATCAGGGCCTGCGTTGAGAAGTGATGGACTATCTGTTGTCCTGTTTGAGTTGAATCACCCAAAATGAAAATGCCCCTCCTAGCAGCTTCCACCATCTCTGATCCCACATCCTCCAGAATCTAGTCTGCCGCCATCTCTGCAATAATTTCTGTCTGGGGCACATTCCTCAACTCTTCCTCAAAGCCTGCTGCTACAGAAGTTTCTGTTCAAGCAACATGGCCCCTCCTCAGCCCAAAACTTAAACTCCCTCATCTATTAGGAAGCAACTTAGACTATGGTTAAAAATCCAGGTTTCCTTCCATTTGCCAGACAAAATTCCAAAAACTATGCCGATGCTCCAATCCAGTTCAACCAGAATACTTGTGGCTTATTAAATGAGGTCAGTGAAACAGGTAATCTTTCTTAAACCATCTGATGTCCACCTTAGCTGTTTAGATATAAAAAATATGATGCTCTGTTCCACCTCATTTCTATGCCCCCAAACAAATGCCAATCCATTTGAATTGACTAACAACTTGCCATTGAAGAAGCAGCCATGCCAAATCATATTTCCTCTGTAAAGATATCACCAAGTCAGTGACGATGCTTGCAGGAGTTATTCCTCTTTCCATTATCCCCCCTGACCATTATCCTGCAGGGCAAGATTGGCATTAATAGATTTCACAAAACATCCAATGATGCCATTTAAGACATTATAGTGGTAGCATGGAATCCCATATCCTATACTATCCGCACCAAAATTACTACTTTCACAGACTCCATGCCACCTGAATTCAAGCAGTAGAATCATTTGCCCTTTATCTTGGTGCTAATTGTGATCCAGCATTTTTTATGAGCCCTCTTTCATCAGAACATCAAACCACATACAGACAATGTACCTATGTTATTGCTCTCCAACTTGGCCCTTCAATGCTCTGGAATGATGAAGCCGCCACCAAAGCTGAGCCCCCCATCACCCTCCCCTTCTGCATTGTTAGGTAAGCAGTTTGTTGCTACCAACTTGGCTGGACTATTTTAGCTTTATTTTTGTGTCAGTTCTTTTTAGAACTAGTGTTGCCCAACCCAAAAGGGGGAGCCTCCACGAATCTTTATATGAAATTGATCCAAACAAAGAAATTATCAGAAATAAATAAAAAATCTCAATATGGCACTTCAGCTAACAGTCTGGGAAGCCATATCAGAAGGCGAGGAAGCTTTGAGGAAACTTTTGTCTAACGCCCACTTTTGCTGGTGGACCCTGGTGGACAACATTGGGATAGGAGCATCAGCGACATGGAGCATAAGGAGATAAGGCTGTAGGTTTTCTTCATTTATGAGGCTGGCGGTGTCCATCATATCAACGTATTGTGCAAGTTGATGCTCAAAAAAAGTGATGAGAATAGGCATACAAGTGAAAGACTTGATGCGTAGGTGGGTTTAAAAATATTTTGTTAGTTCAAGGGGACCATTCATCTCATTTTGACCATTATATATTTTTATTTTGCTCATATAAGCATTGTAATGTCCATCCCTGATTGCGTAACCTGGATAAACTAAAGGTGAGCTTCATTCAGAGAGTACTATGAAGGTATAATATCAGCAAGAAGTATATAAGTTTTGTGAGATCACTTTTGTAACTTGAGCATTTAATAACCTATAGAAAGGGTATACACTTGCTATTTATATAATCTAGAGTTTTATTATGTTACTTGGTGTAAACTTTTTGCTGTATTAGTTAAGCTTTTCTAATAAATATATTAAGAATACTTTATATGGAAGTAAGACACCCCGTGGTACTATAATTGCTATTATAAAAACCTGAAAACTAATGAAAAGAGACCAGCTAAATAGATTTTCTTTTGAGTGATGAAAGGAAAAGATCTAAGCTTTAATACTTAATATTTAACCTTTAATTGGGTTTCAAATGTTGATATCTAAGGAAGTATGTAATTATTGTGCTTTCCAAGGGTATGTTATATTTTATAGATATCACATGCAGATTACAGGAAAATTAAAGAGTTGTAAAAATGCCTGCAGTTTCAAAACCAAAGTTTCGAGTGGCATTTAATGCTGATAGGGCTTTTTGGAATCTAAGCCCTATCAGCATATATCCTGACATGCTACATTACATCAATTTTATAACTCTATAAAGCACACATTGTACTACCTTTGCATATATAAATGATTGATATTACAGACAATATCTCTAATTTTACCAGATGCATATTTTATGAAAGATTTTCTGTTAAACGCAGCTTTAATTAGCTTTTACAGAAGTTGGAACACCTGTATATGGTAAACATTATATTAAATCAGATATCAGATCATTATTTGTAGCGCATTCTATGTACAAAGTTTGATTTTTCTAAGAGCATACTAACATTATTAGAGTAGACCAATCTTTAGATTCACATAAAATACTTATATTGCAATGAATTTATATTGATCAAGAGGAAAAGTTCATTAGAGTATTTCTAAATGTAATCGTTATAATTTGGCAATATATTGGAGATATGCTGAAAGGGTTTTTGCGCAGGGCGAGCCTATTAAACAATAGAATGGATGATATAAAGATTGTAAGTCCTTGGCAAACAATTCTATAAATTAATTTAATAATATGGAGCAATTGCCCTGACAATTCTTCTTTATTTAAATTTAATTACAGTAGATCCTCACTGCTCTGCTCTCTCTCTTCTACTAACAATCCTACCCTCTTCAATCGTCTCATCTCACTTATATCCAGTAATTTCAAAAATCTCCGTTCTCTTAGCTTAGACTATTCTGTTCTGCCATATTCTCATTGGCTCCAGAAGAGTATGGTATATTAAAATTCTCTATCACCATAATCCAAGGCAATCTACTTAATAATTATCAGATGTCAACATCGCCTTATCAACTTATTCAAAGGTGATCCAATAAATACCCTTTAAGACTCAATATTGCCTCATCTCAAGGTGCTCAAATAATCATAAATATGAATAATGGTCAGCGGATTATAGCCTATCCGCCATAGCTATTTCAGGATTATTGTCCAGTCATATTAGGATCTTGACAATACCCCCCCTTCACTGGATGATAAGTCTCCTGTGCTTATACGCCCAGTGGAACTTTGCGTTCACTCAGTTGATAATCTGACTACTCTCAGGATCTTTGATACAATAAGCATCACATCTATTTTCAGAATAATTTCAAAAGGACCAATCCAGATACTGGCCAAATTGTGTTTCCAACCAAACTCATGTTGGTCATGGAATAGAACTATGTCCCCATATCTTGACTGCACTAGCTCACTTTACCATACCTGATTGACCGCCTGATTCTTTATCTTCTTGGATAGGTTGAGTGAGTACTCTTCAGTTTACAGCTTGATCAGTGTAATTTTTAGGATTGTCAAATAGCGTTGAAGATCCATTCCACTGGTATCTTCTACACAGGCATAGAACATTGCTGAAGAGCAGGATGTCATCCATATAGTAGCTGAAATGGACTCTTTTTTGTGGCGGAATAATAGCTGATGTTGTAGGTGAAGACAGCGGTGGAGAGTAAGGATACTCCAATCAGAGGGTCTTGACATAAACAGCTT